>CM072812.1:21530000-21727500 GCA_037013495.1 Hippophae tibetana
ATTTTCTCTCACAAAAGATTTTCTCTCTAAGTTTTTCTCTCAATTGGAATGAACACTTTTGATGATTAATTCATTAAAATTACATATCTATTTATAGGAAAACTCACTCCTTGAATTACTCCTTAAATTAATGGTTCCTTGAATTAAGCTTCATGTTTTGCTCCATATTTTACTCCTTGTTTTGCTCCATGTTTTACTCCTTGTTTTGCTCCATGTTTTGTTCCTTAATTTGCTCCTTAAATTAAGGAGCTTTATAACAATCTCCAACATTTTCTTCATATTTTTTTTGTTTAACCAATATTATGATATCAAAAAAATTTCATTTAATAAAAAAAATTGTTATTGTTATTATTCTCCATAATAGATTTTAGTATAAATAATAATATATAAAAGTTTTGATAAAAAATATTCAAATATTACATTGCTTAAAAATCCTGAATAGATTTCAACCTGAAGAAAATAAAATAAATAACCATCAATAAATGCAAAAAAAATAAAGTTACAAACAAGAAGATTATTTACATAAGGTGAAACATAATTTAATTTATAAACATAATGTATAATGTATTCTTTATAAGTACCCAAAAGCTGAAAGGGAATAACCAGTTAGTCTAATAATTTGGTTTTGTAGAACTAAACTTTCCAAATTCAAAGCTCTGACCCTCCCTTGCTTCAACAGACTTATTGGTTAGGTGATGGTGAACTTATTGTGCCCAAACAAAAGGATAACAACAACAGCACTAAGATAAGATGTCAAGAAATTGAAGTAGAAGAAGCAGATGAAGATAAATTAGTGATCGTGAATAAGGAAAGTAATTTTGGCTTAGGTAGCTAGGAGAGTAGTAATGGGAAACAGTTAAATCCAAGGAGGTGTAGTCGTGGCTTAACACAAAGAACCCCATGGTGGAGGGCTGAACATTGGGTCCAAAGACATTGTGCAATGCATGTGGTGTTAGGTACAAATCAGGCAGGTTATTGCCAGAGTACAAACCAGCTAGAAGTCCTACTTTTGTTAGTTATTTGCATTCCAATTCTCACAAGAAAGTTATGGAGATGAGAATGTTTCCTTTATCTTACATTCCTAGCAATGACTTGTAATTTTCAAATTCATTTTCTTTTTGGTATAATTCATGTTGTATTTTAGAAAATGAATATTTAAAAGAAGTTATAATTTATATATATATATATATATATCGAGGCTTTGAGTTAAATTATTTAATATTATACTTGTGGGGTTTTCGATTCAAATTTATGTTCGTCCTCAAGTTCCTTCTTTTTGACAAAATTGAATTTACATCTAAAATTAAAAGCCTTAGTTTGTGATGGATTCTCTCCACTTAGAAAAGTGATTTCCTCTTCTTTTTTTTAATATTAATTGTATTATTTTATTATAAGAGAGATTTATTCTTCTTTCTTTGTATTTAAAAAGAGTTTGTAAATCTTTCGATATAATGAATTTCTTTCAATCTTTATCTGTGAAATAATTCGTAATTATTTTAGATGAATAACATAAATATTAGTATTAATTATTTTTCGGTTTTTATTATCTCAATTCAAACTTAAGTTATAAGTTCGTCCTATTTATCTAATGAATTCGACTTATATCGATATACTAATATTTTGGACCTTGCAATGATAGTTTGGATTAGTTTACTATCTAGTACATGAATGGTAGTCTGGATTAGTTCACTGTCTAGTACATGCATGTTGATTTTGAATTGCAATAAAGAATTTGTATTGAAGCTTTATCTATTTTGGTAGGGGGGGAAATAGTATATGTTATTCGCGTTCTTCTTCTGATCTCGCTATGATCATGCAAAGCCCAAAAATTGGACACATGTAGTGTCTGTCAAAGGTACTCCGATGCCAGAGTCAGCTCTACTTGAGAGAGAAATTGGGCATGTTTTTATTATGTGAGTTTAGACGTACATGAGAGAGCTGAAATACTTGAGAATATATATAGGATGAAATGTGTGCCAATTATTTTTACCAATGGGGATATGCTGCCTGCATCTCCGCAATATGGTCGGAGAGTAAACATCCAAGGAATTAATCATGTATATACATCAATTGAAAAGGTAGGAAGAGGAATTAGCCATGTCGAAAGATCAATTGAAAAAGTAGCAAGAACCACACAAGCATGAGGAGTGTGAAAAACGAATACGAGGATGATTCCAAGGAAGAGATTATGAAACTATAGACATTTCTAAACAATAAATAAACTCAAATTATTTTAAATCACGAAAGGTTCGAATGAATTCAATTAGATTCATTTAGTATTATATTAAACTATCATTAACAGGATTGCATGAAATAAAATAAATTTTACAAGCTACCCTATTCTTTCTTTCACATGGGCCATGGCACATTGCCATCACTTCCCAATGCACTTATATTTGTTATTAGCTAAACTTACAAATACTGTAGAGACACAACTTTGCTTATAAAGAAAGAAATTCAGTCACAAAATGACAATTCTCTATTTACATCCATGAAACTAAGTTACAGGTAACTCAATTACTAACCAATCAAAATTACCATATCGCAAAACTTGGTTATTCTAAATTTTTTGCCCATATACATTTATGTATGAACTAGTCAACTTTCAACTTTCACAAAAACTAGTCAACTTCCACATGTGAACTAGTCAATTTCACAAGAAACCGAAAACCACGGGGACTGGGATTATGATCCTGATAAATAGGATCACTGTAATATCATAATCACACAATCAAACTACAACTAATCCCGGAAGATATGAGAATCCTGTATGAAACTTTTTATTAAATAAATCAATGAGTAAAAATACCTCACACAGACAGAGTATTAGATAGATCACAAAATAGATGATAGTACATGTACAAAAATTTAGATTAGTATATAGATCCAACCTATATCAAAACAAGTGTAGAAACTATCATTAATACCAAAATGAGTAATATAGAACCTCCAAAAGCACAACATTGAGATGTAGTAGTCATCTGAATAATGAAATTGCAATTTCCTTGTGAAATATTCTGTGTAGTGACACCAGCCAAACCTTGAAAGTTACAAGCCATATCATCCTGATTTTGTACCTGGTAGTACATGTTAAATGCATATGAAGCATTCGCATTTGCATCCAAGGAATTGCAAGAAGATCCGAACCCAAGAGCTGTACAATCTGATAACATGCAAGCATAGTTTATGTTATCAGAAAGATTGCTCAAGTCCTTAGCATTTGGATTGAACACACACCATTTATGAGGAAGATATAGCACATTTTGTGCAGGAACTAAGCGCTTATTTTGACCTTGACCCGAAAAATCAATAGGAAATTTCGGTTGCCCATCATATCGAAAAATTCCCCAATGACGTTCGAAATTTCCAGGTGCAATACTCTTAGCATCCTCATCAATAAGTCCAAACAAATAAACTTGTATATAACCAGGCCTTAATGGAGTACCTTTATTACTAGCAAGTTTAGGTAAAAGTCCACTGTAAAATCTATAGGCATTACCTGTATTAGCGTTTTTATCTCCATCACTTGGCCAACCAACTTCACCAACAATTATACTCATTTTTCCAAATCCAACAGCTTTCAAAGCTGATACTAAAGTATCAAAATTGGCATCAAAAACATTTTTGTATTCAGCTCCACTACCTGTGTCAACAATTGGATTGCTTGCCCCATCGAAGAAAGCATAGTCAACCGGGAAGTCATCGTTGCCATAGAGACTTAGGAAAGGGTATATGTTTACTGTGAATGGTGCTTTGTTTTTGTCTAAGAATTGGACAATCTCTGTCATTAGTTGGCTTATATCAGGTCGGAATCTACCAGCAGATGGAACAGGGTTGTTTACAGGGGAGTCATAGACATCAGCATTTAAGGGCACGGTAGCTTTTATAGAATCACCAACACCGGCATCATTTAAGGCATTTTGAATGTTCTTAAGTGCTGGTAGGGTTGTATGTAGGTATGAATCGTTGTAGGATTTGAGAAAAGGTTCATTTCCAACTGCAACATATCTGGTAGGAATCCAAACACAAAAAATAATAAGACCAAAGAATAGTGATTAATAGTTTCAACAAAGACATAACACTAAGTTCAAATGTCCGGTTAATAAAGTAGATGTTTTAGTTGTAATCTCGGTAATTTAAACATAAAAAAATTACACTATTCTCCAAGAAAAAATTAACATATTGCAAGACCAAGTAATAAAACAGATCAATATCATCAACAAATACTAATAAGCCAATTCCATCCATAGAGTTAAGCATTTGGTCCCCAAAAAAATTTAACTTACTTGATATTAACACCTCCATTTAAATTGAAACGGGTGACATTTCTTCTAACCCATTCTTTAGCTCGACTATAGCTAGTCATAGCAAAGAGCTGATCATTAGGAATAGCAACCATAACTTCAATAGCAGACCCAGCTAAAGCATTCATAGTAATCTGGTCTGCATCAAAAAGCTTCACTTTTTGAATCCCATTATCTTTCAACATTTGAACCACCGTTTTAGGAGGTAGTTTATGGGTAGCCATAGTTCCCCAATTCACACCAAGACCTTCAACATCAATCAGAAAACAACCAAAAACTAAACCCAACTTTAAAAAACACATCTTTCTCATGATCACACTTTGTTTTGCCTAGGAAAAAGAAGAATTTTTTTCCCCCCGGAAAATATTGGGTTACCTAGAAAAACAAATTAAAAAAAAAGGGTCTTTTATATTCGGCCACTCTGAAAATAGGGAGGGAGAACAAACCTCCAGTGATTTTTCACTTCTTGTATTTCTCTTCCCACGAAAACTGAGATCGAAGAAACAGAATCCAGCAAATAAAATCAAAAGGGTATTAAATAAACGTAAGGGGGAAAAGAAAAAAAAGCCGAAAACAGTATGTTAGAACTGAGAACCACTCGTTTTTTTTTTTTTGGTCCACTATATGTGAACCACCCAACATGACACAGTAACAACCCCGACTAACGAAAGTCGACAAAGGTGAAACTGACGTTTATATTCTTCGGTTTTAGTGTACTGTGTAAATCTCAGATTCAGATTAAAAAAACAGCTAGCTTAAAAAATTAGACTTTGTAAAAAGAAGCTTTATTATGGCTATTTTCTGATGCTGAGTTGAGCAAGAGTATCAAGGGAGAATCTATCAAATCCAAATTCAAAAAATAAAAATAATATACTGTGATTCAATCGATTTTAGAAAGTGGGTTTGATGAAGATCGAATCAAAAGGCGGCGAATTGGAAACGAAATTGAAAGAAAATAAAGAATGAGATAAAGTTGGAAACAGGGGATCGTTTCACATGGAAAACAGAGAAAGGGAGACGATAAGTAATTTATAAGCAAATGAAAGTTAAAACAAAACCGCGTAAATGTGAACGGTAATAACAGAAATGGGATTTTTTTTTATAATTAACGGAGAGAGGAACGCTAGAGACACCTTATACTGTTAATATTTTAAATAAATTATAATGTTTTTTTAATATTTTATTTTATTAATAAATAAAAAAACTATAAAAATAACTTTTTAATATGTTATTTTACCATTAAAAACTATTAAAATATTGAACATATAGTTAAATTTTATTATAAAACTAGTAAAATATTGAATGAATAATAAAATTTATCATTTTTGATACTTTTTATAAAACACAATAGATTAAATAATATCTTTTAAAATATAAAAAAACTAATTAATATAAATTTTCTAATGTAAAAAACTTTTACGGGGTCTACCCCAAAAGAATTCGTATTAAAGAGTGTTCAGTATTACCACCATTAAGAGAGAGAAACTCTAAAAGTTATCTTTACTTTTCATTTTTATACAAAAATAAACTAATTTTTTTATTAATTATCGTGAATTCTACCTAATTTAATAATAGACATCGTTATAATAATCAATCAAAAATAAACACAAAGATAACGATACAACTCTACTGTGCATATATAGAACTACTTGAAGAGAAAGGCCCGGTTAACATAAATGTGTACTCATAATATAAATGATTTAAATATAACTAAATTTATATATCTTTAACATTACACTTAATAGAAAAATGGAAAGAAGTAAAAATTACTTCCATAATGATAATGTTATAATTATTTTTATTATTGACATAACTTATCATTATACGAAATTATCATCAATAAATTATTGTAGTGATAATAATAATTTAAATTTAAAAAAATAATTGCTAAATTTAAATTGAGTGCGGAGAGTGGTGGGAATTTTTTTCCTTAAAGTAGTGGCACTCTTTAATTTACAATCAAAAATAATATTTTAGATATATATGTTGTGAGCCAACAAACAACAAGTAAACATTTAAGTTAATTTATATAATTTATTTTTAAATAATTATTTAAAAACAATGATACAGTTGATAAAAGTTTAAAATAAAATTATAAATTATTTAGAAAAAAAAATATTATAAATTTTCTTATAATATAATTAGTTTTTTTTAATTCTATATATAAAGTGTGTAGTTCATGTATGTATTCAATTGTTCAAAAAAATACTAAAAAAATTAAACTACTTATTTAAAAAAAACCTATTAATTAAAAAAATAATATTATAAAAATAAATTTAAGTTTAATTTAATTTAATTTATAAATGAGTTAGATAAAAAATGTAATCATAATTTCATAATGATGTTATAAATGTATAATGTTTTATATAAAATATAAGTTTAAACATTGGTATTGTCATTATAGATAATATATTTAAAAATTAAATTTTTTAAATTCATAACTAGTATAAATTTAAGAATCTTGATAATATCATTGTGTATAAATAGTATTTTAAAAATCTAATTTTTTAAATTTATTGACTAAAAAAAGACAATGATGATAAAGTGAGGCCATTACATTTAATTCAAATTTTTAATTCATAGTATAAATTTAAGAGTTTTTATAATATCATTGTGTACAAATAATACTTTAAAAATCAAATTTTTGAAAAAAAATGAAACCATGACAATAGCGAAAAAAAAATTATTTAAGTATAATTTAATTCATATATAAATTAGACAAAAACATAATCATAACTTTCTAATGACTTGATAAATATTCTATATAAGACATAAGTTTAAGTATTGTTATTGTTATTGTTATTATACATATTTTATTTATTAAAGATAATATGTGAGAAAGAAAAAAAAAGAACATCAACAAAGACAATAAAAATAAAACTTGTTTATATAGTCAACAAATAAAAAATTATTTAGGTGTAATTTAATTCTTACATTAGTCAGATAAATATTTAATCATAATTTTATAATCAAGTCAAAAGTTTATGTGTCACGTTCAAAATCATAATTTCAAATCTTTGTATTGTCATTATACACATTACATTTAAAAATCTAATTTTATAAATTTGTAGTATAACTTTAAAAGTGTTGATATTATCATTGAGTACAAATAATACTTTAAAAATCTAATTTTTTAAATTTATTATCTTGGAAAAAAAAAATAGTCATAATTTCATAGTATAGTGTCACCTTAACCAAAATAATCAGGGCAATTAGGGGTTTTGAACTTAGCTAATGGTTCATCATTCTTTATTACATTAGAAAAAGGATAGATGCATAGTTGCTCATAATATCTGTCCACGTTATAAGAGGTTTTTTTCTTCTCATGTTTCTCATTTTCCACATTCAAGGCCTAATCTTTCCTCTTATTAGTCTTCTTTAACACCTAGAATCGTGCCTCTCAACCTTTTCTTTCATGAATCCATTATTTATCAATAAGCTTCACTAAGTTAGAGAGAGGATTCCCCTCGCCTTCGTGTTCAGCCTATTGGGACACGGGTTGGTCGTGCCCAGCTATATTTTCATTGGTTGGATCAATTGTTTAGTCATTCGAGGTCCTTCCCCCTATCTAGGAACGAAGCAACCTATTTTCTCTTCTCGTCTCCTCAAGCTCTTTTCTCAGCTCAAGGATTTTGCGAGCTAACTCTAGGTAGTGGGTATTATCTTCTACCCTGGTTTCCTTGAGGATTGGTGAGGTATTTCTAGTTGCGATTGTTTCACAGTCAAGCAACCTCGATCATCTTCTAGCGTGAGTTCCTATCATGGTATTTGTAGCTCGTGAGTGAAACATGATTGGTTTTCCAAGTTTCTCTTAAGAAGAGGGTTAATACCAAAGGATATGGGGTCAAAATCTTATGCTCGATCTCAGAATCTAGGCCTACTATGGGCGTCAAAATGTTAGGATTTAACCTATTTTCAGAGAGAGAACTTAGAAAGAAATTAAGATAATTGACTGAATGTGTGAATTTCATAAGAGGTCCATCTATTTATAGAACATTACAAATGCATGTGTTACAGGTATTGTATTTGGGGTGCTTCGTCTTACATCTCAGATTGATGACTTTGTTTGAACGATTCAAATGGGTTGGGTACTAAGCTGATTTAGATGTCTAAACATATATATATGATTTCAATATTTTATATTTATAAAATTTTAATCAAAAAAATAAAGAGATTCATTTGATTAAAAAATATGAATAATTCCTAAAAAGAATATAGCCATATTAGATAAATAACTACTAATTAAATTTTTATAATTAAGTACGCTTAAAAGAATTAAAAAAGGTTACTAATTAAATTTTCAGAGAATATCAAAAGATAAATAACACTTTTTAAATAGTTAATGTATAATAATTAATTATATTTTTATAATTAATTAATATTTTAAAGAATGTTAGAGGCTAAGTAATTAAATTTTTTATTAGTATTTTGAAAAATGTTAAAAGTTAATTAATTACATATTTACAAGTAATAAGAATATTAGATAATATTAAAAGATATGATATATTACGTAAAAATTTAAATTAAATTATACAAGAAAATACATTAAAAATGTGAAACTTATGGGACTAGAATGGTCATTAACATAATTCATTTATGTTAAAATATTTTAAATAAATTATGAAATAATTATTAATTAATTATATAAATACATAATATATAATTTATTTTTATTAGTTAAATTGTGATTAAAATATAAAAATTAAATTCTTTTAGAATTATATTTTTAATATAACCACATTAGAAAATTACTACTAATTACATTTTTATAATTAATTACTTTTTAAAAGAATACAAAAGGTAGTTAATTGCATTAATTAATTAGAATTTTTGAGAATACTAAAAGATAATTAATAGTATTGAAATATTTAATATGTAATAAATAATTACATTTTTATAATTGATTAATATTTTAAAGAATATAAAAAATCAAGTAATTAAAAATTGTAACTAGTATTTTGAAGAATTTCAAAAGTTAACTAATTACATATTTATAAATAATAATAATTTAGACAATGGTAAAAGATATTATATATTAAATATATAAATATGTATATTATGTTTTATTAGAAAATATATTAATGCTTTTGGTAGAAATCATCAATAAAAATGTGAAATGCCACAGGTTAGGATATTATTAACATAAATAATTTATATTATAATATTTAAATAAATTATAAAATAATTATTAATTAATTACATAAATACATTAGTTTATTTTTGTTAATAAAATGATGATAAAATAATAAAAATAAGAATATTTTAAAATTCTAATTTTATTTTCTAATAAAATAATTGTGATTATGATTAATTAATGAATAATAAATTAAATTTCAATACCAAATATTTTTATTTTCTTAAATAATTGTATGTGTTTTAAACCACTTTAATAGGATTTAATATGGCTACATAAGAAAAATTATTATTATTTTAATTTTTATAATTAAATCTGCCATTAAAATATGACAAATATTCAACAGATGTATTTTTTGAAAATTCAAGGGTATTATAATATCCATTTTAAATGGAAAACTCTTGTCTTTAAAATAGTATAGTATATAGCTGAAAATCTCACTATATTAAAATTTATTTTCGCTTCTTTAATATATAGTATAATTATTATTTTATATTTATTCACATTTTGTACCCTAAAGCTTAATTTATCACTAAAACATAACACTTTATTTTATTTTATTAGTTGGTTAATAAATATATAATAGTATTAATTATTAAGCAATAAGTATTATTTCAAATTCTTTATCTTATAAAAGTAGAAGAAAATTAAAAGTCTTTAAATATAAAATTTTAAGTTATTTTTATTATAATTTAAAAATTTATGTTAAAATATTATATAAGTTAGTTTGTAAAAAAACTTAAAATAAATAGAATCTAAATGAAATATAAGTATAAGTGATATATCACGATATTAACAATAGTTAAATAAATTTATTTAATAAATAAGTTAAATATAACATAAAAATATATGAACTTATTCAATAAATATT
Source organism: Hippophae tibetana (assembly GCA_037013495.1). NCBI lineage: Eukaryota > Viridiplantae > Streptophyta > Magnoliopsida > Rosales > Elaeagnaceae > Hippophae > Hippophae tibetana. The sequence continues at coordinate 21,540,310 of CM072812.1, forward strand.
TTTACTATCTAATAAGTTAATCATATATGAATAATAACATTTTTTGTTTAAAAATAATTTATATTAGATGAATATTGTTTTATTGATATGATATTGATGTGAAAAAAATAAGTTAATTGATATAACACTAATTAAATATATAATTATTAATTATATGAATTATTACCTTTAATACAATAAAATAATTATATTATAAAAAAATAACTATATATTCATAATTTTTTTATTATATAAATATTTTGATATTTATTGACTATATAAAGTGTCACTCTTAATATAATAAAATAATTGCATTATAAAAATAATTATTCATAATAAATATATTTATTATATAAATATTTTGATATTTATTAGTATAAAAAATAAAAAAAAATCATTTATTATACGAACATTTTAATATTTATTGAAATAAAAAATAAATTAAAATAAATAAATTAATCAAAAATAAATTAATTAAAAATTCATTAAATAGATAATTATAAATTATATGAATTATCGTCCTTAATATAATGAAAATAATTGTATTATATAAAATATATTTATTATATGAACTAATTAGTATTTATTGGTGTAAAAAAATTAACATAAAAAAGAAAACTACCAAAACATTATTGTTGTACTTATTAAGGCTTTTAATATAAGGTATTTTTTATTAAACTAGTTTTTGGATTTTAGAGTATACACGGGTTTGGTGATTTAAGTTCAAAAAATATTATTATTGTTTCAAAAAAAATTATTTTATTTTAAAAAAATAAAATAAAAAGTAATCTTTAAATATAAATTTTAGTTGTTTTTATTTTAATAATACATTATATAAAATGATTTGCATGAATGATTCTAAAAATAAATCTTTTATGAGAAATAGAGTCAAACTCAATATAACATGTGTGATTTGGTTCATTATTAAAAAGATTTGTATAATCTTATTTAATAAATAAATTAAATATAACACAACGATAGTAATAAAATTATTTAATTAATTTTTTTTATTGTTATTTAAAAATTTAATTGAACAATAAAATATGTCATGATTTAAAACGATCTATATTAATTGATATAAAATATGTCATGATTTAGATACTAAAATAATTAATCAAAATCAAATATAATTTATTTATAAATAAATTAATCAACGTACTTGTTTATTAAAGATATAAGCATGAATATCAAATTGATATCATTATTGTGATTAAAATAATTACTTAAAAGATAATAATTTAAAATTAATATATAATAAAATTATTAGAAATAATTATTTATAAAAAATATATTTATTAAGATTTAGGGATTTAGGGTTTAGGGTTATATTTGTGGGTTAAGGTTTATGATTAAAATTATTATTTTTCTAAAAAGGGTTTTGGGATTTGGGGTTTAGGGTTTAAAATTATATTTATGGGTTAAAGTTATTACTTTTCTAAATAGAGTTTAGAGTTTAGGATTATATTTGTGGGTTTAGGTTTAATGTTAAAATTATTATTTTTCTAAATAGGGTTTTGAGATTTAGGATTATATTTGTGGTTTAAAGTTTAGGGTTAAAATTATTATTTTCTAAATAAGGTTTAAGGTTTAGGGTTTTAGGACTTGAGATTTAAGGTTATATTTGAGATTGAGGTAAAATTGAAAAAAAATTGAGATGAGAATGAAATCATGATTCTTTAAGGGGGAGAAAGAATTATGATTCTTTCTCTTCTAAGAATCGATTCCATTCCATTCCATTCTTACTTTCCAACCCAACCAAACATAAAATTGGAAGGAATCAATTCTGATTCTATTCCATTCAAACCAACTAAACATGCATTTATGATGTGTTTGGTTGGGCTGAAAAATGAATCAGGAATGGAATCGATTACTAAAGAAGAAGAAATCACAAATCTTTCTTCCCCTTTTAAAGAATCGTGATTTCATTCTCATCTCAATTTTTTCCAATTTTACCCACATTTCAAATATAACCCTAAACTCAAATTCTAAATCCCAAAACCCTAAACCCTAAACTCAAATCCCAAAACCCAAAACCCTAAATCTCAAATCCCAAAACCATAAACCCAAAATTCCAAAATCCTAAAACCTTAAACTTTAAATCCAAAATCCAAAATCCTAAAACTCTAAACTCTATTTAAAAATAATAATTTTAACCCTAAACCTTAACCCACAAATATAATCTTAAATCACAAATCTCAAATCCCTAAACCCTAAATCCCTAAATTCCAAATACTAAAGCTCAAAACAATAAACCTTATTTAAAAAAAAAATTAATCATATATTTTCTTTTTAAGTAATAATTATTTAGAAAAATAATAATTTTAATAATATATTTTGTCTGACGAAAAAATAATAATTAAATGATATTATTTAAACTTTATTGAATATAGGGATATTAAGGTAATTTAATATTTTTTTAAATTTCATTTCAATGGTAAACCAAATACTGTAATATTGATTTCTTTTTTGATTTAAATGGTCAAACCAAACAACGTTATTTTCTTTCTATTTCATTCGATTATGATTCCATTTTGTGAACTAAACGCTACCTTAGTGTAATAAAAAAATTAGATATAATGTTCAATAAGTTCGAAGATAAGTTCATGCTTGTTTTTTGATAACGGTAATGGAAATTAAATTTAATAAAAATATTATTATTATTGTTATTATTATATTTGTTTGTATAATTGAATTAAAATAATGATTAATATTAAAGTAAAGTAAATATTATAAATAAGTAAAATTAGAAAATAATTTTTTAAGTTTTAAATAAGATAAAATAAGATAAATAATAAATAATTATATAATAAGTGATAAAATCAAATATTTTAACATATTTACAAAGAATATAAAAGAAATAAACATTTATGCTATTATTGGAATGCTTTATATTTTATTCAATATTAACCGTAAAACCAAACACAAAAACATTTTAAATAATTCATATTATTATAGTTATTATAATTAGGTTGGGAAGATATTAATGTTAGTTGTGAAACTAATTCTTTTAAAAATTTACTATTCAAAAAAATTTCAATTAGCTTGAGAAATCAACCTCTATAAAATATTAATATTATATATATATATATATATATTAAACTCTAATATGAACGTGAAAATTATTAAAATATTAATTCTCTCGAAACTTAAATTTAAGCTACCGACAGAAGTTAAAATATTACTTTTATTCAAAGCTATTTAGAGATAAATTATGGAATTCACGGTTCTCGAAAAAGCATAAATAAGAATGAGATTAGTGATAAACAGATCATTTGGTCCAATCACTCCTTTCCTTTTCCTGACATCCCACGTTTTCGCTTAAATGGTCAAGGTTACATACTAACATGTAAAACAAGGGTATTATGGTCACTTACGTATTATCTATATGGTCAGTGACCGATAGATAAGGGTCGTTGGATTGGGTGGCCTTTTTGGAGATCGAAAGATGGATGAGTTGTTGAGCCTCGTGGTGAAGTGTTAATGGGATCTCCTGAGCTAATATAAACTTCTTTACTATTATTTCACATTTGCTTTCTTACTTGGATTATCATTAAAAATACTCACAATCTTTAAGTTAATTTTAAAAAAATTAAAAATATTTTTCAAATATAACCGAAATTAAATTTAACAAAAATAAATAGTAATATTTCTAAAATAAAATAAAAAATAAACCAAAAAATAATAGAATTAAAAACATAAGATATCGATGTTTTTTTACAGAAAATGATAATAAGTAAAATTAAATTTAAAAAACAAAATTAAATCTTAAAAAAGTAGATTTAATGATTTATCATTTTCATATCTAAGAAAATTATTCCTGGTACATAATTCATTATGGAATAAGTAATAAAAAATTAAGTATTAATATTACAAATGTAAAAAAAAGATATAATATACTATTAATTGATAAAGAAAATTATATTAAATGAATTATTTAAATTTTTTCCAAAGGATAAAAAAATTTAAATATATCCATTTAAGAGGAATTCAAATATTAATAAAAACTTATTTAAGAGAAAGAATAAATAAAAATAACATTACTAGATAACAAAATAATAAATAAGAAAGATATTTTACTAAGAATTATCTATGGTAACTTATGATACCAAAAACTAAAATTTACACCATATCCTAGATTTGTTATTAATATCTATGATAAAAACCTAAACTAAGTATTAAGTCTAGCTTATGAATTTTAAAAAAGAGATTTAATAAAAGAAGAAAATCATTCATTTTCAATACATTATCTAGTAGCATATTCTTTAAAAAATAGATATAATAGTTTAATATATGGATAGAATGAATTTATAGAAATAAATTTTTTTTAATGAACTTGACAAATAATAAAACCCAAAATATTAATAGATTTTGAAATACTAGAGGAATGAAAATTAGATATAATATATATATAATAAAATTACATGTCACAAATATAATTCCTTAGAATGACTAAAAGAAAAACCACTTAGGAAATCAAATACCCTGATTTCTAAAAATGAGAAAAGACATAATGAAGAACAATATGATAAAAAAATATAATTTCAATTTGATAGAATATAGAAAAGAATTAAAAAAAATTCATGATCTCTAAAAATAAGAATATAGAAAAATTAGTTAGTTTATTAACACTAACTAATGAAAAATTAGAAAAATAATGTAATGAAAAACTTTGTACAAACAAAGAAGAAGATAATATGACAGTAATAAGTGAAATTGATTATGAACTAGAAATTAGAACTCCAAAAGGTCATATGAAACCAATTTCTTATCAAGAAGGAATATCTGACCTATATAGGAAAGAAAAAAATAGGTAAAAGATAGAGAAACCTGGCGCCACAGGTAGAAGAAGACAACCATCCAAAACAGAAGAATGATTGCATTGGGGAACTAGAGGTAATATCCCACCAGAATTCAAACTCCATGATAATTATAAGTCTGATCTTTTAAATTTACACTATATAAGAGATAAAAAGAAAGTCTTAGATAAATGAGATATTGGTATGAGTGTACTCATACAAATCTCTCAAACTACACAAATAAACCCTTCAATTTGTAGGGTATTAATAACTCATAAAGAAATATTTTTTTCAAAAATTACCTGAAACATTACATAAGACTTTAACAAAAAATTGGGAACAGTGAAATTAAGAAACTATAATGGATACTTTAGAAGGAAGAATAAGAAGTTTTAAAAGTTGAATAATTATTAAATGTGAAGAAATGAAGGAATATAAACAAATAAGAGAAAATGATAAAACCTTACAAACAAAAATATAAAAAATATAAAAGATTTAAAAGATTTAAAAGATATAAATTCATAAAACAAGATTTCCAAAAATATAGAAGAAGATTTAATAGGGAAATCCATAAGAAAATATATTTTAGAAAAAAGAGGTATATACCTCCTGAAAACATGAATTATTGCCCTTTAAGAAAGAAAAAATGTATATGTTAGATCTGTAATGAAGAAAAAAATTATGCCAACGAATATCCAAGCAGGCTTTAACATAGGAAAAAATTAAAAAAAGAATTTCCAAAAAAAGCAAAAATTTTAGAGGAAGCTTTCAAAATGGAATTAGAACCAATCAAAAAATCTGATATAGATAATACTTATAGTATTTATCTATTGGAAGAAACTAAGGAATAAATAACCGACTCAAAATATGAACACTCAGATTATGGGTACTCTTCATTAGAAGAAAAATAAATTGTATAGTATTACAAATCCAAATAGTACATATATTAAAGTAGAACTAAAATTTAAAGGATGACAAATATCATTTACATGCATATATAGTTACCATAGCTAATATGTGTGTAGCAAGTAAATATGTATTTTCAGAAGAACATTGAAAACAAGCACCAAAAAATTTCATTGTAAGAATTACTAGTAATACTAAAATAAATCTTAATAAAGTATTAAAAGATACAGATATAATGATAGAAGGAGAAAAATTTCACATTTCCACCATATAACAACAGGAAACATGAGTTGATTTATTTATAGAAAATGATTTCCTAAACCTATATCAACCTTTCACACAATATTTAGACAAAATAAGTCTAACAACACTAGATGATGATACCATATTTGAAAATGGATAGAAAAATGCATTTTGTATATGGATAAAGTAAAAGCAAAATTAATTTTTTTTCCAACTTTATACCATCGAGAACCAGATGATAAAATGATACTTAAAAAAATGCTTTATAAGAATATTGGAGAGCAACTCTAAAATTAAGAGTAAATGAAAAAGATGAATATCTTTGTAGATATACATAAGGATTTTTTCAAGGTTCAGAATTAAATTACCACAGTAATGAAAAAGAATATTTAGTTGTTAAGAAAACCATTAAGAAATTTGCAATATATGTTATAAGCTTCATATTCATTGTTAGAACATATAACAATAATTTTGATTATTTCTTAACAACTAATATTTGAGGTGATTACAAATAAAGAAGATTAGTCAGATGACAAAAATGGTTCAATCATTGCAATTTTGATGTTAAACATCTTCTAAGACATAAGAATAACTTAACATATGCTTTTACTAGAGAATTAACACCTCTAACTATTTTTATGCCTTCAGGAATGGAACATCTTGACATCAAAATCAAGATAAAGGAAAAAGAGATAAAAAATTATACATGAACAACTCAAGCTATTATATCTTGAGAAATCTTTTATGAAGACAACAAATAAAAAGAAAGAACTTAATTGTTCAAAACAACCTCTAGAGCCCAAAATCTCAAAAGAGGAATCTTCATTAAAAATTCAAACTAAATAAGGTGAAACTTCTACAGAAAGAATTCAAAATGAAAAAGAAAGAAAAATTTATGAAACCAAAAAGCTCAACTAGGCAAATAAGGCAGAAAAAGAAGAACAAAAAAGAAGTTCATGTGGTCTATAACGGCCCAAGACCATGAATCTATAACAATTAGGAAGAAGTTAGTAAATCTATTCTAAGAATTATTAGAGTAACTTATAAAGCCTTCACTAATAGAATAGAAGCCGAAGACAATTATACCAATCATAAAACACCAAAACTAATAACTTTAAATGAGATAGTAAGAAATTATTCTACAACATTACAACAACAACCAATAACTCCAAACAAATCAACAAATCTAGAAAAAATAGCAAGGCCTCCAATGTTATTTAGGGAAGCATTTCTCCTAGAAACATCAAAGACAATAAAACATTCAATGCTATTTAGGGAGACATCCCCCAAAAATTCTCCAATCATTAAAGATAAGAAAGATCAATATAGAAATCTCAGCAAACCACAATGATTGAGTCTCTATAACTTGACCAAGAATTCTACTCAAAAACATATTGAAGATATGAAATATTATACCACATATAAAAATTTCCTAAAATAAGTAAATTTAATATCTTGGAAAGAGTTGATCCAATATTTGTTTATAAAACTTTCCATGCAAGACTAATAGAAAATATATATTCATGGATTAATTATTGAAGTGAATTAAATTATCTCCTATAAAATTTTAAAAAAGCAATCAAGGAATTCAAAAAGAAGATTAAAGTAGGGGACAACCTTGTTTATCTCAACCTTTTCATTTTACTAATAGACTCGAATAAGGAAGGATGTATCAGTCCCTACTACTTCATCAAGATAACAATTTCCAATATAAATAGAGAATTTTCCAAATCAAAGGCATTTTCAGAAAAAAAAAATTCACAGAAAAACTGTGTATACTAAGAGGACAAATGTTAGGCAAAATTTACTATGAACTCGAAATGATTGACAATTCTACTGAGATCAAAATAAATTATTCAACTAATAAAGTCATCATCATTTCACACAATTGCATGACTTTGTCAGAAGAAGATGGTGAATTTTTTTCCAAATATGAAGCCAATTTTAACAATAATCTAAAAATTGGTCAAGAAACAAGAAAAGTATTATGCTTATATGCCAAAAAATTCACCAAAGATCACCGATGCGTTCACTACATCAAAGATAGAGAAGACAAAGATGCATCATCATCAACACCATTAAAAGAAATGTCGATAGAAAACGACAAAAAAGAATAAAGAAAGAAAATATCGATAAAAGACAATAAAGAAAATAAAGATGTAGACCACACATCTTAGTCAGTAACATGCAAGGAAAAAAATAGTGACTATCATTTAAAGCAAAAAAGAAAATAAGTTATTAAAACAAGGAGAAAATAGAAATTTTATTCTTGCAAATAGGGATTTTTTATGCTATAAAAGGAACTCTTATTTTTATTTCAAACAAAGAAAAAAAAACTAGAGCTCTCTACTCTGAGAAACACACAAACTCTAGCATATAAATATCCTCTATCTAGAAATCCCATGTTATACTCAGTAATTACAAGCAGCTAAAAATCTCTTCAAGATTCTTAATTGACCTTAAGTTGTAATAATTATTATCTTATGAAATAAAATGAAATTTTGTTACTATTTCCTAATAACTCAAATGTTTGACACCATCTATGTACGGATGCAGAAAACTCACCATTGTTAAGAGAACGTTAAGGTTAGAGAAAAGTTGAGACATACCATATGTAACAAAAAGAGACGAATAAAATGAAAGATCATGGTGAACCCATTAAACTCAAGTATATTAATTATAAATTTAAGTAAGTTAAGAGTATTGGATGTTTAAATATTTGATTACATTAAGTGATTAAGTGATAATACTGATAAATAGGAAAATGGATAATGTTTTTAATTTAAGAAACAAACAACTAGTTCTAAAAGAAATTAAATATAAAAATCTAATTCTATGAGAAAAATTTGATAAAGGCTATCTCTTACCTATAAATGAATATATTTTAAAGATGAGGATTATGAAAATTGTTTTGAAAATTTTAAGAGATTTAACACCTTGTTAGACATCTATACAAATTATATTAAAATTATCAGAGACATTATAGACTATCCTATTTCAAAGACATTAAGAGACCATTTTAATCAAAAATAATATAAAAAAGAGGAATTCATTTTTAATATTTAATTAGCTTTCTACAATTGCTATCCCTTGTGAATGTCATATTCTATTCATTAAAACAATTCTTTAATTGAGAGAACTTAAATGGGATTGATATTAACTTGTTCCAAGACATCCAGAGTTTGAATTCAACCAATAAACTACAAGAATTTAGTTGTGTGGTGATACTAATGAAATTTAACTTGTCATTACAAACTCACAAGAAAGAGGGTGTGAACATAGTGGCATCAACATTCAAAATCTTCTACATAAGTTCATCTTCAAGATAATTATACTCAAAAGCAAACTCGGTTTTGATCCTTTGACACCTGCGTACCAACATAAATATATATGATATCAGTCAGAACATGAAAATTTAATACACAATACCTCTTAATTATATGCTTTCAACCTTGCACAATTCCAGACGTTCATAAACCTACAGACCTGTCTAGGACACGTGATAGCCAAGGAACCATCGTTTACATTTTTTTCTTTTTCAGTGTCTTTGAAATTACATAAGAAAAAAGTTTACTTCTCAAAGCAAAATATAAGAAAAAAGGAAGTTTCAAATGTTGGGCTTTATAAGCTAAATTAACATATATACTCCCCTAATTCATTTAAAAGATGCCCAAGCTTTCTAAGTGTCCCAGCTTTGTCTAAACCTTTTATATACCCATAAAAGATTCCATAAAAAAATAAAATAATCGTACCATCCATGTTGTAGATCATCATTGGCAATATGGAAATCAAAATATACGTATGTCCCCTGTTCATACTCATCGGTGGCAACTTTAGGTTCCTCGTGTCGCTGAAACCATGTATTATATTTCTTGTGGTATCTCCAAGATTGCTTCTTCATCTCTTTGGCAGCCAAATACTGTTGGTATGTGTTCTGTGAACAATAATTAGTTCAGAAAAAGTCCAAAGTGTTATATTGGGTACAACAATGCATGTACTAAACTGAAAGAGTAAACTCAATACCTGCTGATAATAAAATGCATAGAAGAACGTATCAGTGCCATAAGTTTCCATACCCAGTCTCTCCCAGAAGACTGGATTGTTAACAATTGGTGCCTGTACTTGAGGATAGCTCGGAGGAGTCATTGCAGGGCGCCTCTATAAAAGGTGAAGACCAACAATTATCAGAATCAATACACCCAGCTAATATAAGATAAAAATATAATGATGTGTCATCCATACCGGATTATAGAATTTTGGGCGTTCAGAATCTCTGGGTTGTGGAAGCTTATAGTAAGCCGCTTCAAGCGCCTGTAAATTGTACAACTGGTCATGCATTCCCCCAGGATTAACAATATCGCCAATTGCACCGAGGTCAGAAGCACTCCTCCGGCCGAAAACACCAAGGCTACCAGAAGACTGATTGGATTGCAAAGGTTGTCCAGGACAGATATCCATATCTCTGGGCACTTGAGTAGGCTCCATCAAAGAGCCAGAAACTCCAGCCTACAAATTTAAGGTTCTAAAAGAAGTCCGTGAAGGCCACCTTATTCATTTATCAGAAAAATAATCCATCTTATTTATCAAAATAACTTGGGGAAATGATTATTTTCCTATACACATTAGAAGTAAAGCACTGGTGGGACAAAAAATAAACATGGATTCCAGAACATCAAGTACAGATACATCTCAGAAGATGCCAGATGTCTAGGGTATCAAATGCAGATATGCTAGCATTTGATGACCAAGTATTCCATATAAATTCAAACATGCTAGTAATTCTAGGCAAGAATTACAGGTAAAATATTGGACCTTTATCAAACACCAATGATAATCCACCATTTGGCCACTTTATAGTTCATAAAACAAGAAAATCTAATTAAACCTGGTAAAATATACCAATTCCCCATCATTTTCCCATTATCTTATCACAATAATCATATAACATAGTAACAATATAGAAACACAAAAAATACAGCGAAAAAAAACAGTGTCAGCATATAATATTCATCAATGTTCATCAAAACATTGGACCACAAAAGATAAAAATAATTATACCCCTGAATCTATTGCATTAGTAGCCTTCATATCATCTTCATTCATAAGATTCTTTCTAACACCAGAACTTCGAGCAGCTTCAGCATTTGAATCATCTTGCATATTATGTTGTTGCTGCTGCTCTACTTTTGCAACTCTAATTTCTGTGCCATACATTAATAAACATGTATTTAGTTTTGATAACACCATACCCTTCCAAAGGATGCTGCATTTTATCAAGAAAATGAAGGGAGTTCTCTCAGTTCAGCTTCGTTTTACAATATGATCACGGAGAAATTTAGCAATAGCAAGTAAATGTATAACTCCTGAAAACTAGATGAGTCATAGAGACAAGTATGACTATGGAAGATTTTGGAGGCAGTAGGTAAACAATAGAGTAAAAACATTTCTTGACACAGTTAAACATTTACATTTACAATACAGCAATTCCTTCCTAAGAATTTCAGTAAAGCCAACAGCTCAGAACAGACATGTTCCCGATAATCCAGTGAAGCAGGAAAGAGAAGAGAAATAAAACAAAAATCCATCAGAAAGAAAGGGACAACATGAAACAAGTGGTTTGTCTTAACAATATCAATTACTTTCTTATGGGTAAGGTATATTTAACTTAAAAGTAATGCACACTAAGAAACTGAAGGTACCAGCGTCTTTTGGGCCGCTTGATGACAATGCTTGTTGGTTTGATGGTTGATGTATGGAACTTGGTTGCTGTTTAGAGGTGGTAGAAACATTACCAAGTCCTAAGGCCTGGACTCCAACTCCAGGTCCAACTTGAGATGGTGAATTTTGAGTATTAAACTGCCAATTAATTAGAAGAAAAATAAAATCCATGTCATAAAACTATGACATTTGTTCCTTGTTCAGTTTATTTGGCTTCAAACAAAAAATTTATGTTACTAATCATAAAACATGTAAACGTATTAGTTTGCTAAAAGAAGGAGATAAAAAGCATTGAGTTTCAAAGTTGAGCAGGGTAAGGAGAAATCATCTCTTCTAATAGAAGATTGCAAAATTCGGGAAAACTAGTTAATAGTGGGTAACTTTTGCTGGTAAAGAGGTAGGAAATGGCTGTAGAAGGATAAAATTCCAAACTTCCATCCTACACAACATAGTAGTACATCAAGCACGGACTAATATGAAATAACTTCGTATAGTTGCTAAATTACTAGCTGTATCATATCATAACGTTTATCCTAATAGTATGGAAACCTCAGCTAGACCTGCAAATTAGTAAACTATACACTTCATGACTTACATTTATTTGAACCAATCGATTTAGCTTGAAATAATCATAAAAAGATGAACTCTGCATAGAGTAACACAAAAGATAGCAGTATTCTTTGTTTCCTGATTCAAAACAAATCAATCCAACTCATTTTTCCTTATATTGAACCTATTATTGAAGCATAAATGAAATGTCTTCGTATCATTACATGAATGTCAAGTCTTGATATAATAAAGGGAGCAAACTCTAATGAGAAACTCTTACAGATTCCTAAATAAAAGAGCCAATAAGTGACAATATGGAACAAGAAAACACACCTGCTGCAAGAGAGGGTTTTGTTGAGCTGAGAACTGCTTCTGATTTCTGCCTGTAAGAGGAGGCATGCCAAGAAGGGTATTTTGGCCCTGTTGCTGAACCTGCTGCAAAAATTTCTCTCTTTGTTCAGGTGCTATTTCAGTTCTCCCGCGTAACTGCCCCTATGGTAAAAGTGGATGAATTCCAATTTAAATTAATAGTTTTGATATACTTCTTTCCATCACATAATAGGAAAAGGGAGGGAAGAAACAAAATTGACATTTCTATAGCAATCAATATTTCCCGCTAGAGACGAGCAAATTCAAAGCAGAACAAGAAAAGGAGTCTAATATAGAGCTGATATGGATGCATGAAGTGAACTAAGAACATAATGGATTGTCTTCAAAAGCTTCACTCTTAAGCATGTACGGGAACAAAAGCCTAACAGCAAAGCTTGACCATATTAAACAGGATAGTAGCTAGAAAATTTGTATCGAGGTTCTAATGCATTAGTCAATCAACTGTAACAAGCAAACATATGCTCAAAACTTTGCAGGTGGGCATCAGCAATTCTACGCCCTTCTAATCCAAGACAATCTACTTTACAGCAACATCAGAGACTAGATACACACCACCAAGGTAAACAGAATTTTGAATATAGGTACACAGCACATCTGAAATAGTCTTAAAGGCTTTCTACATTTTATGGTGTTTTTTCTCACCCTTTCATCAATTTCTGTAATATAAATGATGGCATCTCAGCTATTGTCTATATGCTCCCCCCCCCCCCCCCCCCCCCAACCAAGAAAAACTTCTGAAATAAAGATTTAAAATTCGAAAATGCAGAAAAAACAATGAAATTTCAAAAGAAGTTGCTGCTTCTGATATGCTCAACAAAAATATTTCTACCAGAAAATTTCAATTGTCAAGATATTGTCCACATCCTATATTTCAAAGTAACATACAGCATCATTTGGGCTTTGGAAGGAACTACCCGGCCTCCATTGCATGCCCGAGACCATAGAATGAGAAAAAACTTGTCCGGGCATAGAGGCATTCTCACCAACATTACCAGCATCAGTGGAACTATCTCCATCATTAACCTTTGCAGCCTGGGGCAAGATCATCCTATTACTTAATGGAGATACAAGTGGCTGGACCGTGCCACTACAACTAATTTTTTCATCAGCTCCCATGATGTTTCTCTTTGCAATGTCAGAGGTTGAAGGCACAGCACCAAGGGTACTACTGCCAGCAAGTATATTGCCAGAATTGAGAGGCATACCAGATGATTGGCTAGAGAGTCCACCCCTACCAATACTCTGTACAAGTCCAGCATCAGAAAGTGTTGGAGATAACCTATGGCCAGGAAAGCTTGCCAATTCCTCGTCTTTCACAGAATTAGGCAAGCTTACAGGAGATGAGGCCCCCTCAGAACGCGTAGAAGCAGAAGCTTGAAGAATTGGAGAAGCAATAGAAGCACCAGACAAACTATGAGATGGAACATTCACTGGCACAGAAGTTGCATGGGCTGCAGCTGGACTTGTTGGACCAGAAGTTCCCAAAGCACTATTCATTGAAGGTGGAGTTCTATCTAATATATCAGGATTACTACCTAGGGAAGTTGTATCTTCAACTGATTCTTGGACAAAAGTGGTTTGCTGATGATTTGAAGTCTGGCAAAGAAAAATCAACCCTTATGCATCAGAAAAGCATTAAGAGAGAAAAGGAGCATTATACAAGTTAAGAAATTAGAAAGTTATCAGTTTGATAAATTGAACTGAGGAAAAACAATTCAATCTTTCAAGATATCACAAAAACTAATAATTCAATCCAAAAAAATTATTTCATAAATACCGATCTATAAATCAAAATGGCATTAAGAGCAAAATACAACCCCAGATACATACTAAAAATGCAAAATGTGTTCAGGAACTTTCTACAGACAATATATTGATACGTTCAGTCAAAAGAACATTGGAAGAAACTGCAATGCAGTGGATATTCATATCTGACAATGTGACAATAAATAAGGACAGATTTCCAATAGAACTCATTTAGATGATTGACAAAACAACACATGGGGTTCTTATACCCAACAGAATTTAGGCATGCATTACACACAACACAACAGTTTGTAAAAGTATCAAAACCCATGAATTTTTTTTATAAAAGAGGCAGGAAATAGATAAAATTCTCCAAGAAAAAACAATCTATTAACAATCACATGTACCATAAGGACTAGATGGAACTCAAAAGGAGTCTTCAACAAGAGGTGCCTAGCATCTTGATTTCTTAAATTGAATGAGTAGAATTTCTACTCTTAAAATACTTAATTAAATTCAAACATGCTCTACTACCAATTACTGTAAAGGCAACATGTAATAAAGCACATGCCTCTAAAACAAAGAAAAATAAAATAAATTCCGCCCTTTAGATGAATAGATTATAGCCCAGAATAACAATTTCAGTTTCTGCAACATTATCCTTAAAACAGTTTCAATGCTCAAGACTAATCAAGCTGTTACATAAATGAACTTACAGAATTTGGAGTTGCTGGTGCAGCTAAAGTCTTAAAGCCAAGAATAGGTGCACCCTAATAGAGAAATGAATGTAAAATGTGTCTTTAGCTAGATCCCAAAAGTTTAAGATCAATTTAGGCAGGTACTTGCAGTTAAATATATGCATAACAATAATTTGTCTGCATATATTATCTATAAATTTAAATCTAAAAACAAAACAAAATGCGTAAAATATATGGCTTTTAAAGGAACCAATTTATGCTCTTAATGTTACAAACTATAACCAAATAATACATCTCAAAACTGTGAGAAACAGTTCACTTACCATTGCATCAACAAATATGACAGACATAAACTTAGTCAAGTTAAGATTAAAAAACATTCTCCAATTAACAAGTTGCAAACTGCATTCTGAAACCTCTGGCATGTCATGGTTTTGCCACATGAGTAAGCAATTCAACCCCACTTTAACAGAGACACATAACTACATAGTGTAGACACTACAACCAGCAACCAGCAATTCAAACTGGCTGCAATAAAAGCCTTTTAACTGCCCAATTCTTTTCTTTCTTCTTTTGATTTTTCATTCTTATAGGAAGCTTCCAATCTCCCAAATTCTCTCATACACACATTTAATGTCTCAGGAAAAGAGCGAGGAAGATAAATAATTGAAGCAAAATAGCTAATGTTATTCTAAACTTTTTTGACATTGTTTAGGGATACATGATGTTTGGGTGCCAAAGCTTATTGGTATATTAATCTTGCTTCTTTTAATTCTTATGTGGTACCATCTTTAGCAGGATCTCTGGCCACTAAGTACCCTCTCCTTTTCATAATTAAACGAAAAGCTTTGGTTTCCGATCAAAAATAATAACTAATGATAAACCTTTTTTTTCAGGGGTAGGAAAAATGATAAGTAATTTTCGAACTCTAACAAATCTAAGAATTAGAAATAGGAACCATGTGACGAGCTTGTTTACCTTAACAAGACTAGGACCGATTGGAACCAGATCTTCAAGAGAATCCACCTTGTCCATTGGCAATGTGTTGTAGAGCTCATCCACATCACTAAATTCATCAAAATCCTCCTAGAACAATATTATGACATTATAAAATAATATATTAGAAAAGCAAGGGAGGAAGCCTTTAGAAAATGTAGCATGTATATTTTACAAGATACAAGAAAATTTGAGAACTGAAGTCAAACTTAAAGCACCACAAACCTGGTTACGTTCCACATAATCGTCCAAGAAGTCTTTGACATCATTGACTTGCTCAGGACTCAACTCATCATTATCCAATAGTCTCAAAATCAGCTCTAACTTCATTATATGAGCCTTATGCCGTGTAATAGATGTCTCTAGATGTGTCTGGTTGAACAGAGAAGAAAAGAGATCACCACCAATCAGATATAGAATAAGCAATTATATGTAAAGATTACTTCTATTTCCATCCTACCAGTCTTGGTGGTTTTGTTTTTCCTTTCTTAACAGATAGCCCCTCCAACTCGGCTTCAAAGTTGTCTATCTGTGATTCCAACTCTCCAACCTAATTGAGATAAACCAGGAGAGGAAGAACAAGAAGGGGGGAAACAATATCAATGTGGAAAATAAAAGCTTGGGGGAAGAGAAGATAGCCAAAACAGTCAATATGCCATTTTTGATGATTGGAAATAAGGTCAATTGAAATACAACAATATAATCAATATCGATAAGGAAACTACGAAAGTTTAATAATTCTCAACTAGTAATGATCAAACCTATCATAAAATCACCAACTCTAACAATGGTAAACTCCAAATAAACTAAATTCCAATATTGCTCGTTACTTGTTGAAGATGGAGTCCCAATAATATAGACAAGATAGTGTAACAGTAATATATGTCAAATGGATATTGCAACATTACTGAATAATAGTTCCAAATTAAAGATAAAAGCTTTCAAACAAAATTAAAAAAGCATCACATGAAAATATCAAAGCAGCAAAAACAGAGTAAACATGATCCCTTCTATCTTCATTCTCCATAAACATGCACCACATGCATGGGTGAGAACACAGGTCAATCTATATCCAACAAGAAGAGGATCATGCTGACCGCACATATAGCCCATCCTTAGTGAATTTGCATGTCATTCAACAAACGGATTTTCACTAGAAACAGGTGGATTGCTTTTTAAATACATACCAGGAGAAATTCTTAGCTACATAAAAGGTTGTCTGTCTCCATAACATCATTTTCCACTCTTCTATAGAAAAAAACACACCACAACCCCTAAGAATTTAGTGACATTAGGTAACTTTTTTTTCAATTAAAACTAATAGCACTGATATTCCAACAAACAGAACATGAATGAAATATTAAACAAGCGTATACTAATATGGCCAAACAATTACATGACTGCTGATCTTTCTTGAGTCCATCTCCTCCCCCCAAATAATCACACATTTAAATTTGTATTAAGTTCAACATATATTGACGAATAATAATAAGATGCGTGATATGATGTCACATACCGTTACTAAATATCAATCTTACCCCTACCATTAAATATTGTAAGAAACAACCACGTTAAAACTTCAGAAATAACTCTACTCATTTATTTTCCCCTTTTCTTGTCTACATGAAATCAAACTTTAGCATAGATATTAATAATCTTTCAATATTTCTGAATTTAAAACTGAGATGAAATCTCAATTCATGGATTGTGGCAGGGTGGAAGGTAAACGATGACGGCATAATTCGACATAATTTATCACTTTTTAACTTTAACTTTAGTCTAATTTTATTTATTTTTTATTAAATTTAGACTTCATTATTATTATTTAAATTTTATTGTAGATTTGAAGATAATAAAGATCTAAAATTTTAAAAGCATATCATAGCTTTCAAATTTAAATAAATATTTATTTAAATCAAATTTAAATTAAGATGTATTTAAAATAAATTTCAATGAATATTTTTCAAAAATAAATAAATATATATATATCAAAAAGCAAAAAGCGCAAGTTATTATATATATATATAAAGAAAAGAGAGGGAGGTGAGCGGCAGAGAACAAAAAAATAAATCAGAGAGGAATGAACGAAAAAGCAGAGAAGAGAGAGAGAAAATGGCGATGACGGAAAATAAAAATAAAAAGAAAACGCGGGAGAAGACACAAAAGCATATTCTTTTTGCGATTTAATTTTTTTCAATTCCTCTCAGAAAATTATGATGAATTCGTTTATGTTTAATTTAAATTTTAGCATGAATTTATTTATCTTTATTATAGGAAAAAAATGTAATTTAATTTTGAACTATGCTTGATTTTTTGTGTTAATTTGAATTATTTCTCTTCACGTTTCTCTGATTCATTCTGAGTTTAATACTTCTAATTAACTGACCATTAATTATATAATTTTAATTTTGTGATTTATTATCGAAAGAAGGAAATATATAATAGATCTAGAATATTTTGGCATAGGGAAATATAGAGATTAAAAGACTCATATGAACCTGTATAGTATTAAAAAATTTGGTCTTAATACTTTCTTGCTTTATTAAATTGCATACTCTTGTGTAAATGAATAAACAAGAATATTTCCAATTAACTATCGAAAGAGACTTTTGGATATTTTTTAGAAATTGCTAACAAATAGAGAGAATTAAATTCAATTAACTAGATGAATAAAGCATAGTGAAAGATTAGGTGAAATCGATTTCCCAAAAGTTTTCTTCCCATTAATTTGATCTTTGACTAATATCTTTATTTTTTTTTTACATATTTTCTTTAAATTAATTTTATTTTAAACTTCAATTACAACAACCTTAGTGATTTTTCTAAATAAAATTGAGATTAGTATAATTTTAGTATTTGTCAAAAATAAGTTACCAATCCCTGAAAATGATATTTTTCTTATCACTTTATTATAAAACTACGATATTATACGCGTGTAGTTTTACGCCAATCAGTAAACTAGAGAAAAATGGCAGTTAAGTATTGCACAAAGAAGAAATAAAAATACACAATGTACTTTAGGAAATGAATCTCAAAATTGGGAAAATATGATCCATAGAAAAAGATACAAAATGATAAAGAAGTCATTAAACAAGTGATCAAAAAATATTTGTGCATAAACTGGGAAGTTGGATATTGGAATATAGAAGCAAAAGAAGCCACAATCATAAATGTCAAGCAGAAGGGTTAATTTCATACCACATTGTTTATCCAATCCCTTGTCTCTGATTTAGCCTTCTCTTTTGGATCCTATAACAAAAGAACTAAAACAGTAAGAATTTTTTCAGAATGAACCAAATTGCATAAGACAGCAGAAAAAAACAAATTTATGCAGATAATAACAATAAATTTCACTTCAAGGCAAACAAGCTAGCCTTCTAGGAATAAAGCAGATGCAAAAGAGAAACATAAAAGATGTTATGTAGGCAAATCATTAAAGCAAATTACTGTCAAAATTAAAATATCCTATCTCAAGAAAAATCTGTTATTTGGGATCCTGAAACAGATAAGTCATTAACATAATCTGTTTCATGCACATCGATATTGAAGCATGAAAGAATTTGTAAACCCATAAGCTATTTGTGGCAGAGACCAGATCTTGAACAATGCTAATGAAAAAAGACGCAAAGAACACATAAGCCTACTCAAAAGGAGGAACACGTTTTTGGAAGATATTGAGATGCTCCTTCCAGTCTCTTTTATTATTATTAAGGAAACTTCGATCCAAAGAAGACAAAGCTGGCTCAAAACTAATCCAAAAAATGCATGCAATTCCCGAATAAATGTATGTTTCCTACAAAAAGTGAACAGACTGTAGTAGTTTTTTTGTAAGAGTTTTGTCTTGTAGTTAGATTTTGGTTTTTTTGGAGTTGTAATTCAGTGGATTACTGATCCACTTTGCTTCTTTGTATTTATCACTTTTCTTAATATAATATAAAGTTTCTTGTTAAAAAGAGAGAGAGAGAGAGAGACCTTTAGTACACAACCAACAAAGGCATATATGCTAACAATGGATGCGAACACAGATATAAAAATAGGCTAACTGCATAACTAAGGTGAACTTAGAAAACATATTATTCATTATCAGAAACCAATTGAACAATTTAGTAAACAAGAAATTAAGCCAACTCTAAAAAAACAGCACAAATCAATTGTTCTCTATCAAGCATTGGATCCAGCTCAGACGACCATGATATTGCTGCTGACAAGCAAAAAATTTGATAGCACAGTCTCCAAAAAATTCCAACAGTCCAAAGTGAATAGTACACTCACAATATACATTGCTAAAAAGCAAAAAATACTACATAGTCTCCAGACGGAGAACTTGTAATATTAAGAAACCTAATGCCCACTTAACTCCAACATTTCGCCAAAGCAATCATTTGGTATAACATCAGAACAAAAGGCCTAAAGTAAAGGAGTACTTCTTACTGTTTTAGGTAACTGGCCCAACCCTTCTTTTGAAAAGGCTTTCGTTTTGGTCTCCTTTTCACAGATTTTAAATCTTTCCATTTCACGTTCAATATGCCTGCGAGCATCCATCAGAGCCTGCTCATAAGAAAGACTAACCTATGTCAACACACATCAAAACAAAAGGGCTTAATCATCTTCAAAATCGTTAAATTAAAATCAAAATTTCAAACAAAAAGAATGGATGAAATTTATCAAGAAAATATAACACAAAAGTACTCCAACAAAGATATTATAAAAGATAAAACCAGAACAGCCTTGAAGAGAAAAACAAAACAAAAATACAGCAAGTCCTCCAACAGAAAAGATGATGCAGATATAAAGAGTGAACTTAACACTTGACAATTCACTACAAAATGTAATATAGCAAGTTAACATCCTTTAAGCAATATTTCTTAATCCAATCATCTTCATAAAGAAACAGAACGTCTAAAAGATACTGCTTGTCTATATTGCAATTAAATTCCATTGAAGATTACCCAATTACTACTACATGAAAAAATTAAAACTACTGTAAGCTCACCGAAACAAAGCATCAATTACACCAATGTATTTTGGGTTACGAACACATACACGCTAACATTATAAAGCGATTTAAGTAACCAAACAAGAAATGAATAGACGTGAACATGGTATCAGAATAACCTAAAATTGACAATAGTAAAATTAGAGATCTCTCCAGTTCAAATTTAAAATTAAATAATAATCATTGAAGATAGGGAGAAAGACCTTCTTATCCTTGATCTCACTGGACTGAATCCAAGTCTTTATCTGGTCCCGATAACGTTGAAGCTTCTTAATCTCCTTCTTGAGGTCGGCTTCAAACTTCTCCTTCTGATTGGCATTTTCTGTGTCATATACCTTATTCCAAATACTGTCGAACACATCCACTCCTTCTTGTACCTTCTTCAGAACTCGATCGATCTCTCCCTGTAGCTTCCGACTCGCTCCCATTTTCCCCAACAAAATGGAATCAACTGGTTTCGTTCATTCTCTCTGTCGTATTGTTATGTTGATATTCCTATTACGTAAGAATGTTAATGAGAATTTCATCCAAAACCGAAACACTAGACTAGAGTGTCAGGATTTAGATGAATTGAATTTGGATAATAAAACCATAAGAATAGGAACACGATTGATTTCGCTTCAGACTTGCAGTTAGCTGCGAAGCAAATACAGGGAACGAGAATGTGTGATTATCATTTCTCGCGAAATCTATATTTTCACGTTTTCGTTTCGTGAGTTTTTTTTTTAAATCAAAATAACAATAAAGATTTAAGATGATTAAAAAAATACAATAAAAATTAAAAACTTATCCTCTCTTTTTTCTTGCTTAGGAAAAAAATCCTCTCTTTTCTCAAAGTCACCCATATTCTTGTAACAAAAAAATTGCTCCGTTTCATATTACTTTTTGACCTTTTGGTTACAATTGTTGAAAAATTAGTTTAGTATAAATTAACGTGTTTTAACTCAGGTTGATATATATATATATATATATATATATATATATATATATATATATATATATATATATATATAATCAGTAAAGAAAACACAAAATAAATTTTATGTATTTAAAATTATAAATAAATTCATTAATATATTTTTTTATATAAAATTCTTAACTCAATACTCAATACAACTTTTATCTTAAAATTAATATTAAGATTTTAAAATAACATTCAAACCCTCCAAAACAGAAAAACCTAAAATATCAATCTTTACTTTTAACACGAAAAAGAAATAATCAATATTTCTTTGTTTTGCCGTGGTTGTTTCTGTACAAGCTCTTCTTGTAGTAATTTTTATATATAATTTATCATTAATTAATATATTAATTAGCTTATATATAAGAACTTTGATTGTTTATATGGAAAATACCTTTTGACTTTTTTATTTTTCATATTGAAAGTTTAAACCATGCTCATTTATTTCCTTAAAAAAAATGGCCATGTATTAATCAACATGGCTTTATGGTTATAAAAAAAATCAACTGCCTTCATGTCTTCATCCACTCTCTTCGATTTTTGGCTTTTTAATTCCATTTGTAATAAAATATTTTGTAGTTTTTAAGCCATTAATTCTAATAATTTTTATCTTGATTTAAAAGTTATTTGTATTAAGTATCACACCATGATACATTTAAGCACACTCTCGTCTCAAATTAAGATGAAATTTCAACTAAGTAGTAAAATTTAATTTATTAAGACAATTGGGTTTATTTTTATAATCTAATTAAATGTGAGATATTAATGCAATGAAAAAAAATGTTCTCATGAAATTGATAAAATAAGACTAATAGGTAGGATATTTTAAAAATATTTTGTAAAGTAGTGCAATACTTCATGTGATTAAGCTATAAAAAATTTTAAATACATTATATTTTAGTTATTACTATACTAAAAAGTAATATTATGGTCAAATATATAGTTTTCTTTTTAAATTAATATTTATACACTCACTCATCATACACACATACAATTACATCTTATTACTCATGCAAAATATATATCATTATATTATAAAATAATTATCAATAAATTAATAAGTATTCACAATTAATTCAACCCTCCATAATTCCTCCTCCTCCTTAAATCTTTTAGGTCAGTTTTAAAGTAATGGATGGAGAAAATAAAAAATAGAGAATTAGTAAAAGAGATGTAGTTGGACCAGATAAAAAGAAAGTATATATTGTATTAGCCACTACTACTAGCTGCCAACAAGTGAAAATGGCAATTGAGAATATATGCAGGAAATGGACATCCTTGACTCAACCCCAATAATTTATTCTAAGAATGTGCTAAATAATAAAAAGTATTATGCATTATCTGCACTACTTTTCTAATTATAAACTATTTTTTCCTGATTTTTTAAAGGAACTATTTTAGAAATCTACTTAATATAATTATGTATAATTGAAACACATATCATATATTTAACTTTATTTATGCCTATAATATAATTTTGGATAAAATTATCCACGTATCTTAGAGTAATAATTCCTATTATTATTAATTATTTATAAATTATTAGTTGTAAGTCAGATTGTAATTTGTATTTGTATGTTGACTTTTCGTATGTAAAACAAAGTCTGTTTATTTTATACAGTGTTTTATATTCCTCTATGTAATATTAATTAATGCATATTAGTAACACACATACACATAGTTAGGAACACTATAATTAAAAGCATCTTTTACTCACCATTAGTATGCATGCTAGGTCATGAGTGACAAATTTTAGCTTGGTTCGAGTACAAGTATTTATGAAAATCACTTGGTAATTTTTGTATCGAAAAAATGTGATTTTTGACACTTCGATGAGATCCTCGTCAAGGGCCTTACTAGACCTATCAACAGACCTCTAGCGATATCGTATGGCATTTGGTATTCCTTCTATAAATACACTCTATTAATTATTGCAATTATTTCAAAAAAACTATCAAAACTCTACCAAAAAATTTATCGTTTTGAATTCTGTCTTTACTAATTATCTTGAAGTGTTTTGGTTATTATCGTACGTTTGTGTGAGTATAAAATAGTATGGTTAAATATTTTTACAAAATTTGTGATAACTTTACAGTGAAAATGGATTGACCTAAATTGTTTGAGTTCTCTTATCTTTAGTTATGTGTGATAAAAGATTGAATGTGTGTCCTACTTTGACTGTATGCAATAAGTGATTGATTGTGTGGATCAAATCATTAGCTATGTGGAGTATGTGGTTGGTTATGTATCCATTATCGACAATTTGTGATTTGTGATGAAAAGTGTTTCCCACTATGGTTATTTATTATTCATAATTGAGAGTGGTTCTCAAGATTGATTGTTTATTCACTTTACATATTACTGATTTACGGTTTCTTATAACACCACATTAGGTGGATTTGGATTTGGAGAAAAGTTGGATTCGTGTGTCAAACCAAATTATTATAAAGGCCAACAATAGGTAGTTCAAACAAAGAGCCTAAATGATAGAGGTATTGGTGGTTTTATTTTTGTCAAGGTTGTAATTATTTTATTATTTAGTGGATTTATTTGCTACTGAGTGGTTACCATAAGCAACCCATGGATGTTACCAAATATATATGAGTTTTATGTGGGTTTACCTGATTACTTAATTGTGTTTGAATGATCTGATATGTTGGGAGTACAAGCTGAGTCTTGATATTATATGTTACCACATATAAGATTAGGGATGTAATTGAAAAACTACTTAAGTCTGTTTCGCATGTTTTACTTCATATTTGTGGTGCATGTGATTATATTTTTCTATCTAATTATATAAAATACTTACCTAAGTTTATTTATGTTGTGTTATCTTTGTTGTTTTTGCTACTTGTAAGGGTGCGTCATTTAGGAGTCAATATCTCCTAACCTTGTTAGTGTACTCGGTCTCATAATCTTTCAATTGGTATCAAAACAAATACACTCTTTTGGGGCTTAATCACTTCAGTGTTGATCATTTCCCCTTTCTCTGTGCTTAATTTTATTAATCTCTTATTATGGATAATATGGAAGGCTTAATTAGTACACCACCTTAGTTCAATGACTTGTGTTGTTTTTATCGAAGATCTTAAATGTGTTCATACTTGAGATATACAAACAATTATGTTCGGTCTATAATTGAGAATGTTTAGACATACCTTATGCAGGTTATAAAGACTGGTGTTGTTGAACCTAAACCTGTTATTGCTTGGACCAAAAAAGGAGCTTCGTTTTAGCAATCTAAATTGTCAAGGATTACATCTCCTCATCAATTTTTTCACTATTATTGACTTAGCTTTGATCTCTAAGTTCACTAATTCAAAGGGAGCTTGGGACCACTTTGAAAAGAAATATGATTAGTGTTCTTCTTAAATTGTGATATCTTCCTAAAAAATAACTATGTTTACTACTTCTGATTGTTTTACTTTAATGGCTTTCCACTCTAAGTCTGTCCCTTATGGTTCCTCTTATTGGTTAAGTATTGATGATGGTGAAAAGTTTTATCTTCAAGATTTGTATGATCAATTTGTGTATAATGATCTTAAATTGAAAAAAAAATTATGACTAAAATCAATAGAAATTTGAAGGAAAATGATAAGGAGTATTTGGACCTCTTTAGTTAATTGTTTAACCTCACCTTGGATGGTGAAAAGGAATTGAATAACTTAAAATTGAAGTTGGATAATCACATTAAGTCACTTCAAATTCTTGTTCGTGATAATAAGAAGTGTCTCGCTTGAATAAATTAGCTTGAAAAGACAATTCAAGATAGAAAATCAAATGTACTCAAAGTTCCATGCACCTCAAAGCCTTTATCTTGCAATTCAAATGTTATTTCCAAACTTAAGAAAGATGTTTGCATCTTAGAAGATGAAAAAGCTATTCTTTAGTCCTTGTTGGAAGATTGTGATACCGAACTAAACAAGCTTCAAGCTTATGTTGTTATTGATATTACAAAAGTCAAAATTTTTGGATCCTACTTGCTTGGAAAACATGAAATTGTTGAGACTCTTTACCTTCAACAGTATGAATCAATAAGAAAAATCAAAGAATTTTGTGAAATTGGTCAAATATGGTCTGTTGGAAACAATTTTTTTGACAAGTTGTTAAAATTAAAGGATACTTGTGCTTTTTCCTCCTCTACTACAACTATTGTTCAAGATACTTCTCTTGTTGTTGAGATTTTTGATGATAAGTGCACTATAGATGTGTTAAGTGCACATAGCCTTATCCTTCTCTCTAATTTCTAATAAATCTGGCTTTTTCTCTTCCTCTAACTCTCTAAAAGATTCTCCAAGCTATGATAGGAATATACTAAGCCATATAAAAGAATTGTTGAATCTTTTTTTCACCTTGACTAATGAAGCCATGGCATTATAGAATGAAGTAATTGAGATTTTCAAAGAGTTTAAGTCTTCTCTAGGTAATTCTCTTGATGATCGAAATCTAAACTGTAATGTGGTTCATACTACCTTGAAGACTCAAGCTTCCAATTGTTGATATTTTGATAATGGATGCTCTTGACACAAGACTAGATACAATTTCTTCTTCGCCAAATTTACTCTTACTAATGATGGATCGAAAACATGGTGATGAAAATAAGACTTTAATTTATGGTAGTGATGAATCTATGAAAGCAGAGTTATCAGTGCATTTTTATGCTTAATATTTATTAGTTTTATTTAATAAATAGTATTGTTAAGGTTAAAATATTAAAATATGATTTTTTAGTAAAAATGGGTGAAAATAATTTTTTTTGGAAGTTTTTTGAAATTTTATGTATTTTTTAAATGTAAGTTGACCAATCGTTGCCATATAGATGCCACACGAGCAAGAAGAGTCAATCGTAGCACATCGCGTGTACCAAGGGATGCAAGGCTATCATGTGTCAACATGGTGTTCATTTCGAGTTTTGCTAAGTGATCAACGGGTGTGGCACATATCGTCACACGATTCATCCATTCTTTCCATTAGGGTACCACGCAATCTATATCCATGAATCACAATATGCCATATGGTGCTAACTTAACTCCCGTTGACCACAACATTTCCACCCTACCACGCTTCGTGCGCTAATTTGTCCAATGATTTTCCTTCTACTATGTGTCAATTAAATTGCATATAGATGTAGCTAAATAGATTTTAAAAAGTTATTTAATTGTTTGTCTTGATTAAATAATATGTAAAGTTTCTAGGTAGAAATGTATGATTCTTATATATATAATTCATAATTTATGAACTTAATGAATAATATGCAATTTAATTGACATAAGAGTATGATTAGGTTAATTAATATACGATATGTAGTTGAATTGCAATTATGTTAGAGGGATTTTAATGATTCATATGTTTATAAAATTAAGGGATTAAATATTTTTAGATATTTTCTCGTATATTTTCTTAGCTACTAATTCTGAGTTAATTAATTACTACTATTTATTTTTAGTTTTTGCTTTCTTAAATATAAAAATACAAAAAAAATTGATTTTTACTTTTTAGTTGTAAAATTAGTTTTAGATAACATAATCTCCATAGGAACAATCTTTTCTTATCATTATATTACTTGTTGTAATACATATACTTGTGTATTCATTGCACACAATTCATGTCGATAAGGTAAAATATCTATCAATGCTTATGGAATTCAAGAACTCAAGTATGTTATCTATGTAAAAGGTCCCATGGCTAATCTTATCAACATTAGCTAAATATGTGATAATAAGCACATAGTCAAGTTCTTCTAAAAGGATTACGCTGTGTATGATGATTTAAGCAATACTTTGGTCAGAGGCATTAGATCATAAGACAATTGCTATTGTATAGGTACTCCTCTTGAGATGGTGTGTAACAAATTGAGTCTAAGTACTGAAGAACTTTAGCATTAATGATTGGGTCACGTCAACTACAAACTATTGTAGAAAATTTCTAGTCATAAAATTGTTAAAGGTCTACCAACTATCACCTCTCTTCTTAAACATGTGTATGATCTTAGTTAGTTAGACATGCAAAGTAAAAGCTAGTATAAGAATAATTAACATTTGTCTACTATAAGACCTCTTTAACTTCTTCATATGGATCTAATGAGTACTATTCAAACTACTAGCATTTGGGGGATAAAGTACATTGTGGTTATTGTTGATGATTTATCAAGATATATTTGGGTTTTGTTTTTAAGAGAAAAGTTTAAAGCTTTTAATAAGTTCAAAATCTTGTGCATCAAGCAACAAAATGAGAAATTTGAATCTATTGGTACTATCATCAAAATCAGGAGTAACTATCGTAAGGAACTTGAGAATTCAATGTTCAATGCCTTATTTGATAAAATGGATATTCAACATGAGTTTTTGACTCCCAAAACCCCTCAATAAAATGGTATAGTTGAAAGAAATAATAGAGTTATCCAATAGATGGCTAGGGACAAGTTAACCAATAAAAACTTGGCTAAGCATTTTTAAGCTAAAGCTATTAACACTGCCCATTATATGTTGAATCGTTGCTTCTTGAAGCTTGATACTTGTCAGTCTTCATACGAGCTTATGCATAGAAAGAGACCTAATGTTAAGTACCTTCGTGTGTTTGGAAGTACTTGTTATATTCTTAGAGACAAAGAGAATCTAGATAAGTTTGAGACAAAGAATGATCTTGGAATTCTCATAGGATACTCCAATAATAACTGTGCTTACTGAATTTATAATTTAAGAACTTCTACTACCAAAGAATCAATCAATGTTATGGTTAATGACTATGGTGCCACTCAATTTGTAGAGTTTGATAATTGTGATAATTTTAGGGCTTAGGGTTCTCCAAAAAACCATGGATAATGTCGAGACTTCTTCTACAATAACTCTTATTGACCATCTTAAAACTTCTGAGTATGAGAAAGAAGATGATCGAGAAGACCTATCTCTTCGCAAGTGGGCAAAGAAGGTTCATTTTGCGAACAACATCATAGGTAATATGGAAGGTGATGTTAGGATGAGACATAAACTACATAAGACCTTGAACTATATGTGTTTCACTTCTAATATCCTCCCTAACAATGTTAAGAAAGTTATGCAAGACATACATTGGGTCAACTTCATGTAGAAGGAACTTAATGAGTTTCATAGGAATGATGTTTGGTACCTTCTTCCCTAACTTATAGACAAATTAAAGGTTTTGACCTTTACTTTCCAAATCAAGTGATGAGACTAAAAAAAGCACTCTATAGTTTGAAGCAAGGTCATTGTGCTTGGTATGAGCATCTTATCATGTTTCTTCTCAATAATGATTTTCTAAGAGGAGGTGGTCACAAAACTTTATTTGTTTTCAGAAATTGGGGCGAAGTTATGGTTGCTCAACTATATGTCGAGGATACTATTTTTGGGTCTACTAAGGGAGACTTGGCTCAATTTTTTGATGCTACTATGCAAGGTAAGTTTGAGATGGGCCTAGTTGGGAAATTAAAGTTCTTCCTTGAATCTCAAGTCATATAGATGAAAAATGATATCTTTCTTTCTCAAGAAAAGTACACCAAGAAATTTGTTGAGAAGTTTGGTTTGAAAAATATGGCTCCTAATCCGACTCCAATAAGTACCACCTTTAAAATTCATCAAGACACTTATAGAAAGGAAATAGAACAGACTTTGTAGCATAGTACGATTAGGAGTTTTTCTCTACTTAACTAGTGATCAGACACAAATTGTGTGCAAAAATACGCAAGTATATGTAATCAACATAAAATATAATGATAAGAAAAAATCATTCCCATGAAGATTATATTATTAGAAACTAATTTTTAAAACAAAAAAAATAAAAATCAATTTTTTATGTTTTTATGTTTTAAGAAAGAAAAATTAAAACAATTAAAAATAAATAGCAATAATTAATAACCTTATATTTAGAAACTAAGAAAATATATGAGAAAATATCTAGGAATACTTAATCTTTTAATTTTCTAAACATATAAATCACTAAAATCCCTCACAATATAATTATCAATCAATTGAATCTAACCTAACATGTATTCATCTCTCAAATAAACTACACATCATATAATAATCAATTTAATCACACTCTCATGTCAATTAAATTGTATACTACTTATTAAGTTCATCAATTATGTATCACATACATAAAAATTATACATCTTTACTTAGAAATTATGCATATTATTCAATTAATACAAATAATTAAATATTTCTCTCAAATCTGTTTAATTACCTCTATAAATCAATTGTTTTCCAAACACTCAATAGCATAAAAATTACATTAAATAATATAATTAAATTGAAATCATAATTGAGATAAAGTATTAGATCATCACATGGTGAGAATTTGGTTCATAAGACTACTAGATTAATAAATTAGCTAGATATAATTTTGTTCATTAAGCTCATATTTTTCATATATAAAGATATAAAAATTGATAAATAATGGAAAAGAAGAAGAAATACAATTAATCTTTTAAATTCTAGCAACAATCTCTTCTTGAATCTGCACCAAAATTATATCTCTTTTTGAATTTTTCTATATTTCTCTCTCTTCTTAGCTTTAAAAACTTATAAAAATATGTTAATTTTGGCATTAGGATTTATAGGACAATTAAGGGGATAAATTAGGTTCAAGTGAATTTTAGACCGTTAGATCAATTTCAAATCAAAGGCAGAGATGAAAAAGGAGAAAACTAACAGTGCTAACTAATAGGAACATGACATGTGACACAAAGATTTATTGGGAAAATAATCACATGACGTATGGTGTAGGTGGACTAGTATGGTCAACTTAGTTGAGTCAGCATTGTGTGGTGCAATATGATTCGCAGTTGTGGCTTACGTGGCACCCCCCGGTGGGAAGAATAGATGAATCAGGTGTTTACGTGTGGCACACCCGTTAGCCGCACTCTAAACTCAAAATGAATGTTGTATTGAAACGTGGCATGGTGCTACAAAACATAATACACTCAACGTTACACGATTGACCCACTTTGCTTGCATGACACCCACGTAGCTTGCTTGGTCAACGCTTCTGCAATATGGCATCCACGTGACATCTTTTAATTGTTCATGCATTAAAAAATTCATAAAAATAACAAAAAATATACTTTTACATTTTTTCACCAGAAAGTTTATATTTTAATATTTTTAATTGCAAAAATACTACTTATTGAAAAAAATGAATAAATATTAATTAGAAAATTACATTGATAACTTTACTTTCATAGAGTCATCACACCCCATATTTTTAATCATAATAATACTTTATGTTTTAGTTTAAAAACATGGTGCTCAATTCTTTTATGAGATCACATTTTTGTTTTATTTTTGCATTTTGTGGCATTCTTATAAGCATCCTATCGTAGCTAATCTAGTTTATGTATTTCCAACATCTTTTTCACCTTTGTATTGGACTCTTTCACTTGCCCACTTAACTGGGGATGGTAAGGTAAAGATGTAAGGTCTAACCTTGGTGGCCTCTTCAGTAAATAGTTTGAGCTTAGATTCTATCTCAAAAATTCTCCCCAACCATATTAGGTATACACATAAAAGGTGTAGCCTCCAAATAGTTTACACAATCAACAACATCAATCATAGATTCCACACTTTAAAAATTAACATAGATTAAGTTGTTTCTTAATAAGTTTACTTCATTGTTCACAATATCATGTATAACAGTGGGCAACTCAACAAATTCTTTTAAGTTATCATCTATCATAAAACATTTATTAGCATTATCAATATCAAAAGGTTCAGATGCTTTAAAACTTTAAATGTTACTTGTTCATCTTGCCCTTTCATTGTAAGCTCAAATTTTTATACATCAATAAGTGGTCTTTTGATTGCGAAGAATGAACGAATAAGTATTATAGGAATGTTACGGTCCTCTTCCATGTCTAGTGCAATGAAATCCACCAAAAATATGAACTTGTCTACTTTTACTAGCATATCTTCTACCACATCTCATGGTTTCATAATTGATCTATCTATCATTTGTAAGTTATTGAAGTGGGTTTGGCTTTACAAACCCCCAATCTTTTGAAAACCGACAATGGAAAAAGGTTAATGCTTAAACCTAAGTCACATAGAACCTTGTCAAAATAGATGTTCCCAATAGTGCAAGGGATGTCAAAACTAACCAGATCTTTCAATTTTTTAGGTATTTATCTAGCAAGGATAGAACTACAACCTTCCGTTAAGGTTATTGTTTCATTATCTCTA
This sequence comes from Hippophae tibetana, assembly GCA_037013495.1. NCBI lineage: Eukaryota > Viridiplantae > Streptophyta > Magnoliopsida > Rosales > Elaeagnaceae > Hippophae > Hippophae tibetana. Next base: position 21,572,484 of record CM072812.1, read on the forward strand.
AGTCTCACTTTCTTAGATAGGTTGTCCTTTAGAAATTTGGCATAAGAAGGCGTTTTTTCAAGTGCATCTGTAAATGTTATATTTATGTACAACTTCTTTGAAAACTTTCAAGAATTTTGAAAACTATGTATCTAACTTTTGATTTTGTATTCTTTGAGGTAAAGGAATAGTAAGTTTGTAAAGGTTGTTTTTCTTTGGTTGAATTATTTCATTTTTAGTGCTTTCTTTATCCATTAATTCCTCCCCATCCTTGTTAATTTCCTGTTTCTCCTCATCTTTTTGAGTCTCATATTCATCCTCTAAATTTTTACCACTTCTCAAGGATATGGAATTGCAATGCTCTTTACCTTCTCTTTTTAGGTTTTTAATTGTGTCACTTGGAAAGTTATCTTGAGGCCTTTGAGTTATGGCCTAGGAGTGGACATTTTTTATATTTACTGACTGGATTAAATCCTTTATCATCCCCATTAAAGCATTTTTATTTTCCTCAATAAGTGGCTTCTTTTCTTGGGCTTGTGATTATGTGGTTATTGGAATCCATGTGGTGAAAGTGGTTGATAGTTCAATTGATTACCACCCTGATTGTTGTTATTACTCCAAGAGAAATTTAGATGTTGTCTCCATATTAGGTTATATGTATTTGAGTTTGGATTATTATTTCAGTTTGCATTACTCATATAGCATACGCATTCAGGATTATTTGAACAATTATCAAACAAATAAGCTCTTCTACAAAAGACACAGGACACCCCTGAATCTAGGACCTAGTTATACTTATTGGCAAGTTTTAAACCTTCAAAAGATTAACCAAATATGACACTTGAGTTGTAAGTGTCGTGATATTATTTACCTTATGCACTCCGACTACTCATCATGTGGATGTCATTCTGCCTATTGGCCATTGATAATTATTGCTAGCTATTTTCTAAAATAACTCATAAGTTGATTGTAAGATTTGGCTAACAAAGCTCCATTAGTAGATGTATCAACAATGGTTATTATTTGAGCATTGAGACCATTGTAGAGAGTCTTCATTTGGATCCAATGAGGGATACCATAATGACAACACTTCCTTAGCAGTTCTTTGAATCGTTCTCATGCTTCATATAAAGATTTTCCTTCATATTTTTGGTAGAAGGTGACGTTATTTCTAAGATTGACATTCTTTTTTGGTGGAAAATATTTCATCAAGAATTTCTCCACCAAATCATTCCAAGTTGTAATGGAATTACGTGAAAAATAGTTTAGCCAATCACGAGCATAGTCTCTCAAAGAGTAAGGGAATAATCTAAGCCTAAATGCATCTTCGATCACACCACTAAATATGAACGAATCTCCATTTTCAATAAACAATCTGAGATATAGATGATGATTCTTTGTTTGGAACCCGCTAAACTATTCTACTGTTAGTAACATTTGAAATATTAATGGCTTTAATTCAAACTGATTAGCTTGAATATTTGGTCTTGTAATACTTGGATTTAACCCTACCAACATATGTAATGCATATTCATTTATAGCTTTATCCCTATCTTCAAATAAAGATATCTGGTTGTTCAAATTTAGTTAATTATTTTTTTATTACTAATGGATTAACCATTTTTTTTACTTGGGTAACAACTTATTTCTTTGTTATTGATATCAAAGTATGCTTGATTTTGAAATCCAAAGACAAGATTTCTCTCTTACAGTTACTACTCATACAATAGATTCAACTAAGTTTTTGATAGCACTAAAAGATATGTCTAACTTAAAAATAAATAAATTAAAATTTTAAAAACTAAATAAAGAAAATAAATAACGATAAATTAAAATTATGATAAATAAATAAAATAAAATAATTAATTTTAAATATTTATAACCCTTGACAACGATCCCAAAAATATAGTCGAACATGCATTGTATGCAACAAATATGCAATTATATATATCACAATAAGTAATATAATGATATACAAATATCGTTCTCATGAAGATTATATTATTAGAAACTATTTTTTAAAACAAAAAAAATCAATTTTTTATGTTTTATGTTTTAAGAAAGAAAAATTAAAATAACTAAAAATAAATTTCAATAATTAATTACCTCATATTTAAAAGCTAATAAGATATATGAGAAAATATCTAAGAATACTTAATATTCCAATTTTCTAAACATGTAAATCACTAAAATTGCTCAATATAATTATCAATCAATTACGTGATCAATTAAATCTTACTTAGTATATATTCATCTCTCAACTAAGCTACACACCATATAATAATTAATCTAATCACACTCTCATGTTAATTAAATTACATACTACTCATTAAGTTCATCAATTATGGATCATGTACATAAGTATCATACATCTCTCCTTAGAAATTATATATCTTATTTAATCAAGACAAATAATTAAACATTTCTTTCAAATATATTTAATTGCCTCTATAGATCAATTATTGATCAAACAATTAATATCATAAAAATCCTCTTGAATCTCTACCAAAATTGTATATATTCTTTTGAATTTTTCTATATTTGTTTCTCTTCTTGGCTCCAAAAATTGTTAAAAATATATCTTAATTTCGACTCATTAAGGTTTATGGGACAATTGGGGGTTAAATTAGACTCATGTAAAATCTAGACTGTTGGATCAACTTCAGATCAAGAGATGATATGAAAATGGAGAAAATTAAAAGCACTAACCAATAAGAACATGACATATGGCATGGGGAGATTTATTGGGTGAATTAGCACTTGACGCGTGACACGAGTTGTCTAGTCTAGTCAATGTGGCTGATTCAGCACAACATGGCATGATATGATTCGTGGTACCTCAGTGGGAATAATAGGTGAATCAGGTGTTGACACATGTCACACCCATTAACCACGCTTTAAACTTGAAATGATTGTCATACTGACATGTGGCATAATACTGCATCATACGATACATGTGGCATTGTGCAATTATCCCTCTCTGCTTACATGGCACCCACGTGGTTTCCTGGTCAGCTCTATTGCTTGCATGTCATCCAAGTGGCATATTTTGATTAGTCTTGCATTAAAAAATCCAAAAATATTTGAGAAAATTCCCAAAAATTATATTTTTACTCATTTTTACTAGAAAGTTCATATTTTAAGAAAACAAAAATACTATGTATTGAATATAACAAGTAAATATTAAGTAAAAAAGTACATTGATGACACTAATTTCATAAATTCATTAATTGGTAGTCATCTTGACATCTCTTACAGTGTAGGAGTTTGTGCAAGATACTAGGCTAGCCTCAAAGAATCATATCTTTTTACTATCAAATGGATTGCCAAATATATTAATGATATATCTGAATTTGGTATTTGGTATTTGGTATCCTTAAGACACCATTATAAAATTCGTTATGTATTTTGATACCATTATATCTGATCGAGACCGAATTACTATTAATTATAAATAAATGTATATTTTATTTTATAATGTATTGTATTTAAATGTTATACATACCATAATTATTTTAGCTTAAAAATAAATATAAAAATTTAATAATTGTACAGATATATTTCTTATTCTTTTGATTTTTTTAGTTGTGACTATAAATAATAATATTTGTTACAAAAATATCAATTTAAAATTTAAATTTGTGTATATCGTGTTTTATATATGACAATTATTCATAAATAAATTCTAATATCAATCTGATCTTATCCATTCTAAAAAATCCGATTTGTTTGAATTCATATTGGTTCAGATTGATTATATTATCGAATCAGATTTAGATTGAAAATCTTCAAATCCATTTGGATCAGATTGGAATTGAATTGGTCAATAATAGGCAGTTTCGATCCACTGCTCACCCATAATATCATAATAAGATACCTTCTTTTACTCTGTGACAATATCAATGTTATTTGTATTTCTAAAAAATTGATCCAACATTTTAGGATGAAACACATTGATATATGATATCATTTCATAAGTGATCTAATAGAATAAAACACTTTGTCTTTACAGCATATTAGCACTGACTTTCACCTTGCTGATATTTTTATTAAACCTCTAGCTTTTCAAAGGTTTGAATCCCTAAGAAAGGCTATATGTGTTTGCATCTCTTCCTGAAAGACGACTACATGTTTTCTTTAGATTTTTATGAGCTTAAAGAACTATATATGTTATTCCTTGATTTTTTATTTCCTGTTCCTGCATGTATTGCATATTATTTGTTTGCTTTAATCTTATCTATCGTGTTGTATGAATGTTAGGATTATTGTATATTTGTATGCCTTTTCTCCCTCATGTATAGGCATTTCTTTGACTTCCTGTGTTAAAAGGGGGAGAAGTTTGTGTACACAACTATGTATTTGTTGCCATATTATGTGTTACATGGGTGATGAGTATAGGTTTTCAGTGTACATTGTTTCCTACTTATATACACTTAGGGAGAATGTTGCATAAAGATAGAAGGAATGGTGTATATATGTATGTGTTTTACCTACCAGTTTCAACTTGTAATAAGGTAATATGATAGTATGTGGATAGATTACCCGATATTTCTACATGATACATTGATGGAGTATATGTTTATTTCATATGTGCATATTACATGTGTATATTGACGCCTTCGTACTTCAAATGTGCTATGTATAGATGTGTTGAGACCCTCGAGTTTCAGAGTATGTATGAGTTGATCTAAGAACATAGATGAAGCGTACAAGATAGATGCACTTAGAGTATGTGTATTTTTTAAGTGTTGGGTATGCTCGATGTTTGTTCATAGGAACAAACATCTTTAGGTCATATTTATGATCATTTCATACTTGATATGTGTTTGTACTTAGTTGTGCAATGTTTTAACATAAAAAGCCAAAGAGAGAGATTGTATGTCTTTTGTACTTTCTGTCTATGTGTTGGCTTCTCGTGTGCAAAACACTGAGTCTATTTATTTTACACAATGTTCTATCTTCTTCTTTGCAGATTAGTAATATACATAGCATATAATTAGGAACACTAATTGAAATCATGTTTTTCCCACACTATGGGATTGGTTGTTTAGTATGCATGCTAGGTTATAAATGATAGATTTTGGTTTGGTTATAGTGCAATATTTATGAAAATTACCTAGTAATTTTTGGATCAAACAAATGTGCGATGAGGACCCTCGATGAGGTGGTCTGGCCATTATTATTCCTTCTATAAATACCTATATAAATTATTACAATTAATTTTAAAAAAATCTACCAAAATTATGCCAAAATTTGTTAACGTTTTGAATTTCATCTACACTAATTATCTTGAATTTTTTTTGATAATTATGATACGTTTATGTGAGTCTAAAATAATATAGTTGACTATTTTTATGAAATTTATGAGAACTCTACTATGAGAGTAGATTGAGTTAAATTGTTTGAGTTCTTTTATCTTTCGATGTGTGCCATAAAATATTGAATATGTGTCCCATTTTGGAAGTGTGCAATAAGTGGTTGATTGTATTGATCAAATTGTTAGTTGTGTGTGGTATGTGGTTGACTATGTGTCCCTTGTAAATGATTTATGGTTTGTAGTAAAAAATGTCGGTGGTTATTAATTTTTCGTGATTGAGGGTGGGTGGTTTAAGGTTTATTTTTTTTACTTTACACATTACTGATTTACGATTTTTGATCACTCCATATTGGGTGGTGTTGGCTTTGAAGGAATGCCAAGTTCGTGTGTTGGACCAAGTTGTTACGAGGACAACAAGCAAATGTCGTAATAGGTAGTTCAGATAGAGATCTCGATTGATAGAGGTACTAGTGATTTTATTTCTGTTGATTGTAACTGTTTTATATCGAGTAATTGGCATAAACAACCCAAGGATGTTATTACCTAAATAGGAATTTTATGTGAATTTACCTCATTACTTGATTGTTTTTGAATGATCTGTTGTATTATGAGTACAATCTAAATCTTGAAATTATATGTTACCACATATAGGATTAGTTAACTGATTGGAAAACTACTTAAGTCTATTTTGCATGCTTTACTTCATATTCATGCTACTTGTGATTATATTTTTCTATTTGAGTATATAAAATGCTTGCTTGAGTTTTATTTTTGCTATGTTATCTTTGTTGTTTTCTTTGCTTGTGGAACGAGTATTTTAAGAATCAATATCTTTTTACCCCAGTGTATCGGGTCTTGGAATCTTTTATTAGTAGTTAAAATATTAACAATATTAAGATTACAATTATTTATTTTTTATACAATATTATAAATTAATTAATATAAATTAAATAATAAATTATTAATGGTTAAAATATTAAAATTTCTCTAGATTACAATTACTTATCTTTTTTACGGAAGATTATTTATCTTAAGTAATATAAATAATTATCATCTTTTAAATAATTATTTTAAGTCTCATTTTTTATCAATTAAATCATAAATATTAATAGCTAAAATATTTATAATTTTTATAATATAATTACTTATCATTTTTATATGATTATTAATATTAAGTAACAAAAGTAATATTTTTTACTTTGTTATTTTAAATTTTATGTTTAATTAATTAGATAATAAATTAATAATTGCAAATCACACAATATTTTATATATATAGAGTTAGGATTAATGTTAAGAGAGATATCATATCTAAATTTAATAGTAAAAATAAATAATTTTGATATTATTTAAATGAATATAGTAAAATTTATAATTTTTTTAATATGTTTATTATAAAATAAAATAAAAAGGGTTTAATGTTGATATTCTTAAAATTTATAAATTTTTATGTTTTTGAATATTATATTACATGTCAAATATATATTTTTATCTACTTAAAATAAAAACTCAAAACAATATAAATTATGTTCTAACATAACTAAATAATATATTTTAATATCTATTGAGATGGACAAAAATATAAAATAAATTATAATAAACATGCAAAAAAAATTTAAATTTGTGAAAGTAAAATAGATAAAATCAATATTACATATGGTATAAAATTACATATTTAAAACTTGTAACAAAAATAATAATACTTTTTATGTTCAATTCATATATTTTTACTATTAAAAAAAATTTAATACATTATTTTATATTGACTATCATTCAATTGGAAACTTTTAAAATTAAATTACGATCATTTAAACTCATTTAATGTTGAACGTATTTGAATTAAATCTTTTTAATATTAATGAAGTGCTATTTTTATTATTATATGTAAGTTTTAAGTATTATTTGATATAATTTTTTTAAAATTTATTAAAATATAATAGACATCTATCACTCTAATATAGTCCAGTTAGTAAAATTTGTATAATGATAAAGTAAAATTAAAAAATATAAATAAATACGTAATATAATAAAATAAATAAATAATAAAAAACTTGAGTGAAAGTATATTTATAAATACAATAAAATAATGTTTTATCGAAAAGTTAAGGATACAAGTGTCTCTTCTTATTAATGGGTGGCTCTTTCCCCGTATATATATATATATATATATATATATATATATATATATATATATATATATATATATGTGGAGCATATTGGGTGGGAAGGCTGACTATATATAGGAACTATCGTTATAATTATGGATTAAGGCCCTTGTCGAGCCAATAATAAAAGGTTTTTATTTTTAAAAAATATATAGATATCCTATGTTATTTAAATTAGTGAACCATCGTTATAATTATAATTAAGGATTATGACACATGTCCAACAATAGAAGGTTTTTAAAAATATATATATAATAAACTAATAAATATATTATTTAATTTTATTGAATAACAAAAATAATACTCATGTAATATTTTTATTATTCAATAAAATTATATATTATGTTTATAACTATTATAATAATTTAATAATATATTTATTAGTTTATATTAAATTATAGGTATGAAAAATTTAATAAAAACATTAAAACTCTAAAAAACTAATTAAATAATAAAATTTATATGTGATGATGTCGTATTAGTTAAAAATAAGATAAGATCTATTCTTACTTCACTTTTTATACAAAGTGATAATAATATCTTTAGTTTTATTAAATAATTGTAATTTAATTTTAACTAAATATTTATCTAATTTAATTAATCAAAATTAAACAGTTAACAACTAGTCAGAATTTAGTCAATAATTGACCTCACTCATCGTAATTAAGTTAAATGTAAGAATTTTAATCAACATAGGATCCCTTTCGTCGATGATATATATTTAAATAATTGATTATATATATATATATATATATTATATTTGTTCATATATTTGGTTAGATAATTGTTAAATTATGTTATATAAAATTAATTAATAAAATATTAATTAATTTCTAAATACATTCATTAAATTAATTGTTTACACTTTTATACTTAACAAAAATCATATATTAAAAATTGATCGATAATACATATTATAATTATTAATTTATTTATCATATAATATAATTTATGTACATGATCATATTTCAATAACAATAATGCATGAATATAGTTATCTATTTCCCTTATAATTACGGTACTTTTGCACAATTGTATTTACATAAAATTCCTATTAACGAATATTAGTTGTGAAAATAATAATTTAAATTATAATTAATAATAACACAATTTAATTATATACAACATTTAATATTTTATAAAAAATAAGTGAAATGTTATTATTATTAATACATTGACATCATATTAATGATCATTAAAATACTCAATGTAAGTTTTTAATTAGTTGCATTTATTTTATGATGTTTTGATAATATATCATTTTTCTTAAATATATAAAAAAGTTATTTATATTATAAAATTTATAATTTTGTTTCAATTATATACCTACTTATATTACAATAATTTAATAATTAATTTGTAAATAATTTTTCCAAAAAAATATTTTATACAACTTATAACTTCTATTAACCCCAATTATGATAGTATTTAAATCTTTTCAAATCATATTCAATGATGGTGGGATTTGATTTTTATCAGGGGCAAATAGGCAATTGTCAATTTATGTCATATTGTAAAAAGGGTAAATGAGCGGGGAAGTGGGACACTGCTGACTACCCCCTCTAGTGATATGTATGTTTTGTTCTTTTATATATATATATATATATATATACTTTTTCTTTGTTTAATTACATGCAATACTTTTTCTTTGTTTAATTACATGCAATAAATATTTATTTATTTTTTATAATATAAATTAATATTTATTTTTAAATATTATAAAAATATTAATACAAATTTTTTTTATTAAAAAGATTAAAAATAAAATTAGTTAAATAATTGAGTGATATGTCTACACAAGTTATTTCATTTACAGAAAAAAAAAATTAGTTTATGAAGGTTACAAGAAAAAAGAACAAAAGTACACCCTTGAAGTCATCTCTAATTCGGAGAGACAAGTAGACATGAATATAATTTCAATAACTACACATATTTTTTAAAATAATTATTTTTTTAATGCTAATATCTAAGCTAGTTAGATGTTAAGTATAGTTATTTAACCTTATGGAGAATATTAGCGGTCTAATAAACAGTCATATGAGCAGCATTAATTATCATAAAACATATACATATCCACGTTCTCTTGAAAAGCTGGGGCATATATAAAAATTTAAATCACATATTATTTTATCTTTAATTAAAATAAAATTTAGTAATAATTATCTATTTTAAATATTTTAATAAATTAAGTGCAATGTATAAAAATAGTATATTTTAACGATGATAGTTAATTATTATATATTTGTTGATGAAGGGCATCTAAACTAAATTAACTAATTCAAAGGATCTGAAACTAGAGAACCCATTTTTTTGTGGCATTGAGAAGAGAAGAATAACCAAATTCTTGACTTGAGAATATGAACTATTGCCTTTATTTACTTTAATTTGAGTTGGGATTCCCAAATTATCGTTCCGATAGAATCTTTTTTCCAAATATACCATTATTTAACTCTTTTTTATTTCTATTTTTTATATTGTCATCAAGGAATAGATTCCGTGGTCATTTATCACTTTCTTTTTAAGCCAATGCCATCTAATGTGGTCAACAAGTCACAACATATAAGATACTACTAGGCGTGTGTGCACTTATATATGATTGACTACTAATCCTTCATACGATTTATCTGTGTGTGTGTATATATATATATACATCTAATGTGCTTTGTTCTAAAGCTAGCAAGCAAGGAATAACATATATAAGCGATCCATATTTTAGAGAGGACAGCAACACAGCTATTTATATAGATAAAAGCTACGTACAATTAATCCTAGTTATATATAATACATATATCTATCTCATCAGATACCTCTAATTATATATTAAGTATTCTCTTGAATTGCACCAATTACATAAACATGCACATAAAATGATAAGAAAGAGTGTTTAATTAGCTTGGCAACTGGCAACATCAGCAGAAAAGTAGTTTTTGATATTGCAAGTTTTGGATACCTTCGTTTATTATAGTAGGTCAATGCCTTATTATGCATTCTAATTTTATTTTTTTGACAAAATCGTTTTGAGATATGTTATGATAAAGCATTTTTTTTTATCGTGATAAGTCTTATTACAATCTAGGATGTATTTTTAATAAATTTTCACACTAAATTAATATCTTATTACGTTTTTATTTTTTTACTAAAATCAATTCGACATAAAATTCACAATTAATATAACAATACTATAATCTTTACAATTGATGGGATCAAATTAGATATTATATCTACACACTTATAATATCAAACTTAAATTGTAATTTGAAATAGAAAGAATAGATTGTTAATTAAAACACAATTACCTAAAATTATGTCGTATATATATATATATATATATATATATATAATTATAATTCATGAAAAACGATGAGTAAGTTAGTTATTAAAAAAATGAGAATCCATAATTTTTTAACTAAATGGATGTCTGCATTTGTAATACATACGTCAGTGAAGGAGGAGTTGAAATGTACAGTACTTCAGCATACTCTAAGTACACATAAATTTATATATTTTCTTACATACACAAGTTAATTGTGGTGTATTATGTTTCCGAGCTGTAATATTTTTCTGTTTTGCTTAACTTACTATATATAAAAATAGTGCAGTCTAAATATGTGCTTAATTAGAATCGAGCAAAAAATATATTTGTTAATGCTCTAGTTGGCACATGATCTCTATATCTCTCTCTATATTTATAACTAGTTAATTATAAACATGAATTTATTCTTGTCCAATATTCTTCATATATTTTATACATAGCTTATAATTACAGCTGAATAGCTACAATAGTTATTAATATTCACCATCTATGCTTGGAAGTAAAACAGCATATATATATATAACTTTTTCTCAAATGCAAAATCCTTCAGAATAAATAACAAAAAGTATATTATATATATTTTTTGAATCCCAAAAAAATTGCAGCTTTTGACAATAAATTAACAGTCTATACAGAGTCATGTACCATATATAAAAATACGTGATTTTTGGACATTTTTCACGAAATTTCCAAAACTTGTGTCTAGCTATTACTTAGTCTGGAGAGTTAACCAAAAAAGTAATCATCTTTATGATATGTTACAAACATATAACTAATGAGATAAATTATATAATTAAATACATATCTAATAGGAATTTAGATATGTATTTAATGCTCAAAATAATATTACATGTAAAATATTACTATCTATGTAAACGAGAATTCGTTGTTACATGCCTAGCGATAGGAACAATTAATACAATGTTAAGTTAAGCCAAAGAAACTCATGTTATTAAGTAACAAGGTATTCTTTGATTCATAGAATGAAATTTGAATAAGAATGAGAATGAAATGTAATAGAAATGAAACGTTATTATTGTTTAGTTTGATCACTTGAATCAATATAAGTATGTTTGGTTTACAACTGGAATGAAATAAAAAATACTGTATATTATTTTAATACTCATATATTTAATAAAGTTTAAATAATATAATTTAATTGTCATTTTTCGTCAGACAAAATATATTATTGAAATGATTATTTTTTTAAATAATTATTACTTAAAAATAAAATATATTATTAAAGTTATTATTTTTTCTAAATAGGGTTTACGATTTTAAGGTTTGGGGTTTAGGGTTATAATTATGGGTTTAAGGTTTAGGCTTTAGGGTTTAAGGTTTATAGTTATATTTGTGGGTTACGATTTAGGGTTATATTTGTGGATTTAAGGTTAAAATTGTTATTTTTAAATAGGGTTTAGTGGTTAGGGTGTAGGGTATGGTGTTTAGGGTTATAATTATGGGTTAAGATTTAAGGTTATATTTGTGGGTTTAAGATTAAAATTATTATTTTTAAATAAGATTTAGGGTTTTAGGTTTTAGGGTTTAGGATTATATTTGTGTGTTAAGATTTACGGTTAAAATTATTATTTTTTTAAATAAGATTTAGGGCTTAGGGTTTTGTGTTTTGAGTTTTAGGATTTAGGGTATAGGGTTTAGGATATAGAGTATATGATATAGGGTTTAGGACTTAGGGTTTAGATTGAGATAAAATTGGAACAATAAATTAATATGGGAATGGAATCATGATTCCTAAAGGGGGAGTATGAATTCTCATTCCTTCTTTTTTAGGAATTGATTTCATTCTATTCCCACTTTTTAGAATAACCAAACATAAAATTAGAATTAATCAATGCCTATTTTATTTCATTCCAATGAATCAAACACTACCTAAGAGTCAAGAATAAGGCAAGGCAGTGATCCTTTTTAAACCACAACTTTTTCAAGTGCAAGTATGAAGCAAGTACAATGCTTATTTTTGCTAGCTTTAGGTCCCAGTTTCTTTTTTATTTTTCATTTCTATAATATATATATATATATATACACATATGTGTGTGATAATATAAACCTGATATGTGTGTGATAATATAAACCTGTGTTTATGTGTTCTGAATAAGTACCAAACTTATTAAAGGAGACAAAAAAGAATGTGTTCCTTATTCTAATATTCCTTTCCTCTCCAAATAATTAATCTCCAATTATAATTACAAGATGGATTGATCAAACATTTAGATCTCTCTTTAATTATAATAATATTCACAATCTAATTTTTGAGTTAGATATATTTCACAATATATTTGTAAGAATTAACACAATAGTTTGATCAATAACATGCAAGAAAAACATAAATTAATCAAAGAACACATAACATGTTTAATGTGGTTCTATTCATAATGTATGAATCTACTCAACGTGAGAGACCAATCTTACCAATCCACTAAACTTGAGCAATCGTTAAATCATCTTAATTGTTCTCTAAAGGACTTCACACAACCTTACTCATAAAATCACAACACCATTGAAGAAGAAGAATAGTACATTCTTATCTCCCCTTTAATCTCGAAAGATACTTTTAAAACTGATGCCTAACTAACTATACAACACATGCTATTTATAAACAACATCACATGTGTGCCTTACAGACGTAAATGATCACACACGACACCCTTACATAAGTTGACTGCATTGCACCAATAAAAATATTATATATGTTGAGTTGTGATTAACTATATTTAGGTGTACATTAAGCTTCTTGAGTCACATTTCAAAAATATCCACCTTGACTTCAGAAGATAAAAACTAACTTCAATAGATCTCTAAATCCCCTCCATTTGTCAAGCTTCCTCACCTTTCACCAACTCGAAGAAATTCAAGGCACATTTTGAATTTACTTAGTGGCATAACTTTAGTGAGCATATTTGATGGATTATCAACTATAAGAATTTTCACTACTTTTACATGCACCTTTCCACTAGCTATAATGTCAAACAAAGTAGAGCTTCACATCTATGTGTTTTGTTTTTTTCATGATGCATTGGAATCTTTGCAGTGCATATTGCATTCTAGTTCATATGCATATGCATTGTCTTAATCTCAATCCCCAGTCTACTTGTAATACCTTTGAACCATAAGATCTCCTTAATTGCCTCCATTAGAGCAATATTTTCTTTCTTGAATCTAGAGATCCATGAATCTAGATCCTAATGTATATAAATACAAATGATCCAACATGAGAAAAAAATTATAAGAACATTTAGAACATTTTATTTATGAGCAGAAGAGCCAAATAATAAGAATTAAATCACACTATATAGGACTTGAACCTATAACATAAGGTTTTAGAGACACGGGTTCTACAAAGATGAACTAAATAGAGCTCTCACTCTGCATAAATTAAGTATACAAGCCTTCAAATTCATTTTAGTAAAGGGACATGTTATTTTTTTAACTCCTTTGATACCCCTAGTCTTAGCCGTAAACAATAGATACTAGGTGTTGTACCCAAAACCTCTGGTAAAATGCCCACCATTAATCTAGTAGATAAAGTACATTACCCATACTATAAGAGTATGTAAACTATAAAAACATGTTATAGTATATTGTCTCATAGTCTCACACTAATACTTTCGCGCACCTAAAATCACACTTGTAACCCAAGTCAATTTGTGAGTTTTTTAAATCCACTAGTGATAAACATACGAAATACATGCATAATCATAATTATGAATATCATACTAGCTAACTATTGATGAAATAATTAGATTAACTAACCAAAGTTGACTTCAGTTATTATATATTGAACATAAGTAAAAGCCTCCATAACTGCCGGAAGGTAATAAAAATTCATAACAAACCTTGTAGCTACTTGTAATAAAAAACAAGTAAGTGTAATTCCTCCTAGATCATAAAATATATTGACATAAGGAGGAACATATTTATTAAAATTCTCTTGTCGATAGTGCTGGCTCATGCAATGCAGCTTTCCAACTCATTATATTTCCTATAAGTGAAAGGTATAACTAGTTTCGAATCTTCGTTTGTTTAGGTCTCCAAAATAATTAGCATCCACGTAAACACAAAGCCACTTGACTCTTTCAAGATTTGTCTCTATATAAGGCCTACATTCAAATTATCTTTAATATATCGCAAGATCCATCTCACTACACTCCAATGTTCATACCCTAGGTCTAACATGAATCTACTCACTATACTTATATCATGTGAAAGATTTGGTATGGTGCATATCATTGTGAGCATTAAGCTACCCACAACATTGATAGATGACACATCATACATTTTATCTCTTTCAAAGTCATTTGTTGGACATAAACTAGAAGATAGTTTGAATTGAGGTTCTATAGGTACTGTGACATGGTTTAGCATCTGTCATACCATACTTGTTTAGTATTTTTTGTAATATCATCTTTGTGACAATGCTAATATCCCTTATGTTTTAATCCTTTGTATCTCCAAACCTAATATCTTCTCAACATCTTTCAAATTCTTCATTTCAAACTCTGATGTCAACATCAATTTTATTTGTTCAACTTATTACTTGTAAAGAGTATATAATCTACATAAAGTAACAAGAAGGTAGATGACTATTCACACATGTTAAAGCCTTTAAGGTTATAAAATTATCAAATCACTTGTACTATTATGTAGGGGACTATTTCAGTCCATAAAAGGATCTTTTCAGAAGGCACACATGATTCTCTTTACCTTTATGAATACATCCTTATGGTTGTCTCATAAAGATCCTTTCTTCTACTTCTCATATAATTTGTACATCCTTATATTCAAGATGTAAATTATGGTACACAACAATAGATAGAAGCCTGATGGAAGTATATTTCACCACTGATAAAAAAATCTTATTATAATCAACACCTTCCATTTGTGTGAACCCTTGAGCGATTAGTCTTGCTTTGTGCTTTGTAGGTTCAAGCTTATCAATTACTTCTTTCAATTTGAAAAGCCACATGCATCTAACCAATGTAGAATAATGTGGTTTAGGATATAGCACCCAAGTTCTATTCTTCATAAAAGAATTATACTCCTCATCTATTGATTTCATAGCATCTCTAAAGGAAATTGCTCCTTTAAAAATGGCTAGCTTATCACAATAACCCTCATTTTTAGCAGCTAATGTATAATGAATTATGTCAGTTTCACCATACCTAATGCCTTTTCTTATTTCCTTTTTAATTCTGTCTCAAGCTAGCTGGTAGTCATAAAGAGGATCATTGGGTGATAATTTCCCTGACTCTCATCCACTTTAGGTGATGGTACTATATGTTCTTCATTTTCAATAGAGGCTTCTTCATAAGTTTGGTTGGGTAGTGTTGTTTCAAGTCTATCAATCTTTTCAACAAGTTCGTTAGACTCCAACTTAATATAATGAGTCACTTATATGCCTAGGTAAAAGCTAGTTAACATCATATTTAAGTACATATTTAATAGTTACAAACTCATTAAAAATTACATCTCGACTCATGATGATTTTTTTCTAAACTATGGACACTATAACTTTTATCTTTTAACACCATTAAGATAGCTAAGAAAAATGCATTTTTCTATATTGTAGTTTACCCTCGTTAATATGGATATTACATCCAAACACACTCAGATGAGAGTACCATGTAAGCTTCTCATACCATACATCATCAAGTGCTTTAAACTCAAGCATACTAGAGGGACTTTTGTTGATGAGATATGATGTAGTTTAGTTGCTTCACTCCAAAACTTGGGTAGTTTTAGATTGAAAAACATAGACCTTACCACTTCTAACAAAGTTCTATTTAGATATTCAGCCATTCCATTTTGTTGTAGAGTTAGTCTTATAGTCCTATGTATTTCAATGTCTTCATCTTTACAATATTCATTCAACTCATGATTACAAAATTTCATTTCATTATTTATCCTAAGTCACTTTACCGCTTTATAGTTAGATTTTCAACCAGATTCCTCCATTGTTTAAACTTTATAAAAATTTCACTCTTAGATTTCAAAAAATAGATCCAATTCTTTCTAGAATGATCATAAGTTATAGTTAAAAAAATGCTTATTACCTCCTAGAATTGATGTTGATGTAAGGCCCCAAAGATTTGAATATGCATAACAAAAGATATCCTTAGTTGAGTGAATCTATTATGAAAATTTGACTATTTTTGTTTATCAGCAATACAATGTTCACATGGTTCAACATTTTTCACTTTCTCACCACAAAACAATCCCCTTTTGGACAATTCCATTAGCCTTTTTGTGATTGATGTGATCCATATGATTGTGACATAACATTATCTTGTTATCAGCTTGTTTAATAAGTGCTACAAATTTAGGTACTAAGTGTCTTTGAAAAATGTATAACCCATGTTGTTTCTCAACTTTCAATATTACTAAGGAACCCTTATATATGCTTATTTTTTTCATTCTCTACCTTGATTGTACAATCACTATTGTCTAACACACTAACTGATATCAAATTCTTTTTAATCTTTAAAACATATCTCACATTAGTCAATAGCTTATCTAAACCATCACACAATTGCAACTTAACTTTCTCTATGCCTTGAATTCTACACCCAGTGTTATCTCCTAACAACACACATCCATAGTCCATTTCTTAAATTCAGAATGAATTAAATCTCTTCAAGTAGAATTTGAATTTACGATTAGCAATTAACAATTGATCGCTCTACCACAATCAAGTAATATTTTTTGATGGCCTACACAAACTTTTCTGGCCTATGTGTATTTGATATATATTTATGTTGTCCCCAAAACCAATTCTTGATATATGAAATGAGAAACTCAAATCCCAGATCCATTCATTATCATATTTGGATGTAGACATAATTATAATACTTTTACTATCAGATTTCTCTCTAACAACGTCTAATTCTCAATCACTTGTATTCTCTAGCCCTCTATTAAGTATGGGACACTCTATCATATAACAATTTTCTTTTTGATATTCCCAACATTATTTGCCTCATCTTTTTTTTTATTTGAACCTACTTTTAGATTATGACTTATCTTAATTTTTAAAGTTATTATCCCTCTTGTTTGATCTGCTTCTTGTATACAAATAATCACCATTGCCATTAGGTTTTGTATCTCATCTACCCAATTATTTATTTATTTTTTCTTTAATTTAGAGTCTTTAGTCCTCAATACAAACAACATAATATTGAATTTGAGACCATGTTTACCATATTGCAACACATTCTTTTTTTTTTGTTTTGAAGATTTGTGATATTGAATTTAAAAGAATGATTGCTTGATTTTTATCAAATAACTCTTTTCCAGACTCAACAATTTTTTAGCACCATTTGCTTCAATTCATGAAGATTACCTTCCATACTATTTAAGGAATCCATCTTGAAGCTAAATAGTTGAAGTATGAGGCTGATTCTACTAGATAATGATTTCATGAGATAAAGTTCATCAAGCTTGTTTCATGCTTTGACTGTTATTTTTTTCTTTATTGATGTGTCTAATCACATTATCAACAAGGTTTAGTATAATACTTGTATAATCCTTTTCTAAGAGCTATTTTTTAAACAATTTAGGATAATTCTTAGGATATTCTAGATCATCTTAAAAGCCTTCAATCACATCTTTCTTCACTAACAATGAATACATCTCCTATTTCCATAAACCAAAATCCTCAATCCCATCAAACTTATATATTTCATACTTAGTATATCCCATCTTCTTTGAATTCATCAAATCACCTTCAAGAAAGAGTTTATTGCTTCCTCATAGCTCAAGTTGATCATTCTCTTACTATGCCAACAATCTCCCTTTGATTCAATGGCCAACAAGGATTTGACACCAGTTTGTAAGAATTAACACAATATTCGATCAAGAACATACAAGTAAAATATAAATTTAATCACACATTTAATGTAGTTCAATCCACAATGTGTGAATCTACTCCACTGGAGTGGCCAACCCTATCAATCCACTAAGTTTGAGCAGTCTTACACCTTAATTATTATCGTAAGAACTTGACATAACATCATTCATACAATCACAACACAATAAGGTTTCTTAAAGGAGAATAAAAATACACTCCTATCACCATTTTAATCTCGAAAGATCCTTTTAAAACCGATGCATAACTAACTATGCACATGTTTTTATAAACAATATAGCATGTGTGCCTTACAGATGTAAATGATCACACTTGACACCGTTACATAAGTTGCATGCACTGCACCAATAAACAAATTGTATATACTGAGTTGTGATTAACTACATTTAGGTATATATTAAACTTTTTGAGTCATATTTCACAATGTTTTAGTCATTATTCATTTTATTGTTCACGAGTTATTTTCCTCAAATCTCCACTTCCACACAATTTTCTAATATCCATGTGGAAATTACACATACTTGTAACAATTACAAGTATATATGAAATTTTCCCATAGGTATGTGAAAATTCTATGTATCCATGTAACCTATTTTTTTTACAGATATATAAAAATTCTACGTATCTAACTATACATTTTAAAATTAGCTTCACTAAAAAATCTTAATGAATTTCACCCAAATTGGAGTGATTTTTGTTTCATATGTCTTTCTTATTATCTAATATTTATTTTTGTAAAAGCTTTAGTCAACCTAATCTTCTTTTACATTCTTGAAATGTAACTAATTAAAAATTTCTCTTTATTTTCTTACTCTAATAAAGATATATCTCAAGTAGAACCATCTTTTCATATTAATAGTAATTCACAAAATATATGTATTACTTATGACAATATAATTCAAGTAGATTGAGTAGAGGTAAAATATAGTGTCCCGTTTGTCTTAGATATAACTCTAAGTGATAAAAACTCTTTTGATATATATTTTGGGGAAGGGAATTAACGGTCTGTAATTTTTGAGCAAATGAGTGATATAATTCTATAGTTTTGAATTGATACGCTTTAGTTCCATAATTTTAAAAAATATTTACTTTACTCTCGTATCTTTAGTATAAAAGGTAAACTTTAGTCCTATTTTTTGAATTTTTTAAAATGATATGATATATTTTTAAAAAAAATTAAAGGAATAAAACACAAAAATTGAAAGCTATAAAACTAAAACACTCATTCTGTAAAAGCTAAAAGATCTCTCCCGATGCTCACCCATATCTATATATTTTTAGTAATTCACTCGATATATCTACTTTGACAAACGATAAGTAATTAAACTTGTAAGAAGGGCAGTGATATACATAAAAGGAACTACTCCAGGAATCTTCCGGTGAGGAGTTGAGAGTGAAACTTTGGTTGGTTTAGAAGAAGGCTAGTTTGAAGACAAAGATCGATGGTATGGTAGTGGATTCTCTTAATCCAAGTCAGACAAATTCCCCTTCACAAGTCTGGGAATGAGATTCGCAACTTTGCCTTTTGCCATTGCCATTGCCAGGAGGACAAATACTAAAAATTAATTAAAATAAATAATATTGGTGGATCAATTAATTCTGGTAATGCAAGGCATAAGATGTTTATGTTTGGAAAAAGTTGTACTTAACAGGAATTCAAACTAATAAATTACAGAGACTCATAAGGGCAATTAAAGTAGGAATTAGGACAATCTCTCTTTTCAACTCACTGTGAATATTAGATGGTGTCTTGCTTTTCATCTGTTTTGTCCAAGATTCTATATGCTACTCTCTACCCTCACCACTTCGCTTATAAAGCCCATGCAATTCGTTACATCTTTAATTAGCTTGTGAGAAATCCCAGAGAAGAACACAAGAGATAGTCAACCAAACAAGTTGTCTAGCTCAAGCAGATTGAATCAAACTAGATAAATTAAAGTCTTGGAACAGGTAAAAACATAAACTTGATACATAGTTTGTTTGTTCGTTGTTGTGTGATGATTTTAGGTTTTGAGTTTTTTTGCTAGGTACAAATATGTAAGGCAGTACATGTGACTTTATAAAAGCTGTACCTGCAATTTTGTGACATTTTCGACTCAAATTCCAAAAATGCACAATATAGGACCTTAATTGTTGTATGATTTGTTATGACATATATAGAAAAAAAGATGTATCATCACCACCAAAATCAAGGGAAGAACATTCATACTTGTTCCTCAAGGATGGAAAATATATCTCCAGAAAGACACCATTTGTTTTTGCAAGGAGGAAATGGTCCTGGAGATTCAGGATTAGTTCTCTCAACTGATGCTAAGCCTAGATTAAAATGGACATCGGATCTCCACGAGCGTTTTATAGAGGCTGTTACTCAACTTGGAGGAGCAGACAGTGAGTATTGCTTTCTTAATTACCTTGATATTCAAACCATGTATTATTAAAATATCCCGTAATTTCTTTGTATATTCTGATAACATAGACTAATTAATAGTGCATGCATTGTTTTTAATAATGCAGAGGCAACTCCAAAAACAGTTCTGAAACTTATGGGGATTCCTGGACTGACCTTATACCATCTAAAGAGTCATCTTCAGGTAAAATTACCATTTACTTGTAGTTATTGTATTATAATATTCATACGATTTATGCATTAAAAAGGTAAAAAGTACTTATTATAAGCAATCAATTAAATGGACTTGATCAAATTGTTTTCCACAACTGAATTTCATCTACCAACTACTCTATATATCTTTTTTCTTGGCAGAAATATAGACTTAGTAAGAATCAGCATGGGCACATAAGTAATGGGACAAGCAAAATGGGTAAGAGAGAAATCTATTCGACACTACTTTTACAATCTTCAAATAGATTTTCGAACTTATCATAAAAAGAAAGAAAGTGTAACCCACAAGCCGATTAATGCTCTTGTTTGTTTAGGTAGTAGTACAGTTGCAGTTGCAGCAGATAGAATACCAGAAACAAGTGAAACACATTTCAACAATTTAAGCAACATTGGACCACAAACATCAAACAAGTAAAAACACATACATACTTGTTATATATATATATGCTTCATTCTTTATTCTTTAATCTTCACTATGGAATATTGATTAGCATTTAGCTATTTTAATTAGATCACTTACAATGAAATCTCTTATTTATCCAGAGGTGGCTTACATTTTAGTGAAGCATTACAAATGCAAATAGAAGTTCAAAGAAGACTACATGATCAACTTGAGGTAAGTAAAGGACATAAAGAAACTAATATTTTGAATATAAGAATATAAATAGATCGATAAAAAACCTAATAATTTCATAAGTCAAGTCATTTTGGACATTTTTGTCCACTAACTTAGGGTGTAGTCCCTTAATTATGACAACAAAAGTCTGTGGTAGACCTATATTGTCCTATTGTCAAAACCTAATGGAATTCTAGTGCATCGAGTTTTGTTACACTAGAAGTCCATATATAAAAGATAATTGGAATTCACGGACTTTTGATATTTCATTTTTCAAATTTATTGGACTATTAGTATACTACTTATAAACTAAGGGCGTCCAAATGACATAACTATTGAGCACCTTACCCTATAAATGATTTGTCAGCAGAACTTTGACTTGTCTAATTTTCTGAACAAATCAAACCTGCAGGTACAGAGACACTTACAGCTTAGGATAGAAGCTCAAGGGAAATACCTACAAGCAGTGTTAGAAAAAGCCCAAGAAACACTGGGAAGACAAAACTTAGGTACCGTTGGAATTGAAGCTGCCAAAGTTCAACTCTCTGAACTAGTGTCAAAAGTATCAACTCAATGCCTAAATTCTACACTTTCAGAGCTAAGAGAAATACAAAAACTTTGTCCTTCAAATACCCAAATAACCCAACCCAATGATTGTTCAATGGATAGTTGCTTAACCTGTGAAGGGTCACAAAAAGACCAAGAATTGCATAACAATGAAATGGTTATGAGAAGACCATCTAATGGTAGTACTTCACTCTTTAATCCAAAAACCAATATAGCGGAAGAGTTTTTGATGCAAAAAACAGAACCCAGTTGGATAAGGAAAGAAAGTGAGAGATCAAGAATGTTCCAAGTAGAAACAAGTACAAGTACTGGCCTATCTATAGGAATTGGATTGCAAAGAGAAGAAAAAAATGAAAGAATTATTGAAAGAGATCTTGAAGATCATGAGAACTTTGTAAGCAGAAAAAGAGAGAAAACAGATTTTAAACTGCCTTATTTTTCAGCAAAATTAGACCTAAATTCCCATGATGAAAATGATTCTTCTTCAAGTTTCAAACAATTGGATTTGAATGGTTTTAGCTGGAGTTGAGGCTTATGATCATAAGAAAAAAGTAATGTACTTCTTTTACATGTGATTGAGAATAAGCTGTATGGCTTAGAACTAACACATGTTTATTTATTGCCCAGCCAAAAGTGTATTTTTTAGCATATTTGATATAACATTGAAGAGTTGAGTATTATTATAACTAAGCTTAATTTTAATGTATTACTCTTTATTTTTTTTCTTATATGGTTCGGGTATGTTCTGTTTTTGGTGCATGAAGATAGTTCAAACATCCTCCATGAACGACCTTCTTATAGACACTCCTTTGTTTCTAAATACTTATAACGATCTGATTTCTGTAAATTAGTTTAAACTATCTAGGTCGCTTAATGCACACCCCGTTATATACGTAAAGATATATACATACATATATATATACCCCTTAAATGAGGAAAATACAAGCATATATTCAAATATATTATTTCTTATTTTTCACTAAAAATTATTAAAATAAGACACGTAAATTCTCTCTAAAAAATTATAACTAAGCATAATTTTAATGTATTACTCTTTATTTTTTTCTTATATGGTTCGGATATGTTCTGTTTTTGGTGTATGAAGATAGTTCAAACATTCTCTATATATAATTTAGCCACAAAATAGTAATAATAATAATAATTGGTCTATACCTCTATACACAGTAATATTTAAATGAAGCTTTAATTTCTATATTTCAAACATAAATAAACTACACATTTTTTTTCAACATTGAATTAATTTCAAAGCAATATTTTGATAAAGGGCTATACTTTTTGGTTTGGATAAGATAAGAAACAACTACTTCAGTAATTATCATGGTCAACCCCTGCATTGAAAATTAAAGAGTCTTTCTCAGTTTCAATTTGATATTTAACAATTGCTTAAAAAAATTGAAATGCACTTTCATTTATTCAACTGTATATCTTTTGGGAAAAAAAAATTAAACAAGGGAAACAAAAAAATATAACAAGGCCATAGGAGTTCAGTTTGTCTCTAGCCCTCTACAAAGTGATTGACAAATAGTGCCAGTTAAATAGTTTTGTTTATGTTATATAATTTATCATTAAGGTTATCGTTTTTATCCACAAGTAAATGTTAGAAACTCAGACCTAACTCAAACTAATAAGATCTCATTAAGTTAAAAGTTGTTCAAACTTATAAGCAGCTTTGCTGCTTTATTCATAGTCGATGTGAGACAAAGATACTTAACAGCCTCACTCCACACGTAACACAATGAGGCTGTTATATAAAAGAAGAAAAAGATCTCTAATATGTTGCATTAACTTCTTATCTGTGACCAAATTTTGACCATGTCTTGTTAGTATGGTTTAGGTAACAAACGTAACAAATGCAATATTAGTCTATATAGTTTAGGTTTTGAGTAGGACTGTTACATAAGATCCCAAGTCTAATAGCGTTGGGATGATAGTAGAAATTGGACAACTCCTCTTTCGAGTTCATAGAATTCTTATTCAAAATTCAGTTGGCTATTGGTAAGATAAGAGCCATAGTGTTTTTACCTTTACACTTTTTTTTATTAGTAGTTAAAGAGATAGGTGGTTTGTAAGTAAGTTATTATTATTTTTAATTTTCTTTGGTCGATGTAGATATAGATTTTCTTATTCCTTTTGTGCATAAATGATTACGTTGTTTAATATAGTTTTTAGAAAGAAAAAAAGAATATATATTCATTTTTGTATAATTTTAAAAAATATATGAAAATGTAATTTGCCTCCAAAGATACTCATGCAATGCAAGTAAACCAAGCAGACATTGTTAGGCATGAAGCTCGCGAGCCCCTTAACGCGCATCTTCAACACATATGTGGCCAACTCTCAATCAGAACGATTGACGAAGAAGATGATCTCCATAAACTTCGTCAAACAATTTCACGCCAACCTAATTTCAACAGGTCTTTACAAATACCCTTTTTCTATCTCTATCGTCATCAGATCCTACGCGGTATCATCTTCACCATATTTGGACAAATCCCACTTAGCTTTTAACCAAATTGATAAGCCCACGTTATTTATTTGGAACCACATGATCCGAGGATTGTCGAAAGGTGATGAACCTACTCAAGCAATTTACATGTATAGCCGTATGTACCATCAAGGATTGGTTGGCGACAATCTCACCTTTATATTTGTCCTCAAAGCTTGTGCTCGAGGTTCTGATATTTTACACGGCCAAAACGTTCATGTTCATGCTACAAAACTTGGGTTTGAATCGTATCTCTTTGTTTCTAACGCCCTGATTCACATGTATGCTTCTTGTGGGTATTTAGTTTTTGCACAGAAAGTGTTTGATAAAATGGGAGATAGAGATTTGGTGTCTTGGAACTCTTTGTTATGTGGGTTCAGTCAGCATAACAGATTTAACAAGGTTTTGTTTCTTTATGATGAAATGGTAGAATCAAATGTCAAGCCTGACTCTGTTACAATGATGAAAGTTATTTTCGCTTGCAGTTATTTGGGTGAATATGAACGTGCAGATTCTGTTGTAAAATATATGGAGAATAATCATGTTGAAATTGACGTTTATTTGGGAAATACTATGATAGATATGTATGGAAGGCGTGGTTTGGTAGATTTGGCTTGGGGAGCATTTAAGCGTATCAAAGAAAGAAACACAGTTTCATGGAATGCTATGATTAAAGCATTTGCAAAAGTAGGAAATTTTGTTAGAGCAAGAGAACTTTTCGATGAAATGCCTAGCAGAGATGTTATTTCTTGGACTTCGATGATCACTGGTTATTGTCAAGCTAAGCTATACACTGAGGCAGTGAGACTTTTTGAAGAAATGATAGAAGCTAGGGCTAAGCCCGATGAGATAACAGTGGCCAGTGTGCTCTCTGCATGTGCCCATATGGGTTCACTTGACGTTGGAGAGGCTGTTCATGATTATATTTGTAGTCAAGGAATTAAAGTTGACATTTATGTGGGAAATGCTCTGATTGATATGTATTGTAAATGTGGGGTTGTTAAAAAGGCACTAATGGTATTTCAGAAGATGAAACAAAAGGACTCTGTGTCATGGACTTCAGTAATTTCAGGTCTTGCTGTAAATGGGATTGCTGATCCTTCTCTTGAACTCTTCTCACAAATGTTAGGAGAAGGTATAAGACCAACTCATGGAGTCTTTGTTGGCGTTTTATTGGCTTGTGCTCATGTTGGATTTGTAGAAAAAGGATTGGAATATTTTGATAGTATGGAAAAGGTTTATGGACTCGTACCAGAAATGAAACACTATGGGTGTGTTGTGGATCTTTTGAGCCGCTTTGGCAATCTCCACAAGGCATACGAGTTCATTGAGAAAATGCCTGTGATTCCTGATGTCGTAGTGTGGAGAATTTTGTTAAGTGCATGTAAACTTCATGGAAATGTGGCCTTAGCTGAGATTGTCTGTAGAAAGCTTTTTGAATTGGATCCTTGCAATAGTGGGAACTATGTTCTCTCATCAAATACTTATGCAGGTCTACATAGATGGGACGATGTTATAAAAATGAGAAACTTGATGGAAAGAAGTAATGTACAGAAGCCATTTGGCTCTAGTTCCATTGAAGTGGATGATATCCGTGTATTAGAAAAATGAAGAATAAATATATAGTTTTCATCACCAATTTGTTTTTATTTCCTCACAGCTTCAGATCTCAACTTGCCGCAAATAATGGGGACTCCCAATCACTGTTAATATTGGCATATATATCGAGTTTCTGTGTTTCCATATTTCAATAGCAAGTAAATTCCTAGTTAGCACTGGGACTCCAACATTTTGTTGCTCGTATGTACCACAACTTTGATCCATCTTTTGGCAACTTTGATTGAAATATGGAAGCAATATTGGAACAAAGACGAAACTAACTTGAATATGAAGTATTATCGAAGGGGGCTTTTTTTAATTTTTAAATTATTGACTACATTCTTAAAACAATGTTGCATAATTCACGTATATAATTAGAATTAAACGGACCAAATACATGCAACAACGATTCCATGAAATACAGGCACTAGAAAAATTGGAATGATCCTATGTACCCGTCGAAAGTAACCAACCCTTCTAGCTGGGAATGGAGATGTACTGTCTCTCTAATGAGGTTTCGGGACAAACCCATCAACAGAAAGGTTCCTTGTAGCAGAGGGAATAGCTAAACGAATCCCATCTAATTCAGGTTTTGCAAATACTTGGCAACCCAGACGAGACCTGTACCACACAAATAACTTAAATCCAATTTGCTCCTGAGTGACAGCAAAAGCATATGTAAAACCAACTTACGTTTCCAGATCCAACATATCGTTCTCCTCATCAGTTGGGTCTTCTAGTTTGTTGTAATATTCCATGTCCTACATTAGTACATTAACCTTCTTTATGATTCAGAGCAATGACATGTAGAAAAACAGTAATTCCACAAGGCACTCTTATTTGATATATATATATATATATTCTCCCATAAACATACCATCATTACGTGACACATGGAACATGCAAGTGAACCTTCACATGCTCCCGATAACATCATAAGCGGAATGTTAGATTTTTTGCACCTAGGATTAAGAAAACTAGGAACACGGTTGACATTATATAGATTCATCAATCTCTCTGTGCTCTTTAAGACACATGCCAACTTATGGAGAAAATGATGCTGATGAGTTTTGAGTGCAAAATTCGACTTGCAATGACAATTCTTTAACGTGATCAATAACAGGTGCACAAAAAGCAATACACAATTGGCAAATCTTAATAATTGGACTTCAGTATAAAGATCTATTAAGAGCAACAAGAATGAGAAGGGAAATCCTTGCCTTCCCGTTCAATATCATTTTGATGAGCAGCTTCTAACATAGACATTCCAACTGGGACCTCAATGTGCTTCTGCTCTCCATCCTTATCAGCCAATGTTACAGATATATACTGAAAATGATAGAAACACAAGGTGGGATGCTGGAGCTTAGAATAAACAGCGAGCACCAAGTACACAATTACAAAACTTAGATTGTGGACTTGCAGAGTGTGATGAGCATCAACAATGTTTCCATATTTCATTGATCTTCAAACTAACTGGTTATTCATGAATTGCACTATATCATGATAACAGGATAGATATATATGAATTGTACTATATCATGATAATAGGATATATATATATATATATATATGTGTGTGTGTGAATGTGCAAGATTGCTGCTAGTAAACAAATAAACACTGTCGTAAGCTTTAACCAATTTATGGTAGAAGCTTCTATTATATATTGACAGTACAAAATCCAGCAATCTCTATATCCTTCTAAACAATTGAAAAGACAAAGTTCATGGCATTGCAATTGCCTTCTTCATTTTTAAAAAGAGAGAAACTTACTTTTGCTCCTGCTCACTCCCCTCGTCAGTGTAACTATTTCAGAAAACAAACCAAAATATAATCAAGGTGAAAGCAAAAGGTTGGATGCAAACTGAAGATACGTTCGAACAAAGAAACTATTGGTAAACCATGTATAGCAATCTTCATGTGACCTTTCAAAAAGATAGCAATAAGATAACACAATTGACAAGTCATGCGTGTTATTTCCTTTCCAAACCATAAAATTCCTTTAGCACAAAGATTAATATCCTAATCATCTCTAAACTTATCTGCAACAGCTAGCCAAATTGATCGGATCAAATTCAAATATATTTATTCCATTGTTCTTAAAATCCTTGAAATCAATAGTTATTTAAGGCCTCAAAAGAGCAGATATGTCCTCCCAGGACATGCATTTCATATTGAAAAACAAATACTTTAGTGACAGGACACAAGTAAAAATTTAAATGTATCCAAGTACATTCCTGAAAGCAAGGATAAAGCCACAAACTTGAGCCAGTTCTAAAGCATTTCACCATATACCAGGAAAAAAAAGTAATTCATAGAAATAAGGTACTTCACCACTAGTTACTATAACAACCAAAATAGTCGCAGTCACAGTTGGATGAAGAAAATAGAGATGAGAAAAGAAGTGTTATGATCGAGTACTCTAATTGGTTGTCCTGTATCGAAGCCTTGTTGAGGCATAACATCTTCAAAAGTATTAATTTGATAGGCCTGAACCCAAATAGTATGGGCCACATTATTTTTGTCAGAAATTATATTTCTGTCGCAGAGTTGTTTCCTGGTGGATTCCAGTATAATTTACTGGGGATCAGACGTTCGTTTTCTGTATTTCCTGCTTCATGTTGCGTTACTTCTTAAGTCATTTTGATCAAGGCATATCATTAAATTCAACACCAGCCTCCAAAACTATATATTTCCAACTTCCCTTACTATTGTCAACCAAGTATGCAGCAGAAGAGTGATCATGCACAAACAATTTAACAAACTGGCAACCTAGTAAGCAGTAAATAAAGCAAATATCATCATAGGAAGGTCCTAGCTTATATATTATTGGATAAGAGAACACCATCAACATAAATTAATACATAACAATCATCAACAAGTGGAAAGGAGCGGTTAAAAAAAACAGCAGCAGGATGGACAAGAACAACCCACCCGTGGCAGTGTTGGAGAGTAATGGTTACAAGGCCTTTTTACATATCCAGCTCTACTTATGGCAATAGATGCTCCTGAAATAAAGCAATTGGCAGTGATAAGGACAAAGGATAATAAGCCAGACTGAAGATGACAAGCATTAAGTAAAAGTCACTAGTGTTCACATTGATTCTGTAGTAACCTACTCTTGTCAAGCAAGACCAACTCTCTAATTTAGGGTCCATTTGGAACAGTTACTTCTTAGGATGAAAGTGCTTTTAAATAGGCCTTTTAAATAAGTACGTAATCTTTACTTTTGAGTAGGTTTTGGTTGGATGCATGTAGCTCCAAACCAATTCTAACAATTTTATGCCAAAGTACTTCTCTTGAAACCAAATCATTCCATTTCAACCCATTTCTCTTATAAGGTAGAATTGGGACTAGGGGATTACCTTTTAAAATCTCTTTGAACACCTGAACTCCAACCCTTGAAAGTCTGGACATAGACATACTTGTAGCACTTCTGATACCCTAGCTTAACATAAAAATTATTTTTTTACTAAAAAAGAACAAAAGAACAAAAGAAGAAAAGTGAGAAGATGAAACTTTCAACCAAAATAATCACTCGACACAAAACAGGTCCACAATCGACCAATCAACAGACATTGAAAATATCATGCTCAGGTTAACTCTCAGCAAAATAAAAATACTGTTATTTGTTTCCCATCTCGTATTAAACACAGAAATTACTACTAAAGCAGCATGTAGCATATATTTACTGAGCAAAACAAGAAAATACAAAAGAAGTATAGAGTAAAACAAAGGGCAAAGGTGCCATTTTTCATTCTCTCTTCATACATTAAAAAGTATGCTTCCTGTAATTCAAAAATTTGTAACTGAACTTTGTACAAACACGTGATGGGAAAGCAGGAAATCCAAAAAGGGTGGAGACAATAACCTTGCAAAAAAGAGTAAGGCAGCTGCAGATAATCTTTGGGTTTGAGTTTAGCTGGGCACCTTCGATAACGTCAAAGGGCCGTGGAAACAATATGAAAGTCGCTGAATCGGATCATTTCGCGGTTAAAAAGACGAAATCTAAAGCCTTAATATGGACAAATATTGAATTTTTGGAATAGAAACTTAGATGGATTAGGTTACAAACAGTCATGTAATATAAGAGTTTAATTTAGGTATCTGAATGGAATTTAAACTATAAAAAAAAATGTTATCTTTCTAAAAATTACTAAAATCAGATTTCACTTAAAAATAAGGTTATATCTTATTTTCAAATATATTAATTTTTTTCACATTTTAATTTATCTTATTTCTTTTAATCTTAATTTAAAAATAAAATAAAAATATTTTTTTTGTTTATATTATAAATAAAATATTATTAATAAAAACTTAAATTTATTCTTAAAAGATTACATTTTTAAATTTTTTTAATTAAATTTTTTTTATTTAAAAGAAATACTAAAATGTTACAAAACTATTTAGAATCTAATACGACGTCAAAGAGAATGGAGGAGGTTTTTATTAAGTTTGATAGGCAGATTTTGTAACGAATAGTGTACACGATTTGATGTGGTTCAATAGTATTAAAAAATAGGATGTTTCTAATAATAATACTGTTTTTTTTATTTTTATTGAATTTTATATTCTTATTTTTTTTATTTAATATTGAAACTTTTTTATTTAACTTTCATTTTTGAGTGGTTTCTTTATTCTCTTATTTTAAAGCTTCGTTGTCGGCTAGAACTCCTAGCTGACGACCGACGAGCTTAGTTGACCCTTTTTAGATTTTATTTTCCCCCTATTTGAGATAGATAAATCAATGGAATTCACGCATATCCACTACCATAAAGCCGAAGTTATAAAGAAATAAGGTGTGAACATTTAACCAAAGGCGTCTTGGAGATCAACAATAGCTAAACATTGTGGTCATCACAGTTCAAACTACGTCGATATTCTTTAATTCGATAATCCAATGGAACGTGGAGAAGTTCTTTGATTGGAAAGAACTATCCGAGGTGTGCGAATGTGAAATTCCTGAGCACGGATCATGCCTCAATTTGGTGGGATCAAGTCCAAGTAGTGTTCTACAGCAGTAAGTGAAGGTAGTTTGAGAAGCGGATTTGATTGATTAGAGAGAGTTTTCAAGTAAGAGCCACTTCTTTCTTGCGGTGGGACGCTTGTGCCCGAGGGGAAAAAGAAGGGAAAGAGCTTGATGCTCTCGAAGCAACAATTCACAAGATCTTAACTACTTGATAGATCGACGATAATATTAAAAAAAAATCAAATTTTATTCAAATTTTCATACTTATACCGGATTGAATATATAAAATAAAAATAGTTTAATTAAAAATAAATAATTACTTATTTAATAAATACACCATCAATTTAATAGATGTTAGTTCTATTTCATCACATCAAATACACTATACGTAAAAAAAATTAATATTTTTATTTTAATGGAATAATAAAATAATAAAATAAAAAAACTAAGAAATCAAGATATTGGGTTATCAAACTTATATTAAATAATAATCATTTTACACATATTTATTATAAATAAATTTTAAATTTTATAAATCTAACTTAAATGAAATTAGTAAAAAATTTAACTGGAATATCCGATAGAATCTAATTTTATAATTTGATCCCATTTACGAGTTTGTTAGTACGTCTACTTTGATGGCAGGATATAAAAGGAAAGTAAAAGAAAAAATAAATAAAAATATTTTTAAAGAGTGAAAAATTAATATTTAAATTGTTATTTTTAATAAATAAAAAAACAAAATTTATTGGTCATCTACGCTCCTCTCTCCTCTCTGCCAAGTTCGCATTAGAAATCCGGATGAAATTTTTCACCCGGTAAGCTTACACTGCCTCTTAAAATTCTAGATATTGTGTGTGGATATCAAATGAATATCTTCAGAATTTCCTTCTTAGTTCTTATAAATTCTTCCTCTTTTATTAATAAAAAAAATCTCCCCCTTTTACTTGTTTATGGAGAAAGAACAGACTGAATTTATGAATTTGTTTTTCTGCAAATTTCATACATCAATAAATTGTTCGTATGTAACCGTTTCATACTGCAACTATCTAAACTAGCATACGTTTCGGCATAGAATTAATGATTTCTTTGTATGTTTAGTTCCATGGTCCGTATTAAGTTTGGGTTTATAGTTAGATGTATTCAAGGACAGAAGGTGTTTTGTGAAATGCTTGAGAGTTATGATTGATCTTTTTTTGCTCGATTTTCTGCCCGTGCAGATATTTTAAGTTTTATTAACTTCTGGGTAGTTACATTCTCAACAGTTCTGTCAGTTAAGGTCTTAGGGTTGGTTGGGAAGAGAAGATTGAGCTACAGTAGTCTCTGTATATCTAACAATTTTCTTATAAAATTTGCCCAATTTTTGTAATTGTATTTCAAACAGATTATAAAGTATAAGCTAGAATTTCAGAAAATATTATCAATTTATGCTGTTAGCTTTGTTTTGCTAATTTGTTTGAGAAAGCGGCATGGATGTATGGCTGCCATGAACATACTTGTTTGGATTGTTATTCAGAAAGACCTTTATGTGGAGGTGTTTGTATAAATATTCAATTGTTCTTGCTAAGTTTAACAAGGGACTTAAAGATGTACAATTAGTGGCCCAGGCCCATCACTTCCCAGCTCGGACCGGCCCGTTTAGTTTATGTGCCAGGCGTTTTTACTCCATTAACTATTAAGCTAAAACTAGGCCAGTCCATGATTCCTTTTTCTTTTTTTTTTTTTAAATCTGAATTGTCAACTTCAGCCGACTGCTTCTTTCCCTAGCATTCTCAACCTTTTCCCTTCTATCAGCCGACTGCTTCCTGCTGCGTACTCTCAACCACCATTCACTCTTTGAGGTATGACTTAGAAACGGATTGTTTTCTTTCCTTTTTGTTTTATGCTATTTCATCTTTTCTTGATACAAAACAATAAAACTGCCGGTAAGAATAGAATAAAAGTAATAATTTTTATCCATATTGCTTTTTGAGCTGAAATGTTGGGAATGATGGTGCTCCTTTTATGATCCAATGTTTATGATTTGTTAAAGAGTTATTTTCTTTATAATGTTTGGCTTTTAAGCTCCAAACACCTGGACGTGAAAATGGCGAAGTGGGTTGCAGTAATTTGCCTATTTCTTCACTTTTCTTTCTTTCAACCACCTCCCAACGGTCTTGACTCCGCCTGCAGGAGTGCTGATGATATTTCCTGCACTTGTACTGCTGCCATTGAATAAATGATGTATGATGTTCTTGGCACGGAAGAACTGCCTGAACAAATATCAAAATTTAAAACACCATGTTACCTTAGAAAATCCAATGAACGTGAAAAATGCTATGATGGTGACTAACTGGCCTCTAGCATTCTAGGTTGTGATACAAATGCAGTTTATTGATAATTAATAAATATTGGGTGAAAAGCAATATTGTAGAAAGATGTAAAATATCACATATATGCTGCTTTGGCTTAGGTTCCTGGAAGTATATTGCTTTCGTGTGTTTCTTTATACTATTCTAGTGAAACGTTTTACTTTATTGCTTTGGATCATTACTTGGGTTGGCTGATAGCTTAACAAGCGGGTAAATGAAACTGCCAAAATTGCAAGTCAGGGTTAGCGCAAGCTTGTAATTACCTGATTTCACAAACCAACCCTGAGAATATTGAAAAATAATGTGATGTTTATAAAATTTTGATACTAATTGTCTTGGCTTGATAAATATTTTGAGTATGTGCAAACCTAGTTGGGATGTACTTAATTATTTATCAGTAGAGATGCAAATGATAGATAGCGTGAATAAGTGTCAATCTAGTTGGGATGTATACATGCTATAGTGATGCTTTATTCTTGTCAAGATTATTAATGAGAAATAATTTCATAAAAGTTCTAGTGTATTTTATTTTTTCCTTTTTTTCATGAAAAGTATGCATAGGTGCCAAATTTAGGCCACTTATATAGATATCATAGTCATTTGCATAAATCATTAAAAAATTGAAGGATTGATGGGAAAGAAAAAATTCATGGGCTTTCTAAAAATGATCTATTTGAGGAAGAGGAAAAAAAACACTATTGGACCGGCCCACATCCAAATGGATTGGGCTGATCTAGTCCATATGTTAAACGAGTTGAACTAGGCCCGACACATAATGTAATGGACCTCTTGTTAATGAGCTGACCTGGCCCATTTTACACCACTATGTACGATTGTAGATGGAACAAAAGTCACATGCTTATTCTTGAAGAGCAATAACAATCATTTGGAAATTACACTAATAATGATAAAAACATAAATCTTGACTCTTTATTTGTTTATGCTCATTCTTTGATGTCTTTTATATGTGTGCTTAATAGTATTGCAATTTAAGGTGCATGTCAAGTAATTTGTATAATTTTGATATAATTAGGAGAATAAATATTGTTTTCTCAGATGCTAGCTCACTAAGCAGGCATTTTCAGCATGGCTATGCTTAGTGAGGTACCAAAGACAATGGCACATTCCACAGCCGACTGTGGAACACCTTTGAGATGCTATCACTGTGCAGGACCCCTTTGTAAGGACATGGAGGCTAGCCAATGGACTGTTCCCCCATTTATCAGGGACAGCTTCTCTATGGTACTTTTTTCATTTTCTTTGTTCTCTTCTACTTTGTGTGTGTGTTGGGTGGGGGGGAGGGGAATTCTTTGATCTGCTGTGATATTGGTCAAATGGAAAGTTGGTTTGTTGCTGCTGATGTTATTGTACTTCAAGTGGGCCTTTTGAGGATGCAGAATAGAAGGAATAAAATCAAATGCTTTTTGAAGCCAATCCAAGTGTCAAATTTCGTGCATTATACATTAAATATTCAAAGTTCATTTTTGAGTTCTTGAATAAAAGTTATTGTATCTAGGCATTTGTTAATTCTTATATCATAGTGAATATTGGTTCATTATCTCGTGGATCTATCATCTAGGAAATAAATTTTTATATATTGAGTATTAATAAGGAGGGCAGACTGCAGAGTGCAGGTTTCCAGCAAACAATTAATATTATTCTGTTTTTTTATGATGCAAAACAATCCTGACTTTGGCAGCTGAGGTATCTAGGAGTGATTCTAAAATTCTACTTTTATGTTACTACACTAGGGTTCTATAAAATAGAAAAGAAATAGCTTCTACGCATCAGGTACTCAAGGAGTAGTTATGCCCCACCCCAAACTGTGATACCTCTAACCTCTTCCATTTCTTCTTGATTCCAATTATTTTATGCATCATTTTTTATTTTATTGTTTTCATAGCATGTTTGGTTTCTTTGTTTTTATCTTGTGGTGTTTTGTTCCGTCACAGATTGGTTCTGCTGTTGGGGGCACAACAAGTGCTTTCTATGGATTTAATCATGGTATTTTACATTTATCTTTAGAGTTTCATTTCTTTCTTTTATTATTTAATATACTTCATTTGTGTTTGCTTGTTTTCAAAAGTTATTTAAGTTACATCTTAAGAAAATATCCATAATATTTATGCTTTCAGTTGATTAAATCCATTGAGTTAATATTTAGAAAAAGCCTCAATTTTTTAATAAACTGGAACTATAAGAGATGGTCCATGTCGTCAGCTCTGGTACTAGCTGGAGCATTCAAACTGACGTTTGTATTACATAAAATAAATATTTTCTTGGCAATACTAGTTTCCATTACCTAATTTTTCTTCTTCTATGAGACTGTGCTTGCCAGTTAGGTACCTTGGTAAAAAATTTCAGTGTGCTTTTCCACAATAAGACAGAGAAAAGTCATATCAAGTAAAAAAATGCAAATTTTGAGCTATTACTACTGATAGATCTTATCATCATCTTGCAAGTTCTTGTATATGATTTATAATGACTTCAATTGTTCATCTTCTTGAATGGATAGTGTTCATATTTTAGCTGGAATTCTTTAAAGGAGAATTTTTATATTATCTCGTTCATTTCGTAGTGATGCCAATCGTTCGTAAGTGGGTGAAAGGACCTATGTGGTTACATTTTCTTATTGGTGTAAGCTCTACTATCTCTTCGTCTTTTATATATATAGTTTCTCATGTTGTACTTTTTTTTATTTTTTTTATAAATACTATTCTTGTAATTTGTTCCTTTTGACATCGTTAACTTGGGTCCAAGAGACCTTAAGGTTTTCCCAGTATGCTTTCATTCTTAATTGTGATGTCATTTCCTTTGAAACTTTGCCATTGCTTTTTTATATTTTACATTTTTAATGGAAATTTTTAAATGACCTAACAGTTACTTTTCTTCCAACTGCAGGCACCACCAGTTGTAGTTTTCTCTTCAGCCTGTGCAGGTTTGGCAGGTCAGAGATTTTCTTATTGGCTTTCTAACTTCTTGAATTTTTACTTATCAGGTTGCAAAATGAGAACAAAATAATCTTATTTGCATATATTATCTGTCATTTACAAGTCTCTAGACATTGTAAAGTAATTGGTCATTTGAGTTCCTGATGGATTCGTCACTATATTTTTTTTTTCTTTTTTGGATAAAAATTACAGGTGGTGCAGTTCCAGCCCTGGCACAACTGGCTTCTTCATCGTACCACGCTGCAGTTTCATCTTCACCGGCCCCTTCTTCAGAAGATGATGAGATTCAAAGTCCAGAAATTCTTCTACCCTCTGACATTTTTTAGCAGATTTCTGTTCAAGTTATTCTCATTCATGAGCATGAGTTCCTAACTGAAAGGCTAATGTCCTCTTCATTAGAGCTGTCTTGGTTTGAGTTTTAATGTATACTATACATTTACATGTAAGTGCAAGCTAGTATAGATTAAGGTTTTATATAAATAACCTACAATCCAGTTTTCTTTTCTTTTTTATTATTATTTTAATCGTACATCCCAATATTTTGGTTTAATTGTATTGTATAATTCGTTTTCTAATTTTTTATTACAACAATAAATTTTTTATACAATAATGATAACATTGAAGTGTAATTAATAATAAAGATATAATAAATAATTTATATATTTTTAACATAGGATAATATCATTATATTTTTATTAAAGTTAATGAAGCACTGTTAGCCTTTATTTTTCTTTCAATTTTTTATATTTTTAAATTTTTGATGTAATCGGATTTGATATCAAACTTTACTCCCAAAAATATTTGTTTTGCTTAGCGGAAAAAAAATTACTCTAAACGGCTTGTGATACTAAGAAACCCACCAGTGACCCAATGAACCAAATCCATTGGATTCCCACTGCCCTAATTTCATCATCTCCCTTTCCGACACGAACGTCGCCGGTCAATAACCCACCGTTATTGCAGTTCGGTGAGCTCCATTTACGCCATTGACTAAGCTAATGATCTATAAATTACTCTCTCTTTTTCTTACTTTCGTTCTCCATTGGGTAATACTCACTAAAAGAATTATAAGGAATCAATAAATTATTATTTTTCAAAATGTTAACTTACGAGAAATTATTAACATTCCATATATGTTATAGTATGCACTTGTCTATAAATTATGGATCCGTATGGGCATCGTTTCTGTATCCTAAACGCACAGCCAGGCCCGGCTGTGACTCAAACCTGAGTACGTGTAAGATAGTTCTTTCTGTCTCTTACTAATGGACTTAAGTGATTATTGGAGGTTTAAGTTCAATTTTTGCATGGATTCTCTTTGCATCCAGGGAATTTGTTTGGTTGGCCTAATGGATCGATTACGGTTGTCTTATTAATTTCAATTTTCTTGCACTGGTTGCACACATGGTTCTACCTTTTTGTTTGCATAAACTACAAAATTCTGCTTTCAGTTTCATGATCTAAATTTTTCGCAGTTGGCATGACAAAGCAATAATATTTGAGCGGTGTTGCTGGAAAAAGGTCTTAATGAAAGGGAAACCACATATATCGAAGGTACATTTGACATGAAAAAAAAATCTAACTAATGACATAATCAAACATAATTTTGGTTTTTGTTTCTTTTGGTCTTGCTGGTGGGAAATTAGTCTAGTTTCATCTTTAGAGTTTTTTTTTTTTAGTTAGGATGTTATCCATATGGGAATTCATCTGTTGCATAATATTTTGGCAGTGGAATGAACATGCAAATGATGCGAGAATCAAAGAACATAAAGGCATTTTGCCAAGAAGACCTGGAGCAGATGATTTTGGGCGAACTGTGTCAAAGGTTGCATCAGCTCAGATATGTGAGACTCTGGATTTTCAAGGCTCTAAGGAATCTGCTTTGGAAGCTTTTGCAGACATTTTAATGAGATTCCAGTGTGACTAGGGGAAAACTGCAAACTTTTATGCTAACTTAACTGGCAGAATTGAGTGCAACATTTTTGATATTATTAGAGGGTTGGACGTTTTGAAAGCATCACAAGGGTTTCCACCTGCACAGGATGTTGGCCCTTGTTTTTCAGGTGCAGGATGTTAGGAGAATCACAATTTCAATTCGAACTTAATCAAGTTCTAAGCAGCGGAATTAAACATATTCTCCTTCTTTGTGTGAATCTTTTAGGAAAAAAATAATAGAGCTCAAAATAAAAAACATACACAAAATCAACACAAGCAATTTACGTGGAAAAACCTACACCAGCCTTCCTGGTGTAGGAAGGAAATAACCACGGCACTCCTCTATAAAACTTCCACTATCAAGAAATAATTGTACACCAGTTCTCTCTAGGTAAAACTAGAGACAAACAATCAACAACATCATCAAGAATACACTTCTTGGAAACTAACAATTATTTCAAGAAAAATGGAGAGATCTAACCCAATTCGTAGTCACTGTTCACTGCTCAGAATTTCTCAAACCGGTGAGCCAAATCCAAATCCCACCGCACAGATTAAAGAGTCTTGAGTCGTGAATCTTCCTGCAAAATATCAGCCTAATCGGACCACAAACGACCTTCGATCGGAGCACTTGATGAAGGCATGCTGGAGAAGGAGAAACTGAAAAACTGTTCTCAGTTTTTCTACTTTGCTGCACACGTTTTTTCTCTAGCTGCAACTCTTAATTTCTCTGCAGAAAACTGACTCATCAAACCCTAAATGGGTTTATTAATGAAGCAATAAAATAACACAATTATCCCTTCTTACTCCATGGGTTTTTAAGTCATATGGGCTTCCCTTGGACTCCTCCAAATCAAGAGGAAAACCCAACAAATCTCCCCCTTTTCCGATTAGATGGAGGGATCTGTCATTCCGGTAATTGAACAACAAACTTCAAGTTTTTCTCTTGACACTGCTTTTGTCAGCATGTCAGATCCATTCTTATCAGTATGGATTTTCTCAAGTTCAAGCAACTTATTGTTAAGTGTATCCCTTATCTAATGATACCTCACATCAATATGCTTTGATCTTAAGTGAAATGCCGAGTTCTTTGCTAGGTGAATATAACTCTGATTATTACAGAATAACACATATTTTTGCTGCTTGAAATCAAGTTCTCTCAAGAACTGTTTCATCCACAACAACTCCTTACAGGCTTCTGTTGCTGCAATAAACTCCGTCTCTGCTTTAAAAAATGCAACACACTTTTGTAATCTTGACTGCCAAGAAACTACTCCACCAGAGAAAGTAATTAGATAACCTGAAGTAGACTTACGAGAATCTTCATCTCTTGCCAAATCTGAATCAGTGTATCCAACTAACACTGGTTTTCTACTTCCAAAGCTAAGTGTTAACTTGGAAGTACCTCGAAGATATCTCATAATCCATTTTACTGCATCTCAATGCTCTCTTCCTGGATTCGAAAGAAAACGACTAACAACTCCAACTGCATGAGCTATGTCTGGCCTCGTACACACCATTGCATACATTAAGCATCCATATCTTCCTTCTCTTTATCTGTTGAAGGGTGTTGACTCGATCTCAACTTAAAGTGATTAGATAAAGGAGAAGAAATCACTTTAGTTTTATCCATATGAAACCTTTCAAGTACCTTGTTGATGTATCGTTCCTGTGATATGTACAACTTCTTTCTTTTCTTGTCTCGAAAAATTCGAATACCAAGAATTTGTTTTGCTGGCCCCAAGTCCTTCATGGCAAAGGACTTACTCAACTGCTTCTTCAAATTATCAATTCTTGAAGAATTTCTACCAACAATCAACATGTCATCAACATAGAGCAATAAAATGATAAAGTCATCATCAGAGAATTTTTGCAGAAAAACACAATGATCAGAAGTAGTCTTATTGTAACCATGCTCCCCAATAACTGACTCAAACTTCTTATACCATTGTCTAGGCGCTTGCTTAAACCCATAGAGGCTTTCTTTAACTGACATACGTAATCCTCTTTTCCTTTAACCTCAAAACCCTCTGGTTGTTCCATACAAATCTCTTCCTCCAACTCACCATGAAGAAAGGCTGTTTTCACATCCATTTGCTCAATTTCTAAATCCAAGCTTGTTGCTAGACCTAGAACAACACGTATGGAAGACATCTTCACAACAGGAGAGAAAATATCATCAAAATCAATACCTTTTCTCTGGTTGAATTCCTTGACGACCAATCTAGCTTTGTATCGTGGTTGTGAATTGTGTTCTTCTTGCTTCACCCTATAGACCCATTTGTTCTTCAAAGCTTTCTTTTCCTTAGGGAACTTTACCAGCTCAAACGTGTGATTGTCATACAGTGACTGCATCTCATCTTCCATGGCACCAACCCAATGCGCTCTGTTTCCATCTTTCATCGCTTCTGCATAACATTGAGGTTCTCCCTCATCTATCAATAACACATACTCATCTGTATCATACCGTGTGGAAGGACGTCAGTCTCTAGTAGACCTTCTGGATGGAATTTTTGGTTCTGACAACTGATCAATAGTTTGGTGATATGTTTCAGCTTGCATATCTACATCATTTGAACCCTGTTGGTCATCTTGAACATTTTGTTCCATCAATACTGATAAAGGAACTGGATCTAGGTCAATCAAATCATCACTATACTGATGGACTCCTTTTTCTATCTTCTCAACATCTTGTATAGTTTGATCTTCTATAAACACAACATCACGACTCGTTACACTGTCATGTCTTCACATCGAGCTTAGATCTCTTATCTTTTAGTATATGCACAAATGCCTTGCAAACAAAAACGCGAAGATGATCATAAGAAACATCTTTGTCAGTCCAAACTCGGTTTGGTACATCAAACTGAAGAGGAACACATGGTGTGAGATTAAGAACATGTACAACTGTATTCAAAGCCTCACCCCAGAAAGATCTTGGCAACTGAGTCTGCGAAAGAAGACATCTTACTCTTTCAACCAATGTCCTGTTCATTCTCTCAGCCAACCCATTTAACTGAGGAGTCTTGGGAGGTATCTTTTGATGTCGAATGCCATTATGCTTACAATACTCATCAAAAGGACCTGAATACTCTCCCCCATTATCTGTTCTGATGCACCACAATTTCTTTCCAGTCTGTCTCTCAACTAAGGCTTGAAACTATTTAAACACATCTAATACTTGATCTTTGCTCTTCAAAGTGTACACTCATAACTTTCTTGAACAATCATCTATGAAGGTCACAAAATAACTGGCACCACCCAAAGTTTTTGTCTTTATAGGACCACATACATCTGAATGTACCAAATCAAGTATGTATTGTTTTCTTGAAGGAAGGGAACTCTTGAAAGAAACTCT
The DNA here is from genome assembly GCA_037013495.1 of Hippophae tibetana. NCBI lineage: Eukaryota > Viridiplantae > Streptophyta > Magnoliopsida > Rosales > Elaeagnaceae > Hippophae > Hippophae tibetana. Next base: position 21,614,611 of record CM072812.1, read on the forward strand.
ATTTTGCTTCCCTGCCAAACAATGAGTACATCTTCTTAAACAAACATCATTCATTCCAAAAAGAAGATTCTTTTTAGTCAATACTGCAAAGCCTTTCTCACTCATGTGAGCAAGTCTCTTATGCCACAATTCTGATGTGAGCTCATCTGTCATAGCATTAATAACGCCTTTAAAGAGTCTTGCTTGTAGTATATACAAACTGGAAAGCTTGTTCCCACGAGCAAAAACCATAGTACCTTTAGTAAGTTTCCATTGACCATTACTAAAGGTATTGCAATATCCTTCATCATCAAATTTACCTGCAGAGATTAAGTTCAAACGAATTTTAGAAATATGTTTTACCCATCTAAGAAGTAGCCTTGTGCCATTATTCATCTCCAAACACACATCTCCAATACCAATGACTTTAACCAGCCATCATTACCCAACTTCACTGTCCCAAAGTCACCTGCTGTATAGGATGTAAAGAAGTCCTCTCGAGACGTAGCATGAATGGAGGCTCCACTATTAATAACCCAACTGACCTCGTGACATGCAACATTGACAACATCTTCATTATAAACAACGAGAAAGTCTTCTGAACTAGCGGTGACAACTCGATCATTTTCCTTTCCAACATCACCCTCTTGTTCTTTGTCTTTCTTCTTGTTATCCCGCTTCAACTGTCTACAATATTTCTTGATGTGCCCTTTCATGCCACAATGATGACACTCAACGTTAGAAAACTTGTTGGACTGGCTTCTTCCTTTTTCTTTGCTCTTGAAACCTCTACTTTTACTCCTCCCTCTTCTTTTTGTAACCAAAATCTCTGACCGCTGAGAAGACCCATGTGATTTTATTCTCATTTCTTCATTCAAAACACTGCTCTTAGCCAGATCCATATTGATTACACCATTTGGAGTTGAGTTACTTAATGACATTCTAAATGTTTCCCAAGAGTCAGGCAACGCACACAATAAACACAACCTTTGAATCTCATTATCAAACTTGATACCCATTCCAGCTAATTGATTGATTATTCCTTAGAACATTTTCAAATGATCTGTCAACGGAGTTCCATCTTGGTACCTTAAAGCCATCGACTGCTTTATAAGAAGCATTTTATTATTTCCTGTTTTTCGAGCATACAACTCTTCAAGTTTATTTCATAATGACCGTGCATGTATTTCTCCACTAATATGATTCAAAACATTATCATCTATCCACTGCCTTATATACCCACAGACTTGTCGATGTAACAAAGTCCATTCTTCTTCAGATAACTTTTCTAGCTTCTCAGAGGCAAACACCGGTAAATGAAACTGTTTGACATAAAGGAGATCTTTCATTTTTCCTTTCCAAGTGTGATAATTAGAACCATTCAAAGTAATTATTCTACTCAAATTTGTTTCCATTATTCAACACAAGATATTCCACAATAATAACCACAACTCTGATACCACTTTGTTAAGAGAACCACAATTTCAATTCGAACTTAATTAAACTCTAAACAGCGGAATTAAACATATTCTCCTTTTTGTGTGAATCTTTTAGGAAACAAATAATAGAGCTCAAAATGAAAAACATACACAAAATAAACACAAGCAATTTACGTGGAAAAACCTTCCCGGTGTAGGAAGGAAACAACCACGACACTCATCTCTAAAACTTCCACTATCAAGAAATAATTGTACAACAGTTCTCTCTAGGTAAAACTAGAGGCAAACAATCAACAACATCATCAAGAATACACTTCTTGGAAACTAACAATTATTTAAAAAAAATGGAGAGATCTAACCCAATTCGTAGTCACTGCTCACTGCTCAGAATTTTTCAAACCGGTGAGCCAAATCCAAATCACACCGCACAGATTAAAGAGTCTTAAGTTGTAAACCTGCCTGTAAAATTTCAGCTTAATCGGACCACAAATGACCTTCGATCGGAGCACTTGATGAAGGCTTGCTGGAGAAGGAGAAACTGAAAAACTGTTATCAGTTTTTCTGCTTTACTGCATGTTTTTTCTCTAAATGTAACTCTTAATTTTTCTGCAGAAAACTGACTCATCAAACCCTAAATGTGTTTATTAATAAAGTAATGAAATAACACAATTGTCTCTTCTTATTTCATGGGCTTTTAAGTGACATGTGTTTCTTTGAATTCCTCCAAATCAAGAGAAAAACCAAACACAGGAAAGGTTGAAGACATTGCCGCATGTGTCTTTTCTTCGGTGGAGATTCCATATGCTCAATCGATTCCAATCTTTCCTATGGTCAAGAATGTGAGATTAATTCCTAGTTTTCTACAAATGGATGAGACACCACCTGGTCAGCACGTGTCGACTTGGTTTCCGGCTTTCCTTGATTCACATGCTTATATGCACTAACCCATGTGGGATGAGAGGAACACTGATCCTCGTTCAGATAAGGGCAGAAGGTTCTTTATATAGTTTACCGGAGCGATTAGTGTCTGATGATTTTGTGGGAGCGTCCTCTGCTTCAGCTTCTGTGGATGATGCTCGAATGGAATTACAGCTTGTTAAAGCAATGTATCCTTTGAAACAACTATGAATTTGGGGGGAAAGGATGTTTCAATGCCAGGAAAGCTTTTGGATAAAATGATAGTGACAATGTTTCTATGCTAGAGGCATTTGCACCTGCGATTCAAACGGTACAAAGTGGGTTTTGTGACGATGGAGAGGATGAGAGGGAGGTAAGTCCAGATACTAGGCCTGCTGTTTATTTAGGTTTCAGAGCTGACAAGAAGTTTATAAGCATATCTTTGGATTTGAGCCTTGAAAAGAAGGGTGTCGACAGATTGCGCTATTGGTTTGGAAGAGATGAGGAAAGGGATAATAAGAAGAGGAGAGCTGAATATATTCTTAGATAATCTATGGAAAATGCTCAGGAACTTACTGAGATGTAGGTAGGTTGCTTGGCTTATGTGGGTTTCTGTAGGTTCTCATGAAGAGTAGACTGACTGATTGACATCTTTTAAAAGTATGTGAATGTATGCATAATTTTTCTCCTCCATAGTGTTGTATAATTAATTTGTGAACAATTCTTTCAAAAATGTATCTCTTTTTATTAACTACATGATTTATTTTAGATATTAGTTATTGGAGAATACAATTGAGTAATGATTTGGTACTTTACCAATTTTCAGGAAGTGCTCTGTTCCAATCCCCAATCCCAACCCCCAATTAGCAATATAAACTGCTGAGCTAGTTACAATATTTCAATCCAAACCCACGTAAATACTAAATACCATGTTTCTTCATATTGTATTCAGTCTAGATTCTTCAGAGTGTTAATATATGTAACATTTAATTACTGTTAGGTGCACATATATATATATAATATAGCGGTAGTCAAGTTTTTTTTACTTTTCAAGTGCTAGTGCACTACGGCTTCTTCTCCATTTGCTTGGTCGTTTGTTCATAACAAGGTAACAGCAGTAGGTAGATGAACACCTCTTACTGCGAAAACCGTTGCTTGTTTCTTGGTAACGTAAATAATCACTCTTTCTCCTTTGCTTTGCCATGTGTATTTGATCAAGCAAGCTAACCAGCAAGAAAGTGAACAATTGAGGACACATGAAAGACAAAGATATGAAAATGGTTCAAGTGATTTAGATTAAGAATAACTCAACTTTGAAAAAGGTGGAAAAAATATCTTTCTATTTTATCTCATTTCAATCTTTGCCAATTTGATTTGTCATTTCATCGAAATAATTTGTCATTCTTCTCACGTTTTGGATGACAACTCTTTCCATTTTAAGACATCGACATCAACACTAACTATATATATATATATATATATATATATATATTATATTTCCACTTATAGGAGGACAGTCCTTTGATATTTTTAATAAAATTATTTGATCTTTATAATTTCTAAAGAAACTTTCTCGATATGGTTAAATGGAAAAAGAGCTCTAATGTTGAGTAAAATTACCGTCCTACTTGTAAACAAATTCACTTATTCATTAAATTAAATTTCAAGATATGATATTTAAGAATTTAGGAGTTTTGAATTTCGGGTAAGTAATGTATTTACTCAAAAAAAATATATATATATTTAAAATTTCATGTGCCCTTACATGGCCAACTTGAACCCGCACAGTCTCAATTGCTCACAAAATTTGACAGCAAGTAGTTGTTGCTATCACTAACACAGGCAAAGTCTTATACATAAATACATAAACGTTTCAGTAATTACAGAGGGATATGTGTACTTCCCTCCCTCCATTGCATAAAAAAGCAACAACTAATAGGTTGCTTTTCAAGATTACTAGACAATGACATCAAACACAGGCTTGGATCCAAAAAAAATATAAATCCAAAGCCTTCAAAACACACACTGCATATTCTTAGCCACAATACTAGGCCTGGATATATAACATAAAGAGCATATTTTCCTACTGTACAAGAGTGATATGGGAATGGTTAAAACTGAACACTTCATCTCCCAACTGTAACCAAGGTTTTCTTCTCTGAACTTTGTGCTAAATTCAATGATGCTGCCGGAACAGCCTCTTTCTTCGAAAAAGAGATTTCGGCTTCTTCTACAACTACTTGTTCTGCAAATAAAGGAACAGGCTCAATTGGTTTTGGAGTGTAGCTGAATGAGAGATCTTTATTACCAGAAAGAGCCAGAAGCTCTTTCTCCCCCAATCCTTTAGTCGGCCCAATGCTGCATCGATCAGGAGTATGCTTAGCCAATGCATCTTTGAATTTCTTGATCTGCATCAACACCAGCAACATCATGTCAAAATCAGCAGCAGTTAGAGACTGAAGACTGAGAGTGATTTTATATGAAGAATTACTCAACTTTCCCAACATTAGACACATTTGAAGATTCTAGGTTTGCCAGTACTTCTATTAAAGGTGTTTCAGAAAAGAGCAGGAAGATACAAATCATTTGTGTTGTTATCAGGGAACACAATATGTGTCTGAAAGCACTTATGCCAAAATAAAATTATGTTTCATTCAGGTATTTTTTCTATAAGAAGTTCTACTACAAGGTTTTAAAAGCACAAGCAAACAAAGCCTCCATAACAAAGAAGTAATGGCATGATGCCAAGACTTTCGATTGAATAAGGAATGGAGAAAAAGTGCAAAATTTATGGGGGAAAAAAAGAACTGAGAAGATAAAATATTATGGGAATCTAAATAATGCATTAAGCAGAGAAGACCTTTAAACGAAGTGACTCTTCAGCAATTGAAACTTCATGATACATTAAAATGAATCAACTATCATTCACAAGCCTTCAGGATAATGGAATTCTATAATATCATGTATGAACAAAACAAGCATAGTAGTATTACTATAAAAAGGATAAGAAAACTAACCGTGGCATTAGTGCAACTGAAGCTGCAAAGACGACCATGAGCACCTCTGTAAAATCGGAAGAAAGGTAGAACATGAACATTGAGGCTATAAGACATAGACTTGTGTTCTTCATAGTTAACTTGAAGGAGTTGAACATCTGGGTTCATCTCAGCCAATTGACAAATCTGCCTCAGTTGAATAACATAATCACATAAATAATCAATCAATAAGAACACACGTTAGGACTCAATAGGTATATGGGAAACAAGAGAGCTATTCTTTTTTCATCTGAAACATGATACAATTCACTTGTAAAAGTAAGGGTCTGTTTGTTTCACATGCACTTTGGAACTAAACAATTTTTTTTAATCACTCTCAGAACTAAGAAGCAAAAATAAACTTGGGTATCACTTCTCATCTGGGTTGAAAGAAAGTACTTTCAAATAGACCAAGCATTTTTAAGGATGTTTAGCAATATCTAAGAGAAGAGAATACTTTTGAAAGAAGTGATTTTGGTTACTAAATATCAATCAAAATCAAAATCACTTAATAGAATTATGTCCAAACTAAATGCTTATCCAGACCACTTCATTTCGAACTATTTCCATTGAATCCATTGAAACAACTTCTAGTAGAAAAATATCCAAACAAGTCCTAAGCTTCGTCCTAGAAGCGCTTATTTGATCTGAAACCAATGGTAGCACAAGCAAACATATCCTAAATATAATAAATAGATAACAGAAATGGGTACCTTGGGATGAAGAGCTTTGCAGCCACCACAACCAGGAGAGAAGAAATCAACAACAACCAATTTATCACCAGCATTAAGTAAGGAATCTACGTAGTCCTGAACAGATGTGATCTCTCTCATGTTGGGTTCTAGCCCCTTCTCCCACCATTTCTGAGCTTTCCCAATCCGAAGACTTGTCTGTACATTAAATTTAGAAACAGTCAAAATAAATCCAACTTCCAAATATCGGAACCCAGATATTAAAATGTTCAAAAAATAAATAAAAATCTAGAAAGCCCTATTCATTCCAATAGGACCAAAACAAACAAGCAAAAAAAGTCAGAAAATAAAAATTGGTTCAATGTTCAAACCCACCGGAGAATGAATACAGAGATAGAGCACAATACCAACCTGAGCATTAACCAAAAAAGCATTGGATCGAGATGACCCTCCATTGGGCAACAAAGGTTTGTCTTCTTGAAGCACAATTCTTCTGCCGAGAAAATTACCGTTTGATGAAAGCGATATAGATGATATCTCCGAAGATTTGAGTTTCAAAGAAGTACCAAATTTATCAAATACACAATTCTTTGGAAAGACAGAGACGTTATGATTATGAGAAGAAAACAGATTTGTTTTGGTCAAAACATCAGCCATGAGAGAAGATAAAGATAAAGCTTCAATTTTTAGATTAAAATAATCAAAATCCAAGAGCCCCGAGAACCCAGATTCCAGAAAGTGGAAAAGAAGAAGAAAAAGGCAAAAAAAAATTATTGGTTGCCAAGGTAAAATGGAAACTTGTTTTTGGACAGAGTCTAGATATGAAAAAAATAGTCCAAGGTTTTTTCTTTTTAAATATATAATGATGTGTGAAATTTTGTCACTTTCTTTCAGAAACCCAGAAAAAATTGCCTCGGAAATGTTTGAGCGTAGGATCAAACAGTTTGTTAGTTGATGGGAGATTTTAATTTTAATCTGACTGGGGAATTTGTTTGGCTCTTTGCGTTTTGTGGGAGCAATTGTAACACAAAATTGGATTTTCGATATTCGACCATTTTCTGACTTTCTAAAAATAATATTTAATATTTAATTTATATATTTTTATTATTAAAAAAATTCACGTAAATTAAATTAAATTAAATTAAATTTCATTTTATTTAATATAATATTTTATTATTATAGATTTTAATTTACTTTTTTACAATTTTTTAATTTTGGATAAGGTTCTAGGACTGAAATTAAGGGACCTGACTTTAATGGCAGGTAACCGAGGCATGTTATCTGTCTGACACGTGGAGCTTAAATACTGAAATAGAAATAGATGGACACATTTTTTTAAATTTTGAGATTTATGTACTTAGATTTAGAAAAAATTAAAATAATATTATTAAAATTTATAATTATAAAATTAATTTATTTTAAGATAAATTTTTATATTTTTATATTAAAAAATCTTTTATATTATTTTATATAATCTAATTTTATATCATTTAAATTAAATTATAATTAAATTATATCCGTTTAATATTTAATATTTTTTAATTAAATTTTTTAAATATTATTTTTATTATTATAAATTTTAAAAAAAATTATTTTTTAATTTCTCAAAAATACTTTTTTTTCCTTTTTATTTGAGTTTACGACTTTATGCTAAATTTTACCAAATTGTCTCATAAGACATTGAAATAGGATACGGTTCCGAGAAAAAATGGATAATGGTTTGAAGTAAATGGATAAAAAAATAAAAACATTTTTTGGGGATTGATTTCTTTTATCGGTTTTTGGAACTGAGATTTGACAACCTTGCCCATCAGCAATTTAAACATAATTTTATTATTAAAAAATAATTTATTAAATTAAATAAAAACTTTTTTTATAATTACCTTTACATATTATTTTTAAAAAATTAATTTATTCAATTAATAATAAATAAGTAATATAACTTTTATTTATTTTATTTCAACTTATTGATCATTTATGACCGATGGAAATTTGTGTTATTACTTCAACAATATTTAAAATTAAGAGTATTATACTAATTAATAAATTTAGATAAATAATTTATCATTTTTTTAATTAATAAATAATACATTTTTGTAAATAAAAATAATAATAATATTAAAATGTTAATTCATGATAAAAATTTTTATTAAAATAATACATATTAATTGATTATTTTTACTTGTTGTGATATGATTTTTACACAAGAAAAATATTGAATTCATACAAAATATGATTCTTTAATAAATAAATTTATTAAATACAACCTATTCATTGAATGTGTATACATGTACAACATATATTATCATCATTAATTTTAAACTTTATAAGTCTAATATTTTTTAGTGATTAAAAAAATTATCTTAGGAAGATAATAGACAATAAACTATTTATCAATATGATATATTTATTATAGGTATATTTTGAAACTATTTTCTATTTATTGATTTATAAAAAAATATAAAAGCTTAAAAAATTATAAATATAATATAATAAAACTATCAATTAATATTGATAACTTAATCTCACAAATCTTTGAAAACATTAAATTGGCCCTTACATATTTAGATTGAAAACATTTCAATCATGGTAGAATAACTTCAACCTTTGGAAAACCTCGTTAACTAGCACCTAATTAGTAAGAAACAAGATTTTATATCTAGTAATAAGTTGCTATGTACATGGAAATACATTATGGTAAGCTAAAGCAATAAATAACATGACATAGGTTTAATTACATCTTGTTTTGTAACAACAGCGAGCTTCTTTCTACAAAGAGAACCCGATGTTTAGCTTGTTCTTCAAGTTTTTGTTTTATTTTCATAGTATGTGACCAATAAACTACACTATCGCGAATCCTATTAAGCCTATCCCAAATGACTTCTAGTACATTGTTTACAGATAAATTTTAAACATGTGCATAACATCACATATGTAATAAAGAACCACCCAAAAGAAGTGAATTGCATGAAAGTTTTTCTTTAATAAGATTATCTAAAATTAAGCTTGATAACTTGTGATCAATTTTCTACTATTCTTAAGATTCCAATACATCCACACATACATAAACTTTATAATGTAACATTTGATCATATAATGAGCAATTATAGTCATATAATTCTTCTTTTGATTAGAGATAATTCACGTATCAATTATAATAGTCAATTTGCTTGAGTTATTCTTTAATAATTCCATAATCTTTTCACTTTTGACCTTATAAATCTTTAAAATATCATTTCTAATTATATTACTTGAAATCATTTTTAATTGTGTTCTTTGAAACAAACTTAAATAAGAGTCTAAGGAAATAAAAATACCTTTTAAATCACTAGTGATCAATCATTGATAATAGATATTCATGAAGAGTAATCATGTTTTGCAACTCAACTCTTACAACTTTTGGATGAAAGTGTATAGCTTATCAATTAGTTTTACTAGTATTCAATGTTGTTTGTCTTTTTATACGATTTTTTAAATAAGTCATCAATTTTTCATTATTTTTTATCAAGTATCCATTACAATACATACAAATAGGCTTTCATGATTAGTTACCTCTTATAATAGTTCGGATTTTAAATCTTTCTTAGAATTATAACTAATAAGTAGATTGTGTGTCTCTCAAGTTATGATTGCGTTATGTTGGATTTTCTAGTGGTGGATAATCCTCCAAAGTTAGCGACGAATTATGAAATATATCATCCCAGCCAAAACTTACAACAAAGCTGAAAATAGCAGAAAGATAGATAATGCAGTAATTAAAACTAGAACTACATTTCAGGATGTAGTAGCATTAAAATTAAAACTATATAGAAGGGAACCTACTGAATTTCAAGATGAGTTATCCATTAATGTATACACAGTTTATTGTATACATTAAAACTACATCTTGAATACATTTAGAACCTAAAACTTTTCAACTTTAATGGAACTCCAGATATGAAATAAATAACAGTAAGGAACCAGATTGTCACTCCTCTCACCAGTAACAGTAGACCAAATAACAACCACCAAATTCAGGCCATGTTCATCATTAAAATATTTCGAAGGTGCAAGGATCCAGGAAAAATACCAAAACATTTAATGCGTACATAAATAATGAACAAATAATCAAATATCATGTAAACTTCTCATCCAATGCTGCAAAAAGTACACCATAATGGTAGAAAATTTGTTTCTGTGAGTTATATAAATAAGAGAGCAAACTAGTGAAGTCAGATTCATCCATTGACCGTTTTCTTAAAACCAATTACAGGTAATAATTAATAATGATTCTTTGATTTGTTAATAATCTAATTTGGGTTTGGCTATTTGTTTATGCAAAAGGAGAAAGAAATGAAAGTTTTAGAACATGGGAAAATTTTAATGAAGCTTACCTGTTTGATTAATTTCCAATATGAACTCAATTTGATCATCTATCTATATCAAGCCCTGGATTTTGAATTTGTTTATTGTATTGTTTAGGTGGGATTTTTTCTTCTTCAGAATCAACGGGGTTATCACTTTACTAGTTTCAGCTTGGCAAGAGAGTGTGAAACATAATTTCTTTAGTTTGCTTTATGATATGAGTTTCACTTCCAAAACAGGAGCTGTGACTTTGAGAACGTATAGCTTTCAGAGAACAGAATCTGAAACCATGACCCTTTCAAATGACACTGAAAAGACAAAGACTAATATTTCAAGTCGCAAAAAGGATCGCAAGCCTCAGAATGTTATGCTTGAAACAAATCTTTCATTCAAGAGTCCTGTTCAAGATGGAGAACGAGTTTGCTCAATTACTGTGAGAACAACAAATGAACACTGCATATTTTCAAAAACTGTTATAGTCTCAGGTCTTCAAAAAGAAAATAAAGTAACTATTTGATAAAAGCTAGTTTCATGTATGGAAATTATGATTCTAAGGACATAGTCCCAGATTAACCCAGTAGAAACTCGGTTATGATTCCAAAAACATAGTCCCAGAATAAACTTTGTTCATGTAGTTGCAATCACTGTCGCAGTCGGAGCAAGAAATGGTGGCGATGGGCGACGGCGAACAGGGAGCTGGATGGGCGATGGCGAACAAGAAATGGTGGCTTTGCGACTATTGGATCCACCAACTATTGGATTTAACAAAATGGATCCATTAGATCGGGTCATGACCTGATTCATTGGTGATTCACACTAGCTATCATGTATCGAATCGATCCGCAGAGCTTTAACCCGAGCAGTTTTTTTTTTGCCATCTCTAATCCTAAGCAATTTAAATGGATTAGTAGAAAGTAAAATTTGGCGAGAAAATGAAAGTTTCTTCAAGATTGTATGCATGGAACTAGCTATTTTTTGTATCAATTAACTATTATGTACAGGCATATACCAAAAAGAATTATGTATTTATGACTATAAGTATGAAATCATGTTAGTATGATATTAACTATTATTAACTAAGTTATATTCTATTTTTTATTATCTTAATATAATATAATATTTTTATTATCAAAATAAAAAAAAGGTTTAATTTAACTGGAATATATAACTCTTAGTAGTTTGGTTAATCTGCTCCTTAATTTAAAAAATAAATAAATATAACACAAATGTGTGATAAATTTCAAATGATGCGATACAATGTTCAAGAAGTATAATTAAAGTTACATAATTCTATCCAATCAAAAACGGTTATAATTATAATATATGTGATATATAAAAGTACTATTTTTAAAAACTCATTAAATTTGCACAATTTCGAATCAAACCAATTCAATATATGCATATCATTGTGCAAACAAATAATTTCAAGTTTGATCCCTTCCTGTATACAACATTTCCCTTATTTTAAGAGATGGTTAATAAAATTGTCTTTTAGTGTAAGCAGAATGTCTATGAACTTAAGATTGTTACACACAACTGTAGTCCTAGGATAAAGATAGTTGATTTTGGATGTGCCTAATCCCACAGTTCTTTGGTCTTCTGTTCCATTTTTTTCAATCTTCGCAGTTGTCTGTACAATTTTCTTCTCTAATACATGAATAACAATTAAATAGTGGCATATGACGCTTCAGGACTATGTCTACATCTTCCACTCCACCATCTGTTCATCTTCATTCATCAACATCTACTGCCAATGTCATTCCTTCTCCACCAACTGCTTCCTTATCTATACCATAACAAAATGCTCATCCTATTAGGATTAAGAAGCTTCCTCATAATACGCTGGACAAAAGAAAATCAAGAGTTAGTTGCCAACAAAGAATAAAGTTGAAACCAAACCTTCATAACTTTCTGCAGAAGCGAATCCATTTATGTTGTTTTGGTAGCTGTGGGATTCCGGCCAAACTGGATTATCATCGGCTTGCTTTTGAACACATAGCCATTCACCAAATTCTGTAACCAGGGTTCTAAGGGAATAAGAAAGCCTCAAACCAATAGATTAAGATCAAGTTTGTTTATGTTTTTTTTTAATATAAAATCATGTTTGGTTGATAGTAATAAGAATCATAATAAGAATGATCTAGAGTATTTATGTATTTGGTTTGATTATTAATTTAGAATAGAAAGTAGAGCATTCTAACAGTAACAGTAATAATCATTCCTCCCATACCTATCAGGAATGCAATAGAATACTCTATTTTCTTTATATTTGTATAATCCTTCATTATTTTTTCTCATTTAAAAATAAAAAAAATTATTTTCTAATTTGACTTCATCTATAATTTTATTAAGTTTACTTTAATATTTGTCATAATTTTGATTCCATTATTCAAACAAACATAGCAATAATAGCAATAATAATATTGTTTCTAATGAATTCAATTCTTATTATCATTCTTATTTCTATTACGTTTTCCTTCTACGAACCACATGAACTAAGCTTACTAATGCTTTTCCCCATAATTTTTTGTGACAAAGGACAGGTAACACACGATAGTTCTTAAAAGGCAAGAAATGTTGCATACATTACTTTCACTTTCGCTGTGAAAGTTGTATACATGTAGCTGGAAGGAGAGAAAGCTTGAAGAACCTAAAGAAAGCTACACAAAACTATCCAATCACACTGCAGAGTATACATCATACAGGAAACCAAGAAACAACTGAGATACATACCAAAGCACCATGGGCTAATTCAACTGACGGAAATGTCACAAAAGCTTGGCCCCTCATTCTTCCTTCCTGTCATGTCATATAGGGAACTATAAAATTTCAATGGATGTACCCTAAATCGCAATGCAAGTTCTCTTTCAAACATCTCACATTGTTTAAAAAAATACACAAATTACTCCCTAGTACATTCCAAAACTGACCTTTTTACAATTGATGCAACAAATTCACACGAACAAAATTCCATTTGAATTAGACTTCTAGAATGAAAATATTTAAAATTTCAAGTTTACACCATGCCAGTATATATCTGCTACCCACTATGTTTGGACTCTTCATTTTTCATGAAGTATCCGCATCTAAGCAACATAACATGGACATGGAGTGTGAGTACTTGGACACTTTAGTTTGGTAGAGATTTATAGAAAATTAAAAAAAAATAGGTATGTCCAACACCTATATAAATATCCAAAAATTTACGATTTTCAGTATCTTAAACGAGTCGGTGTAACATAGGTTAATGAAGGGATAAAATTAAGAGTTTACATGGAGATATACTGGCCTTTCTAAAATTAAAATACCTTTTTTGGTAATTACACAATTGAAAGTTATTATGTGTCAAGAGTACTACTTTCATTAAATGGTTCAACAACATGCTTGCTCCAACATTGGGAGCTTCTGTAGACAAATCTCTAAAAACAAAAAGGGAAAAATGCCCCATTACAAGTTCTACTCAATAGCTTTAGCTTGAGAGTAAAAAATTCCCACATGGTACTAAGAAGACATAAAGAAAAGGAAAACAAGAGATTTCTGATGAAAATTTATACAAACAGTTGTTTTTCACTTTCTTCACTAAGGATATGAGGTTCAAGTGACTCCTCAAGCACTATATAGGAATGAATTAAATGGGGCTTCCAAGTAAGAACACGAAGCTAAATCATGTATAAACTGCTCAGACCAGAAGTATAAATTGAGTATAGGACTTGCCTGCATTAGCTTTACACTGAGACTAGATTTGGCGACATCAATACTTCCAAATAATGATCCTACAGCATAGAATAAACATGATAAAATAAGCCAGAGTTATTTACATCAAAGATAAGGCAATGACTGTAATATAGTAGTCTAGTATTTGGATCCCCCGATTAAAAGGGAAAAAGATAGAAGAAGGCTGATATCAACGTTGGCAGTATCAGCACACAATATGGCACAACCGTATTGATCACACATTTTAACAATTCTCAAGCTTAGGACAAGAATTTTTATAGATCAAGCATTTGCAGGGGCCCAAATACCTTCATTTTGCCCTTCAAAAGTGTTCAGTTATGATAGAATCAAGAATTTGGTTAGACAGTGTTTAACTTATATAGGTTTCAATATGGAACACAAAGCATTTACCCACATACAATATATATTTATTAAAAAAAACATACAGGAAATCACATTCTGTCTTCACTTCTCTTTTATCCTCACCATTATCCAAAGAGGAAGTACACAAAAGTTACACCTATTCTATCCGACAAAGCAAAATTCTCAGGCATAATCTAAAAAACAAATCTAAATACGGGGAATAAGGCTGATCAAGGCACTGGAGCTCACCAAATATGCAATAAAAGTCATCAACGGCAACATCCTTAGCCAAATTCTTTATATACAATACAGGGGCAGGATTCCCAGCAGTATAATTCTGAAAATTGCAAGTAGAAGCTTCATATAACTGTGATATATTATCAGAAGTAAACTAAATCTGGTTTTCTCCCCCAAAAAAATTAATTAAGCTTTCATTTTGACTCAAATACTTTAGATGAATAGATTTCCTTCAAGAATTTATATTATGTGGCCCAATCACCAAGCCAAAGCTTTACCACGAATGTTTAGCAACAAATATTGATAAGTGAACAAAAGGTATCATGCCAATATCATCTTTGGATACTTCCAAAGCTATTCCCATGACCCATATCAAGCTTACCAAATCAAATGCTAAACAACTTTCAAAATACTTAAACTTTGGTCCATTTTATACAAAAATATTTGAACTTTTTTCTCTATACAAAAGTACCTTAACTCTTATTTCTTTTACATAGAAGTCATTTTTTGAGATTAAGTTCTGCCATGTAAGCTAATTAATTCTAATTAATTGACATAGAAAAACTTAAACAAAAAGGGGGCTTTTGTTAAACAGGATAATAGTTTGGGTATCATTGTGTAGAGAAAAAAATCCAAGCACCTTTGTATAAAATAGATCAAAGTTTGGGTACTTCAAAAGCTGTTTACCCTAAATAAAACATGAAAGTAAAAAAAATTTGCGCTAACATGTCAATGGATAAATAAACATCCAAATTTGAGATTCATACCTTAAACATTGGAAGTGATAATAGTTCCTCTGGAGGTAGCTTTCCCTTCTCGATCTCTTCTGAAGTAGCGAAAGACATACTATCCACACTCTTAGTTTCTTGATCCTCCAATTCTCTACCAAGGCTATCATCTTTGTGTTCATTATGAACTGCCTTATTGATTACTTTTATCTGCACAAAATGCCAAAGAAAAATGTCAAAGCATTTAAAAGGAGATAATCCATGCTAAAATCACTTGCTCTTATAAATTAACAACCTGTAGCACAGGATTCTTTTTCTTTATAACAGGAATCTCTTTAGGGACCAGAGTTGCAGGTTTCAATCCAACAGCTTCATGAGCAATATCTTTATCCACTGCAGGGCCTAGAATAGCTTTCCGCTTGACAGGCTTCCGACCTGAATCTCCACCAGTATAGGATTTTTCATCAAACTCCTGAGAACATTTTAAAATGATGTTAGGAGGAAATTATTTAATCAATTAGAGCTGCTATGCAAAGTAGATAACAGCATACAACATCATCTTTCATTTAGGCTTAACTATTTTTATTGGATGCATGGAGATATTAATATGCAGATCAAATTGATAATGAGGGATAAAGTTTTGCCAAGGGCCAAAGCAAAAGTCTTGTCTCGCAAATTAGGAGGTTAGGCGCAAATGAAAATTTTATTTGATGCAAAGTTGCCTTCAAAATACGTATATATGATGTATGCACTACTAGAAGTCCTAATGACTTGGGAGCAAGAGGCTACCTTATCTGAATAATCCATTTCTGAATCATCACTTGATGTTTCCGCAAAAGCATGCTTTGAGGATAGTGGAGGAGGAGGAGGAGGTGGGACAGGTTCTGAAGGTGGGAGAGGTGGAGTGGGCAGGGCAATACGGAATGGGGCAGGAATATTCATTTTGTTCATCAAATGTAAGACCTACAATTTTTTTATAAGAATGTAAGACCTATAATTAAATACTAGCTTTAACTAACATTTCCAAAACATCCATTCAAATTATGATTAAAAACACTACATCAAGAACAAATGGAACTTGAAGCCTTTCTGCTCCTCATGCAATTAAAAGAGTACCTGAGTATAAAATCGAGGAACAGCAATTAAAGCATTCACAATGTTGGTCAGAATATTTCCATCTGGTGGAGGGTAAGCATACCTGACAAAGAAACTTTCAATTGAGAAAACAAACACCAATTTTAAGCAAGCTACATGCCTACACTCTAAAGTAAAACCTGTGATGCACTATGGAAAACAACATGCCTTGTTTATTATTATTTTGTTTTTTTCTGCCCTCACCATAAATGCAAGATGAAAGAAAGAGAAAAACTTACTCAAGGTGAGGAGGGAAGGGATAGTCCACCCCAAGTCTAGGAGCAATGGGTTCAGCGGCAGGCAAAGATCCTGATTTTGAGACTTTCTCAGCAACATTATCTTTGGCATTGTTGGCCAAAGGTGTTGTCGATGAGGGTGGCATTGAATCTTGACTCAATTGAACTCCAAGATGACTATGTTGGAGTTTATTATCATCTTGGGGTTGCTTAGAAGCCCTTTCCACTTTCAAAACCTTCCCAAGAAACTTCAACCTTTACAAAACAAAAATCCATTTTTCTCAATTCAGATACTTCAACAGAAAAGAAAATTAGCTCAAAAGGAAAAGTAAAAGTCAGCATATCAAGATAAAAAGGCACGTACCCATTAAACTGACGTTGGGCCTGAAGAGCCAAAGCTTCATTTGGGAAATCCACAAATGCACAGTTCTTCAATCTAGACTTATGAAAGCAACAGAAAGTTGATATGTATAAATTGAAGTTTTGAACGGGCATTTGAAAACCAAGTTCAAAAATACAAAAGGGAAGCTTTTACCTGCCGGTAGAAACACAGGAACGAACAGAGGAAGCACCATGTTGGGAGAAGAGTCGAGAGAGAGTCTGCTCAGGAATGGCTTCAGGCAGGTGCCGAATCAAAAGGGTAGTCCCAGCTGATGAGACTGTGCCTGTTGTTGCTGGAACTGGAATGGAATTCTGGGTTTGATTCTGAGGGTTCGTGAAAGGCAATCCCTCCATCGCTAGGGAAAATCTGTAATGAGATCATTATCTTTGGACATTAGATGACTTATGTCTTCGTAACCGGTTGTAACTAAACAAGGAACCGGGTTTAAACAGGGGTTTTTTGCCTTAGTGCCGGTCTGTTTTGCAAAACCAAAATATTGGGTCGTCTTTGCCTGGGAGGCCGAGAAAAATGGATCATCTTCGCCAAAGAAGAAGATAGACCATCTAACTTCAAAAAACCCAAAATTTCAAATCCAAAATTTTGAAAGAAAATTTTATAAACCATACCTCAACAATGGTGGTGTGATGGGGTTCAGGTGGTGCCTTGTTTCGTCGACGAGCGCAGGGTAGGACGTCGATTTCGTTTTGGACTGAGAATTTTAATGGCGGAGAAGTGAAGGAGGAGAGGGAAAAGCTAAGGGTAACTTCGTCCTTTTCAATTACAACAGAAAATGAACAATTGAATAAAAGAGAAAAAAAGAAGAAAACTTTCAACGTCCAAAACACGTGCCAATCTTCTCCGTCGTCTCGAAAACCAACCAGTAATCATCTGCTGAGTAATATTCTCACTTAATTATCATCTTTGCAAAAGCCATGCCTACTAATTTTTACTTCTTCTTTCTTGTATGTTCTGGAACTAATTCAATTTGCATTTTTATATATTTTATGTGTTCCAGATTTTGGTGTTCTTGTTTTTCATGTATTTGATTTAATTGAATCGTTTTTCTCAATCATGTTCTCTTTCACCAAACCAATTTTTAGACTAGGAAGAGTAGTATGTGACGCACCCACTTGAAAATAAGAGAGGAATGTTCAATGACTCTTGACGACTTCGTCATCAATGCAGATGTCTAATTGTAGGCATTTTCATGGGTAAAAAGACAAAAGAAAATAAATTGTGTGCATTTTCCCTTTTCTCTTTTCTTTGTTAGTTCTTATTATGCTTCTTGTTTATCTTTTAAAAAAAAAATCAAATGATACTTATGGATGATTCTAAATGGGAGGAGTGACGCATGATAACCACACTTCTCCTATGTCTGTTGATTCCTAAATGGGAGGAGTGTGACGCATGATTATTGATAATTTAAATAATTTGATATAATTTATACTTCTTGATTTTAAATTTTAGCTTTATTTTATTTATACACGAATTTAAATAAAAATTTATTGAATTTAAATTAAGATAAGTTAGAAAAAAAGTGAACCGAGTAAGCGGTTTTCACGCGGTATATGTATATATATATATATATATATATATATATATATATATATATATATATATATATATATGAGGGAAACGGGTGCTCAGAAGAACGGAAAGAGAAAAACTGAAGACGGCGCTGGAAAAAAAAAACCAGAAGCAGGTAAGAGAAAAGCTGAAACAGAAAAAAAAAAAAAAAACGCTGGAGCAGATTTTTTTTTTGAGAGCTATCGTTCCCCTTTCAATTCTTATAGACAAATTATGGTAAATTTATTTATGTTAACACGAATTAATTTTAAATTATATTTGATTTTTTATGTTAATTTTTTTTATATTTATCTAATTTATTATGAATTTATTATTCTTAATTAATCGATCATTAATTAGATAATTTTAATCTTCTAATTTATTATCAAAAGAGTTAATTATAGGATATATCAAAAATATTTCTATATAGGTAAATATAGAGATAAAAAAACTTGTATGAACCTATATAGTATTATAATCATTAATTTTAATGATTTCTTGTTGTATTAAATTATATATTTTTGTGTAAATTGATGAATAAAAATGTTTTCAATCGTAATTTTTTTTTTTGATATTTTTTAAAGATTGTTAACAGATAGAGAAATTAAATTCAATTATCAATCCTTAATAACGATATTTTTTTATCGTTTTATTATGAAATTATAATATTGTGCATTTATATTTTTTCACTGATTAGTTTTTTTTTCTTTTTTTTATCTAATTTCGAAATTTAGCAGCTTTTTTGTTGATGATGGTGGATAATAAGGATACTTGATGCATTTTTCTGATCATATTGAGCTTTATAATGTTTATAAAGCTTTCATGGCCAAAAATGGCGGTAAAATATCTTGAGTGAGGAATTAGTTAAAAATACATCTGCTGACCCTTCAAATGATAATAGAATTCCAAACTCAGAAAACAAGGGAAGGGACTAAATGTGGAAATTTGAAAAAGAAATACTAATGTGTTTGATTTACCTAAGCCAATGCCCATATTTAATTGATTTTTGTAAAAAGTATAGCCAAGTCGAACCAATATGCTTTTGAAAATCAACAAACCAAACAGTTCGATTGCCCATAGTCTCACGAGATCCCTCCCATCCTGTGAACCAATGCACTGTGAGACAGTGGGCTGCTTGTATCGGTTCACTTATCTAAATGGCTAAATCCATATACTCCAGAATGCATCCGTTTCTCGTCTTGTCATATTTTCATTTTATTTCTTACGTCCTTTCAGATTTGGTAGAGGCCATTGATGGAGTCAGCTTATGTTTGTAAGTTCCCATGTTGTAATTTGAGAGTGCCCAATTTGTTTGGCTAAGGAGTAAAATGTTGAAAATCAACATCAACATAATAATTAAAGATGTAGAGAAATAAATGAAGTAGTTGAATAAGTAGATAAATAAATGAAGTGTTTGATGGATGTAGAGAAATAAATGAAGTGGTTGAACCATGTAGATAAATAAATAAAGTGGTTGAATGATGAATAAATAGGTGGTTGAAGGTTGTAGAAAAGAGATGTGTGTAGATAATATTTGTGTGGTTAGAATTATTTCTTAGTTTTATATTTGTGTAGTGTAGATTGAACGGTGATGACTATAAATAGCCTAGCTTGCATTTGGTTTAATCATTCCATCAAAAACAAATAAATTTTTGTATTATTAATGTAAGTGTGAGTTGAGAGCTTTCTCTTAGAGTGTTTCTATTTTTCTCAAATTTGTGAGTTGCCTTTGAAAAGTGTTATAATGAGTATAATACAAGTAGTTTGTTTACTTATTTGGATCTAATATTAGTAAATTTAGAGTTATTTATTCTAAATTTTACTCAACAATTGGTATCAGAGCGAGACGGTCAGAAATCGTTCTTAGTGGAGTTATCTTGAGTCGTGAGAAGTTTGATACTCTAAAAGTTTATTAGTCAAGCTTGTTTGGTATATTCGAAGTCTTACCGACACGATGGGTGATCTTCAAGTAGTTGAAGGAATCAAGAAGCTCAACAACAAAAACTATAACACATGACAACATGTATGGAATCTTACCTACAAGGTCAAGACTTGTGGGAGGTTGTTGGTGGTGATGAAGTTACACAACCAACAATGGAAGAAGCAAACGGCATCTTACGGAAGTGGAAAATTAAAGTAGGCAAAGTGATGTTTGCTTTGAAGACCACGGTTGAAGAAGAAATGTTAGAGCACATTCGGGATGCAAAAACACCAAAGGAAGCATGGGACACTCTTGTTACACTCTTTTCAAAGAAGAATGATACAAGATTGCAACTTCTGGAGAACGAGTTACTATCGATGGCGCAACGCGACATGACGATTTCCCAATACTTTCACAAGGCAAAGTCGTTATATCGCGAAATTTTAGAGTTAGATCCAAAAGCTCCTATTGGGGAAACGAGGATAAGGAAAATAATTATTCATGGTTAGAGACCCGAATATCGAGGGTTTGTTACCGCTATACAAGGATGGCCGACACAACCATCTCTTGTTGAGTTTGAGAATTTATTGGCCGGTCAAGAAGCTATGGCTAAGCAAATGGGATGAGTCTCGCTGAAGGGTGAAGAAGAAGCGCTCTACACTAGAAAAAGCAAAGGCATTTTCAAGCGGTACAATGGAAATGAATATAAAAATGATGGCGACAAAGGGATAATTCCTCAAGGAAAGGGAGGCTTTCGTCCAAGGGGAGCTTAGAAGAACCGCAATAACAATAGAAAATTTGACGATGAATGTTACAACTGCGGGAAGATGGGTCACATGACAAAAGATTGTTGGAGTAAGAAAAAGCCTGTTGAAAGCAATACAACTACTTCCAATTCTAAGGAGCATAGCGAAGATGGTTGGGATGCCAAAGCATTATTCGCTACAGAGGAAGAAGAATTAGCTCTTATAGTGACAACATCAAAACAAATTAACTACAAGAATGATTGGATCGTAGATTTGGGCTGCTCAAATCATATAACAGGTGATAAACAAAAGTTGGAAAGCATGTTTGAGTACAATGGAGGTCGTGTAGTGGTGACAGCTGACAACTCAAGGTTACCGATAGCCCACATCAGTAAGCGATAGTTACGCCTCAATATAGTACTAACCAAGTGTCATTTCAAGATGTTTATCATGTCCCAAGAATGAAGAAAAAATCGTTATCTGTGGCTCAATTAACATCATCAAGCCACTATGTCTTGTTCGGTCCTAGAGATGTGAAGGTGTATTGTGATCTCAAAATCTCAAAAACACCAACAATGGAGGGGCAACGATTGGAATCAGTCTACGTAATGTCAGCAGAATCTACATATGTAAACAAGACTAGAAGAAATGAGACAACAGATCTATGTCATATGCGATTATGCCACGTTAGCTATTCCAAGCTAACTGTGATGGTGAAGAAATCGATGCTTAAAGGGCTTCCTTAACTAGACGTGCGAACAGACACAGTGTGTGTAGGATGCCAATATGGTAAAGCTCACCAATTGCCATATGAGGAATCAAAGTTTAAAGCAAAAGAACCATTGGAGTTAGTTCACTCTGATGTATTCAGTCCTGTTAAGCAACCATCAATTGGCGGTATGCGATATATGGTGACATTCATTGACGACTTCTCAAGGTATGTGTGGGTTTTCTCTATGAAAGAAAAATATGACGTATTCTCAAAGTTTAAAGAGTTTAGAGAGTCAATTGAAGGAGAAGTTGGAAAGAAGATCTATTGCTTGCGCACAGACAACGACGGAGAATATAGCTCAAGCGAATTCTCTCAATACCTAAGGGAATGTTGAATACGTCATCAGTACACTTGTGCCAACATGCCACAACAAAATGGTGTAGTAAAGAGAAAGAATTGACATCTTGTAGAAATTTTTTGGAGTATGCTACATGAAAAGAATGTACCTGGGAGGTTTTGGGCCGAAGCGATGAGGACTGTAGCCTTTGTGATCAACAGACTTCCTTAACCAAGGTTAGAATTTGTTTCACCCTTTGAGAAACTATGGAACATGAAACCTACAGTTAGTTACTTTCGAGTATTTGGCTGTGTGTGTTATGTATTTGTTCATGATCATTTACGGAGCAAATTTGACAAGAAAGTTGTTAGATGTATCTTTGTGGGATACGACAACCAGAGAAAAGGGTGGAAATGTTGTGATCCAAAGAGTGAAAGATGCTACACTTCACGAAATATGGTGTTCGATGAAGCATCTTCTTGGTGGTCATCAGAGAAGGAAGCATTGTCAGACTCAAGAGAATTTGGAGATAAGCTGCAACAAAAGATGAGGGAGCATACTATAAAATTCCAACTAAGTTTAGATGAATCCAGAGATCCAGACGATGATGGTGCCGAACAAGAAGTAACTCAGAATCCTTGGCAAATTGACATATATCAACAACTAAATGAAGAAGGTGTGCCTAGTGAAATAGAAGAATTAACTCCACAATCTCAACTTCATAAGTCAACAAGAACACGAAGGCCAAATCCCAAATATGCCAATGCAACCATAATTGAAGAAGCATCGCAAAGATTTGAATGGATGACAACTATAAAAGAAGAGATCGATGCACTTAAGCAAAATCAAATTTGGGATCTAGTGCGAAAGCCAAGAGATGTGAAACTCATATCCTACAAGTGGGTTTACAAGATAAAGCGCAGACCAGATGGGTCAATCGAGAGGTACAAGGCACGATTGGTAGCTCGTGGTTTCTCTCAACAGTATGGACTAGACTATGATGAAACGTTTAGTCCAGTGGCGAAACTTACAACTGTTCGAGTCCTACTTGCACTTGTAGCCAACAAAGATTGGAAGTTATGTGACAGATGGATGTGAAGAATGCTTTTCTTCACAGAGAGATGGATCGGGAGATCTACATGATCCAACCAATGGGTTTTTAGAGCCAAGATCATCCTGAATATGTGTGTAAGCTGCGGAAAGCACTCTACGGATTGAAACAAGCACCCAGGGCATGGTATGGTAAGATTGTTGAATTTCTAACACAAAGTGGTTATTCAGTAACACCTACAGATTCTAACTTGTTTGTTAAAGCCAATGAAGGAAAGCTAGCTATTGTGCTAGTGTATGTGGATGACTTAATCATAATCGGTGATGATGAGGCAAAAATTCTTCGAACGAAGGAGAATTTTTTAGTCTGTTTCCAGATGAAAGAACTTGGCCAGCTCAAGCACTTCCTTGGTTTAGAGGTTGATTGCACACAAGAAAGAATATTTCTTTATCAGCGAAAATATTCCAAAGATTTGTTGAAGAGGTTCGGAATGCTTGAATGCAAGCTGATTTCGACACCGATGGAACCAAATTCCAAATTGTGTACACGTGAAGGAAAAGCTTTGGAAGATGCAACGATGTATCGACAATTGATAGGCAGTCTACTCTACTTAACCTTGACTCAACTTGACATTTCTTATTCAGTTAGTGTGATGAGTCGGTACATGCAAACTCTAAAGAAGCCTCATTTGGATACAGTTCGACGAATACTGAGATATGTTAAGAGTATAATTGACTATGGTCTTTTATACAAGAAATATGGAGACTGCAAATTAGTTGGTTATTGCGATGCAGACTATGCAGGAGATCATGACACCAGGATATCAACAACTGGGTATGTGTTTAAGTTGGGTTCTGGAACAATTTCTTGGTGTAGCAAGAGACAACCAACAATATCATTATCAACCACTGAAGTTGAGTATCGAGTACTGATAATGGCAGCTCAAGAGTGTACATGGTTGATACAACTAATGAATAATCTACATCAACCAGTAGATTATGCAGTACCGTTGTACTGTGACAATCAATCGGCGATTCGTTTGTCAGAGAATCCGGTTTTTCATGCAAGAACTAAGCATGTTGAAGTACACTATCACTTTATCAGCGAAAAGGTTCTGCAAGAAATTGAAATGAGGAAAATCAAGACAGATGTTCAAGTTGTAGACTCGTTCACAAAAAGCTTAAGCGTTGGCAAGTTCGAAATGTTTCGCCGTCAACTTGACATAGTAAAAATAGTGAGAGTTGGTGTTGAGGGGGAGTGTTGAAAATCAACATCAACATAATAATTAAAGATGTAGAGAAATAAATGAAGTAGTTGAAGAAGTAGATAAATAAATGAAGTGTTTGATGGATGTAGAGAAATAAATGAAGTGGTTGAACCATGTAGAGAAATAAATGAAGTGGTTGAAAGATGAATAAATAGGGTGGTTGAAGGTTGTAGAAAAGAGATGTGTGTAGATAATATTTGTGTGGTTAGAATTATTTTTTAGTTTTATATTTGTGTGGTGTAGATTGAACGGTGAGGACTATAAATAGCCTAGCTTGCATTTGGTTTAATCATTTCATCAAAAACAAATAAATTTTTGTATTATTAATTTAAGTGTGAGTTGAGAGCTTTCTCTTAAAGTGTTTCTATTTTTCTCAAATTTGTGAGTTATCTTTGAAAAGTGTTATAATGAGTATAATACAAATAGTTTGTTTACTTGTTTGGATCTAATATTAATAAATTTAGAGTTATTTATTCTAAATTTTACTTAACAGAAAGTGCAGGAAAATTGGAGAAAGAATGGAATTGTTGAAATCATGCATTTTGGCATTTTTAATGAAGGTTTTTAAATGATTTTTCTGTTTGGGGATGTAATCCCCATATTCCCTTCTAACTCTATACTCTTTTCGTACCCAGATGTGTTATCTCCTCAATCGAAAGTTGCAGACTGAAATCTCACTTCCCATCTCCAATTGATTTCCTCAGTTTCTGCTATCAGAAGCGCATCCATTGTTTCAAGCGAATATGAAGCTATTTCCCTTCCTTTCAA
Source organism: Hippophae tibetana (assembly GCA_037013495.1). Classification (NCBI taxonomy): domain Eukaryota; kingdom Viridiplantae; phylum Streptophyta; class Magnoliopsida; order Rosales; family Elaeagnaceae; genus Hippophae; species Hippophae tibetana. The sequence continues at coordinate 21,640,159 of CM072812.1, forward strand.
CTCTATTCAGTTTTTCAGTGAGTAGGTTAAATCAGGACACTGCACGGTCAAAAACACAAAAATCTTTCATGCCCAATTGCAGCTTCAATCCAATACATTTGTTGCAAATACTTTACTAGATTGCTACTGTAAATCACCCACCATGGTTGATTCACTCAAACTGTTTGATTCACTGGCTAATCTAAATTTTGTTTCATGGAATATCATGATTTCAGGTTATAATCAAACTCATTATTTCTACATTCATGCAAAAACTATTGTAGGATGATTCTTCAGGTTTTGAGCCAAATGAGATAACCTATGGGAGCATTCTTTCCACTTGTTGTGCCTTGCAAGCTCCTATGTGGTAAGCAGGTTTATATACTTTCCATAAAAAACAGGTTCTTCTCAAATGGTTTTGTTTGGTCAGGAATGATATATCTGTTTGCAAAAAACTGCAGCTTTGCGATTCCATGAGGGTGTTTCGTGATGCTTCATGTCAGAATGTAGTTTGTTGGAATTCCATTATTTCTGGGGCTGTAAGAAATGAAGAGAATCAGACTGCATTAGATGCTTTTCGAGAAATGGGTCGTAGCTTTTTGGTGCCAAATAGTTAAACATTTTCTAGTGTGTTAACTGCTTGTGCTGCACTTGGAGATATTATTATTGGCAAAGTGTTCATGGATTGGTGATTAAATGCAATGCTGAAGATATCTATGTTGGGACTGCTCTTGTCGACCTAATGTCAAATACGAAGAAATTGAGCTATTAAGAAATTTTCTATTGTGTTAACTGCTTGTGCTGCACTTGGAGATATTGTTATTGGTAAAGGTGTTCATGAATTGGTGATTAAATGCAATGCTGAAGATATCTATGTTGGGACCACTCTTGTTGACCTATATTCCAAATACGGAGAAATGGATGAAGCTATTAAGAAATTTACCCGGATGTCAGACCACAATATAATTTCTTGGACCTTTGTCATTTCTAGTTTTGTACAGAAGGTTGACCCTCCTTTTGTCCTCATGGTTTCAGTAATACGAGAAAAGCGGGAGTGGAGATTGTAGAAAAAATAAGAAATAACTCTACACAAAAGAGTTCGTTAATTTGTATTATTTTTTTCATATTTTTATTACAATTGTATAGCTATTTATAATGAAATTTTACTCCTTCAATTACTCTTTAAATTAAGCATTTTTTGATTTACTCATTGAATTAAGGATTCTTTGTTTTATTCCTTGAATTAAGGTCCTTGTTTTATTCCTTGAATTAAAGACTAATATCCAATACTCCCCCTCAAGCTGGATCCAGAAGATTTATGGATCCAAGCTTGGACAAAAGTCGTTGAAACTGATGAGAAGCCAAGGGCTTCGTGAAGATGTCAGCCAGTTGGTCAAAGCTTTTTGTATAATGTGTTTGAATCACCTGTGATTGAACTTGTTCACGAACGTAATGACAATCAACTTCAATGTGTTTCGTCCTCTCGTGAAACACTGGGTTTGATGCTATATGCATAGCTGCCTGATTGTCACAAAATAAGGACATAGGAAGAGTTGTAGGAACACCTAAATCACACAGAAGACCTTTAAGCCATATCAACTCACACACAGTTGAAGCCATTGCACGATACTCAGCTTCGACACTTGATCTGGCGATGATAGTTTGCTTTTTACTCTTCCATGTGACCAAGTTTCCACCGAAAAATGTACAGTAGCCAGTGGTGGACTTGCGATCGATTGCATTCCCTGCCCAATCAGCATCACAATACCCCATGATTTGTGTGTTGTCATTCTTCTTCATGATGATACCACGACCCACTGATCCTTTTAAGTAGCGTAAGATCCTTTTAACAAGGGTCAAATGCTCAAGTGTCGGGAAGTGCATGAATTGGCTCACAATACTTACAGAATATGTGGTGTTAGGTTTGGTGATTGTTAGGTAGATCAACTTACTAACTAGTCGCTCGTAATAACTTATATCCATGAGTGGCGTGCCCTTCAAGTTAGGTTTGAACTTGTTGTCAAGAGGGGTAATGGCTGGTTTAGCATCGCTCATGTTAGCTTCCTTGAGCAAATCTAGGACATATTTCATTTGGTTAAGAAAGAGTCCATTGTGCAAGGTTGTCATTTCTATACCAAGAAAGTACTTCAATATCCCAAGGTCTTTAATTGCAAACCTTTGTCTAAGGGACTATTTGAGGTTGAAAATCTCGTCAACATTATCACCTGTAATTATCAGATCATCTACATAAATCAGCACAACCAATTTTCCCATAGCTCCTGTGCGAACAAATAGTGAGGAATCGACATTGCTGCTTTTGAAACCAACACTAGTGAGATCTGAGCTTAACTTGGCATACCAAGCTCGTGGGGACTGTTTCAAACCATAAATGGATTTGTGCAATTTGCACACTAAATCTAGTTCATTGCTTTGAGGATGCCCGGGTGACAATTTCATATAGACTTCTTCTTTGATATCACCAGAATGCATTCTTCACATCCATTTGGTACATGGACCACCCTTTATTTACAGCCACGGACAGTAGCACTCTTATTGTGTTCATTTTTGCAACAAGTGCAAATGTTTCTTTGTAATCCACCTCGAATATTTGAGTGAATCCCCGAGCCACCAATCTTGCTTTATATCTCTCAATTGATCCATCTGACTTGAATTTGAGCTTATAGATCCATTTGCAACCCACGACTTTCTTGCCTTTTGGAAGTTTGGTGATGCTCCATGTGTTGTGTTGATCTAAGGCTTTAAGTTCTTCTTGCATGGCTTTCTTCCATACCTTTTGGTTGTTGGCCTCATGAAAGTTTTAAGGCTCACTGTAACTCGATATAGTGCTGAGAAATGCGGCATGGGTTGGTGTCACTCTCTTATATGACACATAATTTGAGATGGGATGTGTGGGTTTGTAGGTGACAAAGTCTTGAAGTCTTGTGGGAGGTTGCCTAACACGCATTGGATTACGTCGTGGAGCAGAAGGAGTTATCTCACACTCGTTCACATCTTGTACCATATTGTGAGGTTCATCTTGATTATCACCATCTTCATACAATGTACCATTAAGACGAGACCCTTCATTGTTACTTTCAGTGAGAGATGCATCAATGTTGACATGGCTGGGATCTTGTTGTTGTGGAGCCTCAAGTTCGATTCTTGGTAATGGAAACACATCCAAGATGTCATCCCCTTGACTTGTGATTTCATGTGACTTACTGAAAAAAGGGTTAGTTTCATAAAATCGAACATTTTTAGACACAATTAATCTCCTAAGTTGGGGATCATAACACTTATATCCCTTTTGTGTAGATGAATAACCAAGAAAAATACATTTAACAGCTCTAGGATCCAATTTATCTCGATGATGAGATTGAATATGTACAAAACAAATGCAACCAAAGACTTTAAGGTGTGAGAGGTTAATTTTCCTTCCTTTCATGACCTCTAGGGGAGACTTGAAATCCAAGACTCGGCTGGGTAATCTATTGATGATGTAAGCAGCTATCATAACCCCTTGGGACCAGAATCTCTTTGGTACATTCATTTGTAGCATTAATGCTCTAGTTTTTTCAAGTAAGTCCCAATTTTTGCGTTCAGCTACACCATTTTGTTGAGGTGTGCCAACATAACTTGTTTGATGCATAATGCTATAAATACTCAAATATTGTTTCATGATATGTGACATGTATTCGGTGCCATTGTCAGACCTTAATGTTTGAATTTTAGAGGAGAAGTGATTTTTAACAAGGTTATGAAAGTCCTTAAATACTTCCATAACTTCATTCTTAGACTTTAAAAGATATAACCATGTGACTCGAGAGAAATAATCAACAAAAATCACAAAAAACTTATAACCATTAAAAGATTCATTAGTTGTTCCCCATACATCTGAATGAACTAGTTCAAAACACTTACTAACCCTAGACAAGAAAGAATTAAAAGACAATCTAGTGGCCTTAGACAAGTGGAAAGTTTCACATGCAATTGCATCATTTCCTAAGTTTGGAAATAAAGTTGACAAAATTGGTGGAAAAAAGTGAGCTAAATGTTGATGCCACAATTGATTATCTTGGATAGGGTTAAACTTGGCTTGAAACCCTCTAGGATTGCTATTGGATATGTAATAGAGACCATCTAAGTAAAACCCTTCACCAATCGTCTTTTTGGTGGCACAATCCTGAAAAATGACAATGTGAGGAGAAAAAATGGCTAAGCAATTTAAGGTATTTTTTATTTTTCCTACGGACAGAAGCTGGAAGGGAAAGGAAGGTACATATAAAACCACCGACTCGATTTCATCTGACATTAATTTTATTTTTTCATTTCCTAAAACCTCTACATTCTCACCATTTGCAATTGAAACTTGAGAAGGATTTGCTAATTTTTCAAACTTATGAGACTTTTACACATGATTTGTCATATGATATGTGACACTTGAATCTACAACCCAAAAATCATGCAACATATTTATTTTAAGAGCAGTTTTAAAGGTTTTTATGATACCTTACATGTCCTCTTGTGGTATGAGTTTTGTATCTGTCAAGAAACCCGCAAACTTGTCTAGCAATGTTGTCGAGTTTCCTTCTTCTATGTTATCTACACAGTCAATTCTAGCTCCTCTTGTCTTTCTTTGAAGATATAACATAAACTCATTCATGAGTTCAGCTGGATTCACTGTGAAGTTCTTGAATGGATCAGACCCATTAGAGGTAGAGGCAAAAGCATGATTTGCATGGTGTGCAGTACGATTCACTTTCTGTAAACCTTTATCCGGTATAAAATCAGGTTTTAATTCTGGATGTAGAATCCAACATGTGTCCTTAACATGGCCCGTATAGTTGCAGTTTTGACACTTCAAGTTTGGATGCTTCCTTTTGTACTTTCTCTTGTTGGTTAGATAGGCTCTTGTCTCAGGTGCACTTGCCATTGTACCCTTGTTCATGACTTTCCTCCTTACTTCTTCACGTTGAATTATCGCACATACATTGGTGAAGGAAGGAAGTTCAGTATTCATGAGTATGTGACATCATATATCTTCATATGTTGAATCGAGACTGGACAAAAGTTGAAATATCTTATCTTCTTCCGCTCTCTTTCGTAGCAGAGCTACATCGGTTGTATGATGACGATATATTTCCAACACATTCCACATGTTTTTCATGCTTTCTAAGAGTTGTACAAAAGGCTTGCCATCTTGTTGCAGATCTGAGATGTCCTTCTTTAATTGAAAAGCTCGTGCAACATTGTTTTGATTGCCACACATTTCCTTGACTGTCTCCCATAGTTGGTATGCAGATTTAGAGTAACTGAATATTTCAACTAATTTACGTTCTATGAAATTTAGGAGCCATGACATAACCAACTGATCCTTACTAAGCCAGGATTCATAGGTTGGTGAGAAAACATCAGGTACTTCGATGCTTTCATTTATGAACCCTAACTTGGACCTTCCACCTAGAGCCAGAGACACTGCTCTTGACCAAGGCAAGTAATTAAACTCATTCAACAAGACTGAATTTAATCTTTGATTTGAGTTGACATCTACCTCATGCATATTCATGAAGGAAAATACCGATAAACTTTCAGCTTCTGATCCTAGTGGCTTGTCTCATTTCAAAGATTGAAGATGCTAAGATAATAATAAAGCAGAAACAAGTTAATTTTTCTGCTTTGATACCATGTAGAAAAAACAAGAAATAACTTTACAAAAAAGAGTTCTCTAGCTTGTATTATTTTCATTACAATTGTAGAGGTATTTATAAGGAAATTTTACTCCTTCGATTACTCTTTAAATTAAACATTTCTTGATTTACTTTTTGAATTAAAGATTCCTTATTTTATTCTTTAAATTAATGACTAATATCCAATAGAGATAAATAACTACACCCTCACTAGTGTAACTAGTGCGTGTGTTAATCCAGCGATGACTAAAGAGGCCATCCAAATCCATGCCTTTGTAGTAAAAAGTGATTACTGTTTAGATTCATCTGTGGAGGCTGCTTTGATTAATATGTATGCCATAGTTGGAGACTTAGATCTATCTGAGACGATCTTTGAAGAAGTAAAACGCTTAATAAATGGCTGCGATGGCTTCCTCCTTTGCTCAGAATCAGAATTCGAGAATGGCCTGGGAAGTGTTTTGTAGAATGTTACATCAAGGTCTGGGACCATATGTGTTTTGTACTTCTAGCATCCTGAGCATCATAGCTTGCTTAAATTTAGGCAGATAGATCCACTGCTACACTTTCAAAACTGGGTTCGTTTTTCATGCTTCTGTTTGTTGTTCTCTCTTTACAGTGTACTCAAAGAGTGGTAATTTGGAGGAGTCTTATAAAGCTTCTGATGAAATTCCTGAAAGACCATGTTTCTTGTCCCTCAATGATTGCTGGTTTTGCAGAACATGGCTTTTCAGACCGAGTCCTTCAATTATATAGAGAGATGTTGTTCGATAAAACTTTACCTTATCAGATGACTCTGAATGCCGTTCTAACTGCATTCTGTAGGTCATTTTTTAAAGATTTGTAAAGGAATTCATGGGAAGGCTCTTCGGGCAGGATATGCTGAAGATGTGGTTATTGGGGTTCACGGGTAAATATGTACTCGGAATGTGGTATGTTAGAATCAGCAAGAAGGTTATTTAATTTGCTGCCCCAAAAGAATAAGATTGCATGTTCCTCCTTGGTTTCAGCCTATGTTCAAAACCACTACATCGAGGAGGCAGTTAAAGTGTTCCACTTATTGTTGACTGATTTGACCATTGATTCCTTCACAATGTCTTCTATTCCGGGGGCTACTGTAGTTTTGAATAAACCAAAGTATTGGGACTCAGTTACATGCTTGCAGCATGAAATTGGGTTTACATTCAGATGTTTATGTTGGCAGCTCACTGGTGATGATGTACTCAAAATGTAGAAGTCTTGAAGATTGCTGCAAAGCATTCAATCAGATTTGATTGGTTGGGTAACTATGATCATTAGCTATCCTCAACACGGGAAAGGTACAGAGGCTTTGAGAGTTTACGAAGTTATGAAAAAAGATGGAACCAAACCAGATCCGGTGACCTTTGTTTTAGTTTTATTTGCTTGTAGTCATAATGGATTGGGTGAAGAAGCCTATTTCCATTTTCACTCAATGGAAAAAAGGACTATGGAATCGAGCCTGGTTATTGGCATTATGCCTGTATGGCTGATCTTATTGGTTGATCAGGGAGATTGAAAGAGGCAGAAAGTTATGTTGACAATATGCCTATTGAACCTGATGCTTTTGTGTGGGGAACACTTCTTGCTGCCTGCAAAGGACACGGAGATATTGAGCTTAGAAAACTAGTAGCTGAGAAGGTTATGAATTTTGAGTCATCTGGTGCTGGTGCCTATATCTCCCTGTCAAATATCTATGCGGATATGGGCCAATGGGAAGAAGTCCTGACAATTAGACGCCGGATGAAAAGAACTGGTGTGGAAAAGGAACATGGATGGAGCATTTACTGAAGTAAACCATTCTGTGATCGTATGACAGAATATCAAATGGTAATTTTATTATATTGCTTTATATTTTTAGATTTCAATAAAAAAGGGAAATAATCTCAAAATAGCAGACAGGCCAAGAGAGATGAAATTTAATTATTTGAAGGTTGAAGTATAATAGTTAGTTAAAGTTCATGTAGTAGAATTGTAGAAAAAATTTTGGCCAAGCTTTGGTAGATGAAAATAGCTCGTTATACACCTGTACTCTTGGGTGAACCCTCTGTTTTGACTTTAGATTTGAATATAATGCTAACACTTTGTTTTGTGCCTTGGCTTTCTCTTCGAGATGTTAAAAGATCCTAAATATAAAATATTCAACATAAATAAAAAGAGATTGCTAAAAAAATTTAAATTTCTAGATCGCAAGTAGAAATGGTTATATTGAACGGTAGCCAGGAAAGTTTTCTAGCAAGATGGCCTGCATCCTATTGTTAAATTGTTCGATTATGAATGTAAATGAGCAAATGGAAGCCAGCATGGTCAGTACCAGGAAACTTGAAGTTTAACATTCAACAAGTGCACGGGAAAGAAAGATTTCGGACTCATGCACTGCAAAGAAGGATAACAATAGAACTCGATCAGGCTGATAAAAGCGGCATGCCTTGTGAGTGCCTCTAAGCCTTGTTCTAGTAGAACTATATTCTTATATCGTTTTTCTTGATGTTTTAGAAGATGGTAATTTTAAACTTTGGGACGTCTCGTCTACTACGCTGGTTGTTTAGAATTAGATGATGCGATAATCCATTTTGGGGATCAAGTTTGCTCTTTCTCTTCTTCTTCTTCTTTTTTTTTTTTTTGTGCTATCTTGAGGGACACAATGGCCGGTCCCTCTCTGAACCTGACCTTACTAACTTTGCTGAAAACGCTACTCTGATAGCTTTTCGGGTAGGTGAGCACATGGACAGGTACATCTGCTATTTTGTTATTGCTGTGGCCACTCTGAAATTAATATCATTGATCTTGACAGTCATGTTCTTTAAATACAGTCACTTGCTTATCATCTTTTAGTAATTTTAAACTGAAGAATGGCTTGTCTTTAACTGACTTAAAGATAACCATTTATTTTCAGTCATGATCAACTCTATTATTTAACACGACTAGTCGGGACTCAATAAGATGACTAACTTCAATATGGTTGTTTCTGTTAGTCGTGTACACACACAAGCAATGAAATACAACTACCAGTTTAGTGACCCCGATGGATTTAAGATTTAGGTAACGTTTGATTCACCAAAATGCAATGAAATTGGAATTGATTTCTTCAAATTTTATGTTTAGTTATTAGAAATAGAATTAAATTAATTTTTCAAAAAGAATGATCGAGAATTTCTTTTCAATCATGATTTCATTTTTATCTTAATTTTTTGTTATAATTTTACCCCAATTCTAAATATAACACTAAATCTTAAGCCTTAAACTCTAAATCTTAACTAACAAATATAACTCTAAACTTTAAATATTATACTCTATATCATATACTTTAAATCTTAAATCCTAAATATTATTTACAAAAATAATAACTTTAACTCTAAACCCTAAATTCTATATCCTAAATCCTAAACAATAAACACTAAACCTTAAACTTTAAATTCTATATAGAAAAATAATAATTTTAATCATAAAATCTAAATCTAAATCTTAAATAATATACCCTATGACCTATACCCAAAATCTAAATCTCAAATCTTAAAATCCTATTTAGAAAATTAATAATTTTAATAATATATTTTATTTTTAAGTAATAATTATTTAAAAAAATAATGATTTCAATAATATATTTTATCTGATGAAAAAATAACAATTAAATAATATTATTAAAATTTTATTAAATATAAGAATATTAAGATAATATACAGTGTTTTCTATTACATTATTGTTGTAAACCAAAAACTGTAATATTAATTAGTACTTTGATTCTAATAATCAAATCAAATAATACTATTTTCATTTCATTACATTCTTATTCACATTCTCTTCCCAATTTCATTCGGTAAATCCAACGGTACATTAGAGTTTAGCCACGTTTTCTATTTGAATCTAATTTGTTATGGGTTTACAGCTCTTATTTCTACAAGGCACTGATCTTATTCACATTTATGACAACCAACCAACCTAGTATTGGCAAGACACTAGCTAGAGAAAGGTACAGATAAGGCTAAACTTTAACTCGATTACTAGCCTTGTTGAATTTTCTTTCATCAAATTTCTCTGCGAATTTTATTTTTTATTTTTCTGGGAATTCATCTTGCACTTTGCTTTGCAGGTTTAAGGATACAAAGAACCAATCAGTAAACTTGTTGAAGTACTATGGAATTCTTCTGCTGAGGATATATTTGAAGCTTGTTAGCAAGCTGCTATGAATCTCCAAACATTAATAGTTAAAGCAACTTAGTTGTTATTCAATAGCCTACTTGTAATGCAATATATTATAACATCAATTTGTTTACTTGAGTCTCAACGTTTGGGATTGTGGTGGCAATTTGTGCCGGTTTGTGTCATGTTATGCGCTTTAGTTTTACGTTTTGCTGCTCAAATTCAAGTGATTTTAATATTATAAAAAAAATTTAATTAATAGTTCATCTAACTAAAAATAAAATATTTTGAGTTGGATTGTGTTTGTATTCTAAGTTGTAGTTTGAATTATGATCCTAGTCCCATTTTCTTTTATCATTTTTTTTTTCATTTTCATTTGTGATACCATTTAAAACCAAGATCTAAAATGAAAAAAAGAAGATAAATATACATATTTGTTCAAATGGTTCATAAGGCTAGTTATATCATTGTTATTATTGAATGTTTTCTTTGCAAATTATATGATTCCTGCATCCATCTCCAAATTTCCAAGTTACTTTTGTAAAAAGATTTGATAAAAAACTCTATCCCATATGACAGTGGGATTTCAACGGATCAAATTCATTAAATTTAATATATAAATAATTATTTAATTTTGATTAGTTTAAATTGAATTTTAGCTAATAAACAAATTATATCTACTAACGGATATGAGATATTAACGGTTTTTTACCAAATTTAATTCAATTATTGGTTTGAAATGAATTAAAATTTAATAAATGAGTTAAAATTTATTGAGTTCTTTATAGGATTTTTTTTTGCAAACTCATCGGTTGGAGTTGAGTAATTATATTTAGCATTAATGGGGCACACATGGATAGAATTTTAATTATTGATTAATTTTATTGGAATATATATATGCAAGTGGTTTTAAATTCAAATGCAACTATTTTCAACACTTTTTTTTAATGCTTACTGGTTATTTGATTAAAGAAAAAAGTGATGTTTTCAAATTGATAGAATGAGTTAGCCCTCCACTTGGTATATCAACTTCTATCATAGACTATTTGGAAAAAAAAAATATAATAAATAAATAAATAAATAAAACTTCTATCATAGAATGAAAAATGTAGAGAATCTTTTCACGAGCATTTCTACTTTAATTAGCAACGTTGACTAACACAACCAATATCTACTTCCTAGCTAGAGAGCTCACTAATTGTAATATATATTTTTAGTTGAATTAGTAAAGTTGTAATACTATTCACAAATATTTTAAATTTTAATTAACCTTCACATTTCATGTTCAAAATAAATGTACTTCATTTAAATTAAAAATTCAAAAGAATCAATATAAACATGACATAGACTTACAAAAAAATATTATTATAAATTTATAATATTAATGTCTTGTGCATTTTGCTTGTGTTTTGTGTATAGACTATGTTATAATATAGTACATAAAAATATATATTTACAAGTGTAATATTAAGTCGTAGATATGCTTAGATAATGCTCAAGTATAGAGTTTTAATATAATAATAACTTATTTTTATCTATTTAAATTTTATACTCCCTTTATAATTACACTCTTTTATGATAGGTATCACTAATTTAAGTTTAATTTCTAACTCTTGTTCCTTTCTTAATAGAAAAAAAAAAACTGCCTGCCTCTCTCTGAAAGAAACATCTTGGAAATTTCTAATAATTGAGTAATAATTTTATATGAAACTACTGGAAACTAAAATTATTTAAGTAAATGCATTTTTAATCATCAATTAAATTATATTAAAATATGAAATACCGTTATATTTATAACATGTAAATAGCATTAAGTGATTATGATGCAATGGTCGATGACTGTATTAATGGCCATTATTTAATCATTTCATATTTATTTTCATAACAATATTTTACGTTTTAATCATTATAGTTTATTTTGTTTAAGTCTAGTTTTTATTGTTTTGCTTTATAAGACTCACGCATAGTGTACTATCATTAGCACATAAATTCTATTTTGTTCCCCTTTACAAGATTTAATTCTCTGACAGTTTTATAGAGTTCAATCATAATTTCATTTTTGAGTTGTTAATTCCCTGCGTTAGAGCTACAGTCATTCTTCAACTAAGATTTCAACATCAGGCAACGACAGCCAAGCTTTTGGCAATGAGATTAATGATACAAAGAGTTTGTGGACAATAATGATTGGTAAGCAGATTCGAATTATACATTGAAGAAGTGTCGCGAGACCTTTGACAATCTTTCTAACAAACTATAAGCCATTTTCATCTCAATTGAGTGATATTCAAAAAGATCTAAAACACAGAGAGAAGGAGGTTCATTGAGACATTTCACACGCATGTCGAACAATCACTTAATTATCCATTTAAACTCCAATGCATTCCTTTATCTTGTCGAGTTTATCTAGACCTTGATAAAGAATCTACATGATCCTGTAAAAGAAATTACAAAGATTTTGGGTTTGATGGTAGAATTTTGAATGGGTAAATAAGGGATTGATAAATTAGAAAACAAATTCAATTTCTTGGCACTCAAAGAGACAAGATTATAGGTTAAACACTGATCTTCCAACCTTTAACATAGATTTTTCAGAAAAAGAAAGAAAGTGAAATTTGTAGTATATGAGTTCAAATGAGGTGCATTTGCATAGTGGGATGGTGTAAAAAATTAGAAAAAATTGATAGGATAATCACCAATTATTTATTGGGAAAGAATGAAGAAATTGATGGTGCAATAGTTACTACTAGCTAATCATGAACATCTACTCTATCAAAAGTATTATCAATGTTAGCAAGGACAAAATAATGTTAATGAATACCTTGAAGAATTCATAAGGCTTGGAATCCTAACTAACATGTGGAAACATGAATCTTAAAAGGTTTCGTATGTTCAAGGCTTAAACTCATCTATTAGAAAAAGTCTAGAATTAAGCCACACTATATGAACTATAAATCAAGTTAATAGTATAGCTTTGAAAGTAGAAAACCAACTAGCTGGACCAAAGAAACCAACACCATTCAAACCTCATTTTAATGACTTCACACCCCATAAAACCTACAAGAGATTTCACCCAAAAACCTACTATTGCATAGCATACCTTAAAGCCACCACCAATTCCTAAAAATTCCATTCCTAAACCACCATTTAAACATAACCCTTTTGCTAAACCACCACCTATTAAATGATTTGGGTGCTATCCAGTAAAGCCATAGATTTAATAAGTGCCCATGGAGACATGCATGAAATTTAATTAATGAGTCTGAGCATTAATGATGAACTTGAGCTATTGTCCTTGGAGGAATTGGAAGGAACAAAACAAGTTGAGGAAAATGAGGATGATAGGTTTGTTAACTTCGTAATGTAGAAGGTTCCTTTGTTTCCTAAGCAACATGTGCTATCTCATAGGCATTCCATTTTCAAAACCAAGTACGATGTCCAATAAAATATATGTGATGTGATTTTTGACAATGAGAGTATAGAAAATATTGCCTCTAAACTCTTAATTAAATCTTTAGGGTTAACTATTAATCCTTGCCTTTACTCTTACAAAATAGGGTGGCTAAAAAAAGAAAATGAAGTCAGGATATAAGAAGTGTGTAAGGTCCCATTCTCTATTGGAAAATTATACGAGGATGAGATGTATTGTTATGTTATAGAGATAGATGATTGTTAAATTCTTTTGGGAAGGCTTTGAAAATATGATGTGGATGCAGTCCACAAGGCATGACATCATTATTTTCACATAGAAAGGTATCAAAATTGCTCCATTGATTACTAAAGAAAATGAAATGATACTTGATAATTCCACTTCCAAACATAAACTTATTATCCCAAGCATAAACCATTTTGAGAATATGTCAAAAAAGAAAGGATGGTTCTAGCTTTAGTCATAAAGAGCAAAATCCTACTTCCTATGACACATATAATGTTGTTAAACAACTTTTTGGAAGCATATGTGACTTATCGCTTATAGGTTGAGATTGTTGAGTTAAATTCGAGTTCAAATTCTATTGAAAAGGAGGGCTATGATGCAATAGTTGATCATTTCATTACATTATTTTTTTTTTTCATTTTAGTTATTGTCGTTTATTTTGATTAAGTATTATTTTTATTATTTTGCTTCAATATAAGTAATTTTGACGTATAATGTTAATTAGGCAAGTAAAGTTACTAGACTTTAGTGCTAGTGGTTTCTATAAGGCTCATGCATAATGTCTCTTCTAACTTGTTAGAATTGATCGATCATGACATTGATCTCTATTTCAACATTGCAAGTTAATTCCATTTCTAGGTTATTGATTACTTGGGTCATATTAGTTTTAATATGTGAGTGAGAGCTTTTGTTTTTTACTTATATGACTATAGGCTAGCTATAAGGTTACATAGGTATACATGAGAATATGCTTACTATATAAGTTATATGATATTGTAAAATATATATAATTTTTTGCTCTAATATGATTTATTATTTATTATAATTATTATTTTTCTTATCATCAATTGCATTATTCATTTACTTGTAATTAAGACACAAATTAGACGTTTTACTTTGGTATTGTTAAGCCACAATTGTTTTATTAAGAAAAAAGGGTATCAGTAGTCTTATGTATTTAATATATTTCATTTTCGTAATTTATGAGTTGAGTACTTTTAATAAGTTATTTATGAAAGTTGAACATTTAAGTGTAAAATTTATCTCTATGAGTAAAAATATTTTTTTTATAAATAATTATGAAACTTAATTCTCATTTTAATAATCATAAGATTAGATACCATCACTTTTTATAATAACATAATAATTGAATTTACTTAATGTATTTACAAGATATTAAATACTAAAGAGCAATACATGTATAAATATAGAAGAAAAGGAATCTGCTTTTCCTAAAAGTGTTTTTAAGAAACAATATATTAGTTGTATACAACTAATATACAGCTTATAAAGTATATTAGTTGCATACAACTAATATACCATTTAGTGATTTATTAACACTCCCCCTCAAGTTGACGCGTAGATATCAATCATGCCCAACTTGCTTAGTGAGCCATATAATGACTTCTTGGAGACTCCTTTGGTAAGTATATCTGCAAGCTGCTCTTCTGTGGGAACAAAAGGAAAACTAATAAGTTTGACATCTAACTTCTCTTTTATAAAGTGACGATCAACCTCTACATGCTTAGTGCGATCATGTTGTACTGGATTTTGTGATATATCAATGGCTGCCCGGTTGTCACAATACATCTGCATAGTATTTTTGAGTTCGAAACCCAAATCTAATAACAAAGTTCTTATCCACAACAATTCACAAACCCCATGAGCCATACCTCTATATTCTGCCTCAGCACTAGATCGTGCCACCACTTTCTGCTTCTTACTTTTCCATGTAACCAAATTTCCTCCCACAAAGGTGAAATAACCCGATGTTGACTTTCTATCTGTAATACTTCCTGCCCAATCTGCATCTGTGAATCCACAGACTTCAAGAGGATTGTTGTGTTTAGAGAACATTACTCCCCTTCCTGGAGCCGATTTCAAATACCTTAAAATTCTCAAAACAGCATTCATATGGTTCTCACTTGGATTGTGCATGAACTGACTCACCACACTTACTGCATATGCAACATCTGATCTAGTATGAGCTAAGTAAATCAAACGTCCAACCAATCTCTGATAGCGGGCTCGATCAGTTGGTATTTGATCTGGATACTCTGCTAAACCATGGTTTTGCTCAATAGGAGTATCAATAGGTTTGCAATCCAACATACTTGTCTCTGTTAGCAGATCAATAATGTACTTCCTTTGACAAAGATATATTCCTTCTCTTCCCCTGGCTACCTCAATTTCTAAGAAGTACTTTAGTTCACCTAAGTCCTTCATTTCGAATTCAGAGGCTAGCTGTCTTTGTAATTTATCCATCTCAATAGTATCATCACCAGTGATTACCATATCATCAACATAAATGATTAGAGTTTTTACCTTCCCTCGTTGATGTTTGAGAAACAGAGTGTGGTCTGAATTACTCTGTCTGTAACCAACCTTTTGCATGAACTGTGAAAACCTTCCAAACCAGGCTCGAGGGGATTGCTTGAGGCCATACAAAGACTTCCTCAATTTGCATACAAAATTACCAGGAGAATCAACTACATACCCAGGTGGAAGACTCATGTACACCTCCTCGGCTAATTCTCCATGAAGAAACACATTCTTGACATCAAATTGCCGAAGTGGCCAGTTTAGGTTAGCAGCAATTGAGAGCAGAACCCGAATCGTGTTCATTTTGGCAACAGGAGCAAAAGTTTCATCGTAATCTACACCATACGTTTGAGTAAACCCTTTTGCTACAAGACGAGCTTTATACCGATTTACGGATCCATCACCATTATGTTTTATAGTAAACACCCATCGACAACCAACTGCCTTTTTTCCTTGTGGTGGTGACACAAGTTGCCAAGTACCGTTCTTCTTTAATGCATCCATCTCTTCATCCATTGCATTCCTCCATATTGGATCTCCCAACGCATCCTGCACTTTGTTAGGTACTGATACACCAGATATTTGATTCACAAATGATTTGTATGACTTAGATAATCTTTTAGTGGACATGAAATTGGCTACTAGGTATTTTGATTTTGCATGAATATTTGGTTCATACCTTTTGGCTGGTTGACCTCGAGTAGACCTATTTGGTAACACATATTGTCCAACATTAGACTCGATGTTATTAGTATCAGTAGGTGTACATACCTCAGATGAGTGACCTTCAGTACCAGGGAGTTGTTGATCAAGGGTAGGAGTAATGCCTGAGGGTACAGTTCTGTCTTCAATGTCATTTGCTGTAAGTGAATTTGGTGCTTGAATACTTGAAGCATCTGTTTCTGCAATGAATGGATTCAATGAAATAGAAGTCTCATCTGGTCTCATTGAAACATCAGTTGGTGACTCACCTAATGCCTCCCCTTCACCATGATACAGTTCTTCGAAATATGTATTCTCCCCTTGACGAGCAGTATCAGGTGAGGAAAAATAACTCATGTCCTCAAAGAAGGTAACATCCATAGTAACATAATACTTTCTGGTTGGTGGATGAAAGCACTTGTACCCTTTTTGATAACTTCCATAACCAACAAACACACATTTAATTGCCCGAGCATCTAATTTAGAACGTTGATTTTTAGGAACATGCACAAAAACAACACAACCAAATACTCGAGTAGGAAGATTATGAAAGGATGATAAGGATACGTAAGATGCGAGAATCTGAAATGGGATTTTTTCGTTAAGGACACTAGACGGGAGACGATTGATGAGATGGGCAGAAGCCTGTACAGCATCACCCCAAAGATATTTTGGCATATAAGCACTAAATAAGAGTGCACGAGCCATATCAAGTAAATGACGATTTTTTCTTTCAGACACTCCATTTTGTTCCGGTGTTTGTGGACAAGTAGTTTGGTGAATAATCCCATTTGTTTTGAAAAATTGTTGAAAAACATGATTAACATATTCCCCTCCATTGTCAGAACGAAGGATCCGAATGATGCCATTATATTGTCTCTGAACAAAGGTATGAAAATTTTGAAAAATAGAAAAAACTTCATCTTTTGTTCTAAGAAGAGAAATCCATGATAACCTTGTACAGTCATCGATAAATGAAACAAAATATCTCATACCCGATATAGTGGGTTCTTTAGATGGTCCCCAAATATCAAAATGAATTAATTCAAAAGGAATAGTACTTTTATTAGAAATACTAGGAGAATAAGTAACACGATGGCTCTTGGCCAAAACACAAGTCTCACAATGCAACACAGTCTCACTAACACCAATAAATAAAGTAGGCATGGTTTTTTTCATAAGACTAAAAGACGGATGCCCTAAGCGGCGATGCCACAACCAAATTTCACTTAGCTTATCAGAACTAGAAATCAATGCAGTGCTTGCCCGTGCTCCTGGTTTCTCCCCTCCGTAGTTCTGATCCAAGCGGAACAATCTGCCCCTCAGATACCCTTGACCAATTATTTCCCTGGTAAGAAGATCCTGAAAAATCACATACATAGGATAAAAGGTTACAAAGCATTTAGACTCAATATTCAACTGTGGGACAGATATTAAGTGATGAGATAAGTCAGGTACATATAAAACATTATAGAGCTGTAAAGATGGAGTGATATGAACTGACCCCTGTCCTAAGACAGGAAAGGCCTCACCATTAGCATTTGTAACATAAGACACTGGTGGGGGAGATAACTTATTAAAAAAAGATTTATCATAAGTCATATGCACCAGAATCAATAATCCAAGTATTAGACCCAACAGAGTGAGAAACATTTAAGGTCATACCAATCTTACCACGACCAGCTATTGAAGCTGTAGGGATACCTCCACATTCCAAAGGATGATTCTGTCCATAGTAGTCTGGTTCTTGGACAATTTGCACTGCAGCTGCTTTTGCTTTAGAACGAGGCACCTGTTGTCGTTTTGGTTTCAAGTGTGGATATAGTTTCCAACAAGTTTCACGGGGATGCCCATGTTCATTGCAATAAGAGCAGAGAGAACGAGGGCGATTGGAAAAGCCTGGTGAAGGGCCCTGCTGATGAGATGAAATTGAGTTTGGCTGCTGGAGGAAAGGTGCCTTTGATTTAGCTTGAATGGCTAGGCTTGATACTTCAACATGTGCCTGATGAAGACTCTCTTGCTGAGATTCGTCTTTACGGATGTATGTAAAGGTGGTAGTCAAGCTCGGAGGATCTGACATTCGAAGTAATTCGCCTTTAGCACTATTATGTTTTATATCAAGGCCTCTTAAGAAAGCATGCACTCGTTCAAGCTCCTTCTCCTTCTGGTACCACAGAAGATCTTCTGGATTTTTAATTTTGCATGGGCGTTTCTGGTCAATTTCAGCCTATACATTTTTCAGCTTGGTAAAAAAAAAAGATACTGGTTGCCCATTTTGCTGCATACCAGCAGCTTTGCACATGAGTTCATGAACTTGAATAAAGTCAGACTCATTTGTATAAAGATCGCTTAAGGTATTCCATATACCCTCAGCAGTTTCACATTCCTCCACCATTTGTAATATATCATCAGTGATTGCTCTAAATAGGATTGACATGACAAAACCATCATCATCTTCCCACCGAGTATAGGCTTCTACATCATCCTGACTAGGAGCCCTGATTGATCCAGATACATGTCCCATCTTATGCATTCCACGAAGATAAACAGACATAACTTTTTTCCATGTTCGAAAATTTGTACCATTAAGTTTAGTAGTCCCGAAAGAACCAATTTCTGAACTCTTAACGGAAACTTCAAAATTTGGAACTTCATGAATTCTAGAAACTTGATGTTGTCTGGAATCTTCCATTGAAATAATAATAACAAGTATATTGTGCAACGGATTTTTTTTTTGGCGGGTTGGGCTAATAAATGGGTTGTTTGAATGTTTGGTGCTGATGGGCTTGGAACAGATGGGCTTGGAGCTGATGGGCTTGGAGCTGATGGGCTTGGAGCTGATGGGCTAGGAGCTGATGGGCTTGGATTGGGCTGAACTGGGCTAGGGTTGGGCTAGGAGGTGATGAAGGCTGAAAATGTAAATATTTGTGAACAGCTGGAAGGTTGGAATCTTCAATTAAGAGTGCAGCCTAATCAATTATACTAATTTATAACAAAAAAAAATATTTGTGAACGGCGCGCAGGGCAATGGGTGAAGAGATAATTAAAACTCTGAAAATGTAAGAAACTGCACACCAGGAGGCTGAACGGCGCGTAGGGGCGCGGGACTGAACGGCGCGCAGGGGCGCGGGATTGAACGGCGCACAGGGGCGCGGGGTTGAACGGTGCGCAGGGTCGCGAGCTGTCGGCGTAGTTTAAGAAACTACACACCAGGTTTCGGCTGGACGCTGCGCAGGGATGAACTGCGCGTAGGGTCGTGAGCTGACGGTGCGGGGCTGAACTGCGTGCAGGGACGCGGGGCTGAACGACGCTTGGGGCTGCACGAGGCTGAACAGCGTAGAGCTGCGCGGTGAATGACACCGGTTTGAACAGCACGGACTGGCCGGCGCGGGTGGACAACAGATCTGCAACTGCAGCGCGAGCTAAACAGTGCGAGAATATGACGGCGTTGGGCGGCGCCTGACGTTTATATTAGTTGTGTCCTCACCGTTTAATTAGGTACTGTAAATGCAATAATGTCACCCAAGTATTATAAATGATTGATGGTTATGTTAAAAAATATAAAACAAATTCAATGCATGAATATAAAACATAGTTTTTTGCTAAGTAATGACGCATATGGTACATATTACAAAAACATTGCATAAAATATGAAGTTTATATATACCATAAAAAGATTGTAATAATTGCTATGAGTAACAAATTTCAGATAGAGAAATTATTTGGACAAAAATAAAATGTAACAGACGATGACTATGCACCGTGCATATATGTGTGTAAATCTAGCTCATTCCTTTTTCAATCAATAAGCACATCATTGTTTGGATATATACGCATGGAGAGGAGGGATTGTGATTAATTACAACCTAATCATTTTCGCTTAATCCATTATATTATTAACTTTTAATTTAAACTAAATTTTATCAATTATAATTTAATATTAATTTTATAATCACTCTTTTATTGACTACTTGCATTTAATTAGTCTCTCAAGTCGACACATAGCAAAATCTTTTAAAAAAGTAGAGTTTTTTTTAAATTATATTATTGGTACAAATGTAATTGAGACTAAATCTAAAATCTCAAATAATTTTATATTTTAAAATTGCAACCTGTTGATAAAATACGAAAAAAAATATAAAAAAAATACTAAAATGGTTAAATAAATACATTTGAATAATTTAGTTGATGGATGAAATTTGTAAAAGACAAGGTTTGTACTCTCTTTTGTCCTAGTAATATTACTATTAATTAATTTTTTTTAAAATTGAAAATAATTAGTATTTCTTTAACTGCGTTACTCATATACATAATTGAGATTAAAATTCTAAAAAATGATAGATATTTAAATAATTTACATACTATTTAACCAGACCAGATGGTATAAATTAACTAATATTTGTGTTTCTCAAATCAAACGGTGCTATTTAATAAATAAAAAATCAAACGTAAGCCAGCTTAAGCGTAAGCCTAGTGTGATCGATCATTAACTTAATAATAAATTTTATTTTAACTAATAAAATTTTAGCACTTGATTTATAATTATTTTGGTAGATAGTATTTTCTAAACGAAAAGAATAAAAAGTCATTTCATTTAAAAAAAAAAACAATTCAGGTTTCGGTTGGACGCTGCGCAGGGCTGAACGGCGCGCAGGGGCGCGGGGCTGAACTGCGCGCATGGTTGCGAGCTGACGGCGCGGGGCTGAACTGCGTGCAGGGACGCGGGGATGAACGGCGCTTGGGGCTGCGCGAGGCTGAACAACGCAGAGCTGCGCGGTGAATGACACCGGTTTGAACAGCGCGGACTGGCCGGCGCGGGTGGACAACAGATCTACAACTGCAGCGCGAGCTAAACAGTGCGAGAATACGGCGGCGTTGGGCGGCGCCTGGCGACGCTGGGCGACGCTTCTATTCAGAAACCGGTAAAAAAGAATTTTGTGTTTTTTTTTTGTTTCTTTCCTGCTCTGATACCAAATTGAATTTACTTAATGTATTTACAAGATATTAAATACTAAAGAGCAATACATGTATAAATATAAAAGAAAAGGAATCTGCTTTTCCTAAAAATATTTTTAAGAAACAATATATTAGTTGTATATTAGTTGCATACAACTAATATACTATTTAATGATTTATTAACAATAATTAATATATATATATATATATATATATTTAAAAAAAATGTGATAATTTGTGTCCTCACCGTTTAATTAGGTACTGTAAATGCAATAATGTCACCAAGTATTATAAATGATTGATGGTTAGGTTAAAAAATATAAAACAAATTCAATGCATGAATATAAAACATAGTTTTGCTAAGTAATGACGCATATGGTACATATTACAAAAACATTGCATAAAATATGAAGTTTATATATACCATAAAAAGATTGTAATAATTGCTATGAGTAACAAATTTCAGATAGAGAAATTATTTGGACAAAAATAAAATGTAACAGACGATGACTATGCACCGTGCATATATGTGTGCAAATCTAGCTCATTCCTTTTTCAATCAATAAGCACATCATTGTTTGGATATATACGCATGGAGAGGAGGGATTGTGATTAATTACAACCTAATCATTTTCGCTTAATCCATTATATTATTAACTTTTAATTTAAACTAAATTTTATCAATTGTAATTTAATATTAATTTTA
The DNA here is from genome assembly GCA_037013495.1 of Hippophae tibetana. Taxonomy (NCBI): domain Eukaryota; kingdom Viridiplantae; phylum Streptophyta; class Magnoliopsida; order Rosales; family Elaeagnaceae; genus Hippophae; species Hippophae tibetana. Next base: position 21,662,318 of record CM072812.1, read on the forward strand.
TAATCACTCTTTTATTGACTACTTGCATTTAATTAGTCTCTCAAGTCGACACATAGCAAAATCTTTTAAAAAAGTAGAGTTTTTTTAAAAATTATATTATTGGTACAAATGTAATTGAGACTAAATCTAAAATCTCAAATAATTTTATATTTTAAAATTGCAACTTGTTGATAAAATACGAAAAAAATATTAAAAAAAATACTAAAATGGTTAAATAAATACATTTGAATAATTTAGTTGATGGATGAAATTTGTAAAAGACAAGGTTTGTACTCTCTTTTGTCCTAGTAATATTACTATTAATTAATTTTTTTTAAAACTGAAAATAATTAGTATTTCTTTAACTGCGTTACTCATATACATAATTGAGATTAAAATTCTAAAAAATGATAGATATTTAAATAATTTACATATTATTTAACTAGACCAGATGGTATAAATTAACTAATATTTGTGTTTCTCAAATCAAACGGTGCTATTTAATAAATAAAAAATCAAACGGCGGTAAATACATGTGTATAAATACCAGGATAAAGAGGGAAGGTACTAAGATGATATAAGATGAGGTTAGCATGAAACCCTGAAAAAGGTTCTTTTTTATATACAGCTTAGATACAATATTTCTGATATACACCTGCTTAAGCGTAAGCCTAGTGTGATCGATCATTAACTTAATAATAAATTTTATTTTAACTAATAAAATTTTAGCACTTGATTTATAATTATTTTGGTAGATAGTATTTTCTAAACGAAAAGAATAAAAATTCATTTCATTTAAAAAAAAAAAACAATTCAGGCATATGCGGTGTAGGCTTCTTATTGGTTGGTAAAACAACTAACAACTCAAAGAGAGTTAATTTTATTATATTATTATTTTTATCATCTCCATCTCTATCCCCATGTTTTCATGCAACAAATCAGGGTTTATTGATTCACCAAGAATATACTCTTCGTTTTATTTTTGTTGCTTAAAGATGAAATACTTACTTATTTTTTATTATTAATTTTTATCCTTTTATTTTAGATTAAAAATAATTAAAAAAGAATATTATATACGTGGAACTTGCTGTTTGTTTTTGTTTATAGTGTACAGTGTAAACCAAAGAAGGAATCCCAAATGGCAAAAGGGCGGTTAACTTTCCTGGAAGTCTGAAAACCTTGGGGAAGCTTTGCTTTGAATGGATAGTAACGATGGTTTTATACTTTAAGTATCTCATTATTTACCTTCAAATAAATAATAATTTCTCTATATATCTCTATCTTTGATTTTAGCTAATTAATTTACTCTCTGATTTTCTTGCTGCTTTTTTTACATATTAATTATTGTAGAGGCTAAAGATCAATAATTTGTATTTTGGTTATAGAAGAAAAAAAAACTATTATTACCCTTTTTACTTTGTCATTATACACAATTTCATATATATATATATATATATATATATTGTATTCTTTAATTTAATAAACATTTATATAATCACATACTTAACATATATATTTTGTTGGTAAAGTTGAGCTTACACTGTTTAAATTTATAAAAGAAAAAAAAAACTATTACATTATAAAATAATTGATCATATACTTATATAATATTAACAAATTTATTCATATAACTTGGTGAACATCGCTGAGTACTGATTGACCTAAAAAAAATGTAGTGATGTTTTAAACAACCACTTTAGAGTTGTATTTTGCATCATTATTTTATCTTATTCATTAAATTTATGAGAGAGAGAATAAAAAGATATATATTTATAACAAAATCAACCGTCCAAATTTGCATATTTATCAAGTACAAACTTGAAATTAAATCCAACAAAATATTGATAGATGATTCACTTGGAGTATGAATGTAATACATGATATGTCCAAACGAACTCAACAAAAAGGTTGATTGTGCCCTATTTTTATTCATGAAATACAGATAATTCTATACTTTAGCTAGCTAACAGCTCATACCAGCCAAATATATTGTAGGGATGCATGGTATTTTATTTTGATAAATAAAAGATTTACTTTTTATAAATTAAAGGAGAATAAAAAAGTTATCCATATATATGACAATAAACCATTCAATACATAAAAGATGGGTAAGATAATTAACCCTGGTTTAACTACATAAAATTTAATTCAATATTTAGAAGGTTTAATGTTAATTTCATAATTACCATTGAGTGAGTTTAATTATTTGTATAAAAACAGGAAACTAAAGACACGTAATATATTTATGGATGATTAACAGATTTGTTGTAATTCATATATACTAATAACAAAACTACGAATTTTAAGCAAGATATACATAATGAAATAAATGACTAGCTAGCTACTTAATTTCTTTTTGACAGAAATTTTAGCATCAATTAATATTCAAGAAAACCAATCATCAATATTATGATTTATATATATATATATATATGTATGTATATATGTTTCTGTATTTTTAAAATGCATATATATAATAAGCTGTGGTAGAAGAATCAATTGCATAGATGCAGGGGAATGATTTCACGTGAGTCTTCCACCATAAATTAATGGTTTACTTCTCTATCCCCTTAATAAATATAGAATTTTATTTTTATTAACCCCTACAAGCAATGCATATGTATTTTTATATGGTAAAAAAAAAATTTGTATATTTAAAAATATGATATATAAATATTTTTAAAAATTACAAAAAATTATATATCTTAAACTTATAATAATAAAAAAAATAATACTCTAATAATTTTAAATAAAATTGAATTTAATAACGTTCAACATTTATGATCTAAATATTGTTCATAATTCAGTTTGAATATCATTTAATTAAACAAGATTCAAAATAAAATAATGTATCAAATTTTTTTTAATAGTGAAAATATATGAGATGAATACGAGTATATTATTTGTGTGATTATAAATTTTAAATATATTATTTTTTATATAATGTAAAAAATATATATTATATATATACTTTTTGATACATATGCATCATAAATCTCACTTTTTCACTTGATGTAAGTTTAGTTATCACATTTAACAAGAATGTTTATATGCAAATAAAAATTAAAATAATGCGTCCTTAATTAATATGCAAAAGTTTATAAGTTTAAAGAAGTTTTCTGCTATTTAAATTTTAATAAGAATGTATCAATTTATATATTTAATAATAGTTTCTTAAATTAGATCATTTAGATCGTTTAATCGTATATATAATTTAAAAATATTAGTTTTTATCCTATTATTTATAAGAAAATAATCAAAAAATAACAAAATTAATTTTTGCACATTTTTTTTAATTATTCTTAATTATTACATAATTTTAGTAAAATGTAAGGTTACAGATATCATTTTATTATTACTCTTAATATTTAACAATGTCTTCAATATTTTATTGTGTTATTCTCTATCTATCTTATTCTTTTTTTATTTTAATATTTTTTTTACCCACTTAAATAATAATATTTATTCATATGTGATAAATAATAATATTTTATTATATATATCACCAAAATTTGATATTTTATTCTTTTATAGTTTCTTTTGCAATAACAATGCGACAAAAATCTCATTTCCCATTCCAAACAACTAATGATCACTTGATTTTAACCTACGGGACTTTCACACTCATTTTCTTATTTTATATTGATAGATTTATTTTTATGAAACCTAAAGATATACTCCTAAGGGATTTGTTCTCAACTTACACGAAAAACATTTAAACATAACACACAACAGAAGAAATAGTAAATATTTAAAGTTTCAAAAAAATATAAAATTATCAACATAAAGATAGAGTATGATAAACAGAAAGCTAATAAATAGTAAAATCTTTCTAATTAGAGTTTAAGATTTAGTATGTTGAAATATACATAACTTAAACTCATTGTATTAGCACAACAAAGAATCATGTACAACATGATATATAACAAGATAAATCCACATAAAAATCGTATATAGTAGTAACTGACAGAATTGAAAACACACAAGTATATATAATCATGTATAAATGATAAATAATTTTAATAGCAAATATTGGCATAACTATGAGTATTGGTAACAATATCTATTCTTAATTCGTAGCTTGTTAGTAAGTTAGTTAAAATTAGTAAAATGAGGATTTGGTTTTATAAAATGAAAATTAAATTTATCAAATAAAATATAAAAAATATAATAAAGAAAATAATAATAAAATGATTGCAATATCATTCTCCACCACTAGAATGCATTATAAATCAATATAAGCATATTTTAATCTCATATTTTTTTTATTATACCAACTTAGAAAAATTCACAAACATAAAAATCGTAATATCTTTTTATCTATTTATTGAATAAACAAACTCTTAATTTAAAATCTTTTTAATAGACAATCTAAAATAATCTATCAAAAGCATTTAATTTTAAGCATCAAATTGAATTAAGGTTAAACACACAAGATTTATTTAATTGTCTAAAGTATTAATTCTCATTACAAGCAATTTATCTAAATTATTTAAATTAATCAAGTGATAAAATCAATTAAATTGATTGATGATGAATCAACTTGATTAATTAGTTATACACTTAAATAATAATAATAAATCACATAAAAATTAAAATTGAGAATTAATACATAATAAAAAATATATAAATAAAATATTACAGATCTTATTAAATATTATAATCTATATTTATGGTTTTGAAATCACCTTCAATAAATTATAAAATAAGCTACTCATAAAAAACAATAAATTAAGATATCATCCATGAAAATAAAAAAGAAAATAAAAAGAAATATTAGGATTTATTTAATTCTGATCTTCTATTCCTTTAATTGTCTCTTGAATATACTTCTTAATTCTGACCTCCAACTTAATTCTATAAATTTTGTATTTAAATCTCTCTAAATATGTATTATAATATTCTCTCCTTATTTTATATGATATTGTTTTTGTATTTATAAGATATAAAAATCAAATTAGTATACATTACATGTCAAAATGATAAGATAATATACAATGGTTAAAAGAATAGGGTAAGATGTGATAGTTAAAATGGTAGGACAAGTTGCAAAATATATCCACTTTCTTTCTAAGTTAATTCTCCTAAATCTCACTTTTTCACTTGATGTAAGTTTAGTTATCACCTTTATTTCTATGTTATATATATATATATATAACTTGCAGCCAGCAGTACTAAATAAAAATTAAAATAATACGTACTTAATTAATATGCAAAAGTTTATAAGTTTAAAGAAATTTTCTGTCATTTATATTTTAACGAGAATGTGTCAATTTATATATTTAATAAATTAAATAATAATAATAGTTTCTTAAATTAGATCATTTAATCGTATATATAATTTAAAAATATTGATTTTTATCCTATTATTTATAAAAAAATAATCAAAAAATAACAAAATCAATTTTTACACATTTTTTTTAATTATACTTAATTATTACATAACTTTAGTAAAAGGTAAGGTTAGAGATATCATTTTATTATTATTCTTAATATTTAACAATGTCTTCAATATTTTATTGTCTTATTCTCTATCTATCTTATTCTTTTTTTATTTTAATATTTTTTTTACCCACTTAAATAATAATATTTATTCATATGTGATAAATAATAATATTTTATTATATATATCACCAAAATTTGATATTTTATTCTTTTATAGTTTCTTTTGCAATAACAATGCGACAAAAATCTCATTTCCCATTCCAAACAACTAATGATCACTTGATTTTAACCTACGGGACTTTCACACTCATGTTCTTATTTTATATTGATAGATTTATTTGTATGAAACCTAAAGATATAGATTCTTAAGGGATTTTTTCTAACTTACAAACATAACACACAACAGAAATAGTAATATATTTAACGTCTCAGAAAAATATAAAATTATCAACATAAAGATAGAGTATGATAAGCAGAAAGTTAGTAAATAGTAAAATATTTCTAATTAGAGTTTAAGATTTAGTACGTGGAATATACATACCTTAAACTCATTGTATTAGCACAACAAAGAATCATGCACAACAAGAGATATAACAAGATAAACCCACATAAAAATCCTATATAGTAGTAACTGACAGAATTGAAAACACGCAAGTATATGTAAACATGTACAAATGATAAATAATTTTAATAACAAATATTGGCATACCTATGAGTATTGGTAACAATATCTACTCTTAATTTGTAGCTCATTAGTAAGTTAATTAAAATTAATAAAATAAGGATTTGGTTTTATAAACTGAAAATTAAATTTATCAAATAAAATATAAAAAATATAATAAAGAAAATAATAATAAAATGATTGCAATATCATTCTTCACCACTAGAATGCATTTCCAATCAATATAAGCATATTCTAATCTCCTATTGTTTTATTATACCAACTTAGAAAAATTCACAAATATACAAATCGCAATACCTTTTTACCTATTTATTGAATTAAACAAGCTCTTGATTTAAAATATTTTTAATAGACAATATAAAATAATCTATCTAACTTGAATCTATCAAAAGCATTTAATTTTAAGCATCAAATTGAATTAATATTAAACACGCAAGCTTTATTTAATTGTCTAAAGTATTAATTCTCATTACAAGCAATTGATCTAAATTATTTAAATTGATCAAGTGATAACGTACCCAATCAACTAAATTAATTGATGATGAATCAACTTGATTAATTAGTTGTACACTTAAATAATAATAAAAAATCATATAAAAATTAAAATTGAGAATTAATACATAATAAAAAATATATAAATAAAATATTAGAGGTCTTATTAAATATTGTAATCCATATCTAGGGCTTTGAAATCACCTTCAATAAATTATAAAATAAGCTACTCATAAAAAACAATAAATTAAGAATATCATCCATGAAAATAAAAAAGAAAATAAAAAGAAATATTATGATTTATTTAATTCTGATCTTTAATTCCTTTAATTGTCTCTTGAATATTCCTCTTAATTCTTACCTCCAACTTAATTCTATAAATTTTGTATTTAAATCTCTCTAAATATGTATTATAATATTCTCTCTTTATTTTATATGATATTGTTTTTGTATTTATAAGATATAAAAATTAAATTAGAATACAACTAAGATTGTTAGTATTCTGGTAGATATAGGATTAGTATGCATCACATGTCAAAATGATAGGATAATATACGATGGTTAAAAAGATAGGGTAAGATGTGATAGTTAAAATGATAGGATAAGTTGTGAAACATATCCACTTTATTTCTAAGTTAATTCTCCTATCAAATAAAAGTCATAAAAATCTTTAAAAAAATTAGAAAATCAATATTCTCCTAATAAATACAAAAAATAATTTTATCTTGTTATAAAAATAATATATATATATATATATGTAAAGAAATTGATATATAAAAATGTGTATAAATAGCACTTATGAGTAACATCATTGAGTTACTTATGGCAACCACTCGACAACAAACAATTTACTAATCAATAAAGTAATTATAACTTTGAAATAAACAAACCACCAATACCTCTATAAGTTGGGACCTTTATCTGGACTGTCTATTGTTGCACTTGTTTGGTGCCTCTGCAATAAATCCATCACATGAACCCATTTTTATTCCAAAGCCAACATCACCCAATGTAGTGTGATTAGAAACTATAGATAAATAAAGTGAAGAGAATAATGCTAAACACCTTGAGGGTCACAAAACTCAAATCATATATAGAAGACACACAATCAAACCATATATGCACACAAGCAACGATTTGATAACTCATCTCAATACCCAACCCAAACTCTAAATGTTGTGTCCTACATAGAAAATAAAATAGTTTTAAGTTCAACACTCAAAAATTGAAACTCTATTTTGCCCAAAATACTAAAGTAAATAATGTAAGCTCTCCAAAAATAATTTGTGAAAGAAACATAATTCTCGTTACGAAGTTTGGTAGAGATTTAATACATAAAATATGAGTAAAGAGAATAGAAGAATGAGGGTATTTGTAGAAGGAAACCCAATGGATAGCCACCTCACCACGGTCCTCTCCATGAACCTCTCTAAGGGTGTGACGAGAGCCTTTATTGAGAGGTGTATCGAGGTGCTAAAAATCATATTCTTTTGTTCCAAAAATTCTCAAGTAATTTTTATAAATACCCGCACTTGAAATGAAACAAAATTCGGCACTCACAGCCTAACATACATACTAAACAACTAACCCCATTATGTGTGAAAAACATACTTTCAATCACAGTGTTCTTAATTGTGTGTGTGTGTGTGTGTGTGTGTGTGTGTGTGTGCACATAAGAAGCCAACACACCGAAACAGAGTACAACTGACTTGCATTATATCCCTTTGGCTTTCTGTGTCAAAACATTGCACAACTAAGTGCAAACGCACATTTATCATGCAATGATCATGAAGGTAACCTAAAAATGTTTGTTCTTGTGAGCAAAACATCAACGCACACCTAAACCAAATGTATCCATCTTATGCACTTCATTCATCTTCTCGGACCAACTTATCCAACTTTTGTCACTTTGAAACATGAGGGTCTTAATAGCACAACACACAACATAACTGAAGCTTGATGACTTCAATCAACACCTATACTCTACACACGCGAAACAAACATATATGTCGTTAACATATCATGCAGAAATAACATGTAGTTTATCCATATACTATCGTGTTATCCCTACATAGATACACAACTATAGGAAAAAACACATACAATGTACATAACTTTCCCTAACTACATGCAACACTCCTTTTTAAGTATATGCAAGTAAGGAAAAAAGATGCAATACAATCCTACATTCACCATTCATGCAACACACATTATGACAATAAACATATAGTTGTTCACACAAACTTCTCCCCATTTTTGACACAAAAAGTCGAAAAAATATCCCTATATAAGGGAGAAAAGACATACAAATATGCAATAATCCTAACATTCCTACAACATGAAAGATATGATTAAAGCAAATAAAAAAATTGCACAAAATTAAATCAAAGAACAAGGAGAAAACTTGAAACACATTCTCATTAAGCAATTATTTTTTTTACAAAATTGTTAGGAAATGAAAAGAAACAAACTAAAGTAACAAGAATTAAGTGAGTTCATTATCTCCATCTCTCTCTCTCTTAAATCATCGTCCCTATGGACACCATTTTAAGAGACTATCCAGGATTAGTAGAGGCAAAAAAATGGTGCAATAGTTTGAGGTTGAAGAACATTAATAGCAAACTGTCAAAGGAGTGGTCGGTCTTAAAGGAAACATTTGTTCATTTCAATCATACAAAGTAAACATATAGAACAATAATCCAAGAAAATAAGCACCAGATTGAGGATGACGTCTGATAGAGGTTGAAGAAATGGGTGAGGTGTGAATAAAAGGTGGTAGTTGCTACACCTTGAACAAAAGTATTAAATCTATGCATATTTATGACATTATATTTAAAAGTTTGCAACTCATTAAAGACATTATTCAAAGGTGAAGGGATGGAGGTAGAAGGAGTATAAGAAGCAAGAATTGATTCATAATGTGTAGATTGTGCAACGTTCAAAGAAGAAGAGGAAGAGGAAGACAAAGAAGAAATGGATGGAAGAGTAGTAGAAGAATGTCGAGACCCATGACTAGTAGAAAAATAAGGGAGAGAGAAAGAAGCTCCATTAGGACATGTAAAAGAGGTGTTACGAAAAATAATAGAGCCCTACTTGGAAATCAAGGGGGGATAGTAAAGAGTAGAAGAAGGTGGAGCAATAGTACAAAACATAATTGTTATATAAATCATACCAGTGAGATTTATAGAATTACCACTCAAGATCGCAAAGAGAAAGTGTTCTCGACATAGAGGGATAGTAAGATGAGAACGAGGATGGATATAGTACTAACAACAATATTAAGAAGATAATTAGGGATATAAGAGTTAACAACAAGGGCATTATCGATATAAGTATGGCTAAGCTTGGCCATTTGATTATCCATCTCAATAATGTTACAAGAATTCACAAGATCAAAATCAGAAGAAAGATAGGTGGAAGCAATATTCTCAAACTACAAATGGAATGATGGGAAAAGAAGGAAATGGAACAACGAGAAGAGATAACAAATTATTAATGTCATCTCGAGAGAAAGTAGCTCTTTGTTCTCTAAGGGCAAACGAGGTAGAGAAACCAATTGTAGAAAAATGAGGTAAGGTATCATAAAACTCCCTAACAAACTCGTCGTTATATGAATAATTTAAAGAACAAAGAGAAATACAAGAAAAATAAGCAAACCTTGCCTCAATCTTTGAAAAGGCGTGGATATATAAAGGACATTCACTAAGAATGGATGCATTGCTTAAGGAATTGGAAGGCTTAGATTACTTTGACTTTTTAGCACTCAAAATACCTTTGGGGGCCATTTTTGGTAAGAAATAGAAGGTAGGGTATAATGGTTAAGCGAGAAGAGAATAAAAGAATTTTGAGGCATGAAGAAATAGATACTAGGATTCAATATCCTCCTAAGTTGGTCACCCAGGTCGCCAATACGGTGTCGGGATCGAAGTCATCTCAGGATGTAGAGTTCTCAACCATGAGGTCTTGATCTTTATGACCTCTTAATGAAATAACGGGATGTCATAATTAGCTACGCCATGTGTTTTTGAACTCATCAGGTTTTGATCTTCACTAAGCCATCATCTTCATCACCTCCATGTTTAGTAGCGAGGTATCAACATTGATTAGGCAGTGTACCTGTTATATATTTAATATCAAACATATATGAATTAAGATTATTAGTTCTCCCTTTTTGTACCAAATATCTTATGTTATAGATCATTTTCGTTATTAATAATAAACCAATTAATATCCTTAAGTAGGGTATACCAATTGATTAATTATTAAATTTTACTTCTTTTTGAAGAGATAAACCATTTCATTTGTCTTTAAACTCCATCCAAGGTGTCAAAGTTGGATTTAAGATTTTAATTATCTGAGAACTAACTTTCAGATTTTAAAACTATTATGAAAGTTATATCGTCAATATATCCTTCAATAATTATTCTTATAAAAATATTTAAAATAGAGTTTACACTCCAAGTACACATATGAATCAAATTACAGATAAAAGAGTAGTATTCTAAATAACATTTAGATAATTAAATCTTAAATCTAGCTTTTATATTTTATGTTTATTACAAAAATTCTGATATCACTATATTTTCTATAAAACTTTGTATAATTATTGAATATAAAATAATACTTAATTTTGTAAAAAATATTTTATCCATTTTAATATTTTACAAGCATAACAACATTACTAATATCTCATTATAATTTAAGTCAAATATGCTTAATTTATTAAATAATTGATAAATTAAATATAACATGTAAAAAATAACACATAAAGAATTAACTTAAAAGAATACATTGAAAATATACTTCAACAAAATCTCTTAATTATTTCTAGACAACCTCCAAATAGAATGCACCATTTGTCTATTGAATTGAAACTACAATTATCAAATAAACTAAATTTGGTCAACTCTTAAATGAGAGAAGAACTTTAAACTAATAAAAGAAAATCTAAAAGCTTAAGAGACTAAAAAGAGAAAAGCTGAAAAGCTGAAAAGCTATAAAAGGGATGATCGATAAAATGGAATAAGAGTTCTATTTATATGTTCAGAAAATGAGATCAAACATGACGCATCGTGACATGTATTTCTCCACGCTGCAACATAGACATAATTATCACACACTTTGTACTTGGTCCAAGTATATTGCGCCATGATACACATCTTTTCCATGCCACAACTCACAAAGAATATGGGGTAGTTATGCTTAGTTCCTTTTATCTTGCGTCGTGGCACACTATTTTTCCACGCTACAACATACTCTGTTTTGATTCACTTTATACTCATATTTTCTTGTATTACTTTTTATATGATATGGAGCATTGTAATGGAGTACTACAAGTATACTTCTTCAAGTGTTGATCAATTTTTTTCTTTTTAAATCTAAAGTACTTGAAAAACAAACAAATATATCCATAATTCTGAAAAAATAAATTTGTATAAAATGATAATAAAACTTAATAAATATAAATCTATTTAATCAATTAAAATTCATAAAATTAAGATATATTAAGTGCTTTTGAGCACTCGTGAAAAAGCTTTATATGCCCTTAAAATATTTTATTATTATATTTATACAATAAAATATTATGCTATAAAGTCAAATTATCTTTAGATGACTCATTTTTTTATGAAAAAAGAAATCTAGACACCATCTTATAAACAAGGTATTAAATGGCCCCAATAGCTAAACAATGGATGAGCTTAACCCTTCATCTTAAATTTTATTAAAATTCATAAAAAATTTAGATAAAAGACATGTATGCAGTATTAAGTAGTTCAACGGTGTTGTAAAGTATTTTTTTTAAATTAAATATATTAAAAATTATTTTGTTTGTGTCATTAAGACATTTTAATCACTTTATTTTTATAAATGATATGTAGGTCACTCCCAATAAAAATAAGACATATTAGTAACTATTTAAATAGTATAATAATATTTTATTAATATAAATTTATGACATAATGGTAATTTATATTTGATGAGAAAAAAATTTCATGATAAATTTTTTTCTACTTTATACCCTTTTGTATTTATATGGTTCATTTTTCACCTTATTTGCAACTATAAAACTAAAAATATCATATATTTTTCAACTATATTTTTTTTCATTTTTCATAGTTTTTTTTTCGATGATCTATACTTTTTTCATAACTGAAAATAAAAAGAGATTACAATATACTAATCACCTTAACAATCGATAATATGATGATTGATATATTATGCTCTATTTTCTTTTTAAACTTTGAGAGAATAGAACTAATCTAAAAAATATATTATTTTATAAGAAATTTTTATTAATAAAATAATATTATATTATTTAAAAATGATTAAATATTTATTTTATTTTTAATGAAAGAATAATATATAAATAAAATAATTAAAGTATATTAACTTTGTCACACCTTTCCTTCTTCACATTTTGTCTATATATATTTTGGATCTAACACTTGTAAACATAACATAATGAGGTTGCAGGTTCGTACACATCACCCACTGATCTAATATCTCAGAGTACTTTATTCATTAAATATCCCCAAAAAGAACTTAAGATATGATCAAGAGTGAAATTACAACATTATTTTCATAACAGGCAGCAACATTATATGATAGAAACTGAGTTGTAATACAAATTATTTTCACGTGAATTGGAAATGTAAATGGATCGAGAAACGAATTAATATTTATATACAAATAAGCATGTGTAGATTTAGAGAAGTTCAAAGGCATAGACAGATAGATGGATATATTCCCACTAATAAAAAAAATGCTTAAAAATCAAATGGTACATCTCAGTGCATAATATAAAAAAAGGAATATATATGTAAAAACGAATAAATAAATAATTTAAAAAATAAAAAAAACAATAATATATAATTGTACCGATAATCAGATTGATAGAAATATTGAAACCTTTTCTTTAGTATATAATATATAATATGATCAATAAAATATAAGTAATCTGAAAAGACATATATATATATATATATATATATATATATATATATATATAATGATAAAATTAAACCTCTGTACAGTATAAAATAATATATCTCTCTACCCAAGTAATTGATGATGATAATGAACACTAAAATTAAAAGAAGAAACAATAAACATATAAGAGATCAGAAATAAATCTCCTAAATTAATAATTAATTAAGTAATATCAATTTGTATCCTTAATGTATCATAAATCATCCCAAAAGCTTTCAAAGCTGTGATCTTGATGATTGTAAGAGCTGATATTATTACTTGCCATTTCTTGCTTAACCACAGATGATATCTCAGTAGTAGTAGTAGTAGTAGTAGTAATAGTAGTGTTGTTCAAATCAGAACTAAGTCCAGTGTCTTGAGAGAGACTAACCATAGATTGTTGATTAGATGAAAATTGCTCCATTAATTTGCTCTGCCCACCTTGTAGATCATTCTTAGCTATAGCATTACTACTCTTCCCAATTAAATTACTAGAATATCCTTGAAAGTTTGTTTGGAAATAATTGGGAATATTTGGAGTTATTGTCTGAAAAGAATAAGGTTGATTTGGGACTTGGAATTGAGAGTATAAATTTGGGTTTTGTATTGGATTAATGATATTCGAGTTATTTTCCAAATTGGGTAACTGAAAATTGATCTTCTGGTTTTGTTGTTGATGATCATAAAAGTAGTTTCTATGGTAATTACTATTTTGTCCTTGTGGACTTGAGCTAGTAGTAGCAGTAGTGTTTGAATATGGAGGATCCATAAGAGCTGGGAGAGAAGAATAATCCAATAAATTATCAATATTTTCAAGAGAATTCATTCTCATAAGATCTTGAATTGGGGTCTTTTTCATTCCCATGTTCTTGTGAAAAACTCTACAAACAACCCATTCATCCTGCAGCCAAAATTAAAATAATAATAATAATAATAATTAAAAAAAATAGTAAAATTAATCACCACTATTAATACTCATGTGTGAAATTAATTGGATTACGATGCTGATGATTAATTATTGGTTAAGGTTCTTGAATTAATACAATTAAAGCAAAAGAAAAATATTGAAGGGGACCCCTATTGAAAGGAAACTCTCAACCAACTTATAATAGACCTAAATCAAGGATGATGAGGAAGATATTTTTTTTTCTCGAATCGATGCAATCTATTTTACAATAATACAAAATATACTTACTAATTAATTATTTTAAATTAGAGAAAAAAAAAATCAAACCCATATTTAAAAGAATATAGAGTACCAATTTTATCACCAGATTACTTATATAGTCATGGGCGAGAAAGATTGAAATTAAAAAAAAAAATAGAGTAATAGATCTGATTTTATTTCATGGCTTAATAAGGAATGATATATACATATATATATATATATATAAATGAAATTATAGAGAGAAAAAAATAAAGAATAATAGGGAAATGAAATTATAAATAAAGTTTGTAGATAGTACCTTAGCGCACTTAGGAAGATTGTAATAAGAGTAATGGCCTTCAAGTCTATATTCATGCATGACCCAATTGGTCTTTTCACCTTTAGGAGCTCTTCCTTTATAGAAAACAAGAGTTTTCTTCATACCAACAAGAAAAGTCTTTCCTTTGTAAATCTCTTTGTCTTTTCCTGTGGCTTTCCAATACCCAGATTCAGTTGCTCTATTTGTTCTCATCCCTGTTGGGTACTTTCTATCTCTTTGGCAAAAGAAGTACCACTCTTTCTCCCCCATCTTTGCTTTTTCTGCATAATATATATTATTTATTTAATTTTCTTTAATTGATTAATTTTTTAAATAAATAAATAAATAACTTACTAGGTAAATCCCAAGGTTCACACTTGTTCAAATCAGCTTCACCAATGGCACTAGCTGAGAAGTTACTATTCATAACCTTCTCTGTTAGATAACAAGTTATAATTTCTTCATCTGTGGGATGAAATCTAAACCCAGGTGGCAAATCAATGAGTTCTTCTTCTTCTTCTTCTTCTCCTCCTCCTCCTCCTCCTCTTTTGTTGCTCACAACTAAAGCTTTATTGGACTCCATCAATGAAATTATAAGATTGAAGAATACAAAACAAAACCCAGTAGTATTTTTCAATCCCAAATTAAAAGAGACGTGTGTGTTAAATCTACATATGTCACCAAATAACAATGATTAATTTTATCACAAGGCTTGACTATATTTATTTTCAAGCCATGCCATCAGCTGCAAATTCATACACGGAAAATACAAAACAAGCAACAATTTTGAAAGAAAGTTCAATTATATATAAAGGAGAAATTAAGAGAGAGAAAAATATTAATTTATGATAGAAACTACTTTAAAGAGGAAGATGTTTATTAGAAAGTAGAAAAAAGGGAAAATGAAGAGCTTAAATAGAAGACCTTGTTGAACAGCTCATTGTGTTCAAGATCCGTGCTATTCAAGACACTTACTAAGGAAGCCATATATCAAGGGAGATAGATTATTAAATTCATTATTATTATAACATAATCACAACTATTATATATAAAACGAGTATTATTAAATAAGTTGTGATTAATTTAAATTCAAATATTATTATTTGAAATTTATTATAAATTTAAAATAAATATATTTTTATTACTTTAAATTTAATTTATTGTTATTATTTTTTAAATTTTCCGTGTATTCAATGTGGTTTCTTAGCTATCTACCTGTTTGAAAACGAATGTGAAAAAGGGAAAATAGTTAAAATATTATTGATTGAAGGGCCCATTTGAAATAATTAGAAATGTTAACAACATTTAAATTTTTTTTCTTTTACCTTCCTTTTGACTTTGGCCTTTAAGAAAATTACATATGGCATTTAATTTTGTAAAAGTAAAAATAAATATTGATTGGAAATCTTTGTGAATAAAGTAGAGAAAGTTAAAGGACACATGTTCGTATTAATGGTGATAAGTATAATTAAATAATAATTATTATTATTATTACAGATAAAAATACATGTTTATCCTCCTGACTTAATCCTAACCTGCTTCATGGCAGATTTTCTTAAAACTTACTGTTTATTTTTGTTTACTTGATGATCTGATAAAACTTTAATTAATTATTAGTTACAAAAATCACATTATTAATTATACTATATTGTCTGATTTAAAATATTAATGTCATTGCATATTCCGCCGGTTAATTCTAAAACTCCTTAATTGTAACTCATAATCAGTATCTGTTCAAAGCTCTAAAAAACCTTCCGAGTTATTGTCTGCAAATGTAATTAAATATGAATTTGCCTTCAGCTGCTTATTTTTGTATACAATCACACTTATATCTTTCGAATTCATATCCTTAAGGTCCTTATTTAGAGCATATGTGACAATTAGAAGGAAAACAAATTGTTTTTAGTAGTTAACTTTCTAGATGAAATGAAATTCATTTATCTCATTTTTTGTGTTATTCAAATGTAACAGATAAATTATAACAATTAAATAAATAAAAAATTCATTCCTTATGTAACTTATCAAATTTTAGAACCACTCATGCATATATTAATTATTATTGATCTATGCATCCCCCAACAAATACTAGATATAAAATAAACGAGATATAAAATAATATTATTTAACTATAATATTAATAATATTATTTAGTTTTTTAACTATGAAAAAAATTGATGAATTAATAATAAATTATATTATTTTAATAATTTTTATTGAAATATTAATATTTTATGTCGAGCGATTAAAATACAAGTATCTAAAAATAATAAAAATAAAATTCTTTAATAAAAAAATCAACAATAATAATTTTCAAATAATAAGTTATTTGAATATATATTTTAATTTAAAAATTTAAAAAGTTAATAAAATATTAAAATAAAAAATGATAACTAATATATATTAAAAAAATTATGATTTTTTTCATATTAATTATAAATTTATTATTGTAAAAAGATTCGTGTTTTAATCGTTTTTAAACACTTGATAAAAAAATTAAAAAATATTATTAAAATAATGTCATTTGTATTTAATTTATCCATCTTTTTATAAATAAGAGTAAATAATATTTTTTTTATATTACTAAATTACACTATGATTTAATTTAATAGACTGATGTAAGTTTTACTCTAAAATAAATTTGACTCTTATTTTATTTAAAGAAAAAAAACTTCAATCATTTACTTTAAACTTTTAAGTAATTCGAACGCGTCAATATATAGTTTAATATTTTTTTTAAAAATATATTTTTGTTTTAAGTTCAAATATTCCACATTTCAATTAACATAATAATATAATTAACTCAGTGTATATGCACCCACATACGGCAAACGATAATTTTGTTGATAATTAAATTTGTAGAGTTTTTCACTATTTTAAACTTCAAATCTTAACTCTTATTTGAACTCTCCTATTAATGTTCGGACAAACTGAGATGTATAAGTGGACTTATGTTATAATCATGTGAACATTTGATATTGTTGTGGAAATGAGAAAGGTGGATTGGATTTCTTTTATTTTTGGTTCAGAAAAAGGTAGATAGGATTTGAACTCGTTATTTGTACGACATGTGACTCATTTGTTGTAGTTTAAGTATTTTTTTTAATTACATAAAATAATATATTTTAAAATTTATAATAATAATAATAATATTAAATGATATTTAATTAAATAATATTAATTATTAAATAAATTTAAATAACTATAACTTAATTTGAATAGTATTTAATTTAACTACGTTTAATGTGTAATAATAAAATAAGTTTTTTTAATAATTAAAATATATGAATTAGATATAATATTTATTATTTTTATACTTATATGTGAATGAGATTCAATATTTTTTGTTTTAAATAACTTATTCAAATTATTACCAAATCAAATATCTTTATATCTCAAAAAAATTACACCATATTTAGTGTACAATATTTGATAGGTTAAGTATAGTTATATTGGCTTAAATTATATTGAATTGTATTATAATCATCTGTACTATATATGGTGATAAGTTGTATAATATAGTTAGATAAAATTAATTATAAATAATTAAATAAATAATTTATATTTAAAATATTTTTTATTATAAAGTTTATTTAACTCAATATATAATTTTTTTATATTTTTATTAAATATTAAAAATAAAAATATTATTTTTAATTTGATATGAAGTAAAAAATTAAGATACACAATTTTATAATTAAAAATTTAGGTAAGTTAAGTTAAGTTTTCGGTACGATTTAAACTCGTACCCTTTGATCGTATAAATTTCTCACGTAACTATATTTTTATATTATATGATTTGTTGTGATTTTATAATCAAAATACATAATTTTATAAAAATTATATATTTAAATTTTTAATAATGTATAATAAACATATACCCATACATAAAGCATATTCTAAACAAATTACATGCAAATGTAAAAGAAAATTTTACATTGAATCGATTTGCTAATTAAATACCGATTTCGGCCATTGTAGGGATTCTATAAAAAGAACTTGTTCTCAAGTCAAAAGTTGGGAAAATGGTGAAAGAATTTTCCAAGAACTTACCCATTCAGCTTAATTTTCTGTCCTATTTTTGATGTATCATTCGTCCATACGTAATAAATATATAAATAAAAATATTAAAAAAAGAGTATTATGGTATAAAATTAAGCTATATATATACTTTTGTTTACATATTTGTTGTATCTTATATGTTAATTGCACATATTCTAGTGGCTCTTTTTTTTATTACGATCAACGTGGAGACTTTAGATTAAGTCAAAATTACAACTGTTTTCTTGTTTTTTTTCTTAATTAATTTTCCATAACATTCTATTAATTTATCTTATCTGCGTAAGAATACAATATTAACATTTTAATATAAGAATTTGAAGCGGTCAATTACACTTTTCCACCTTTTCAGCTATATCTAACCATACAAATTGATTTTTTTTTTATAAAAACAAATTATCGGTTGTAGAAAAACTGGTTGCTCATTTTCATTCACCGTCAATTTTGAAATTTTACTATCTAAGTTGAGATTTTAAAAACTACATTTGCAGCTTCCAAGAAATTTCTGATTAAACCCATAATTTAATTTATAATAGAATATATAGGGATGAATATTATTAATACTGTGATTATCTTTAAAAATTCAAAAAAAAAATCAAAAATAATCGGAATCGATAAGAGTGGTGTTGAAATAGTTATTATAATATAAAAAATGTGTTAAATTGAACTTATATTAATATTAGTAATAAAATACACGATATTTGTAATAATTATATTGAATTTTATTTATTATTATTTTTATATTTTTTATTTTACTTAAAACACGTGTAATAAATAGTTAAAATATAAAAAATAATATTAATATTTTAAATAATAGAGTAAGAATTATGTTAATATTTAATTTTTTAAAACTATATATATTTTTAAAAAAATGTTAAAAAAATGATTAAACCGTGAAAAAATTACTACTTATTTATAACTGATAATTATTAATTAAATATATTTAAAACTAGTGTAAGATCATTATAGTTATTAATATAAATATCCTTGTAACACGTAATTCCTAAATATATATACGTATATACATGAAAATTATTTATAGCCTTTCCACTAATAATTGAAGCCAAATGTTTTCCATTTAATGTCAAGGGGTTCAAAGCATAATTTAATTTGTCAATGAACGGTGGTTCACACTAACTGTCTAATATCTGAGTCACGTTTACAAATATATGAGTTTGAATGGTTTAAAAAAACTTAATTTAATTTAATTTAGTTAATAGGGTCGATTTGTTTTTAGATGAAACGCTAATTGTACTTTAAGGGAACTTTTATCAGATAACCCATTAAGTAAATTATGATTGCGTCAATAATTTTGAGGTTCGACCGGAGGAGATAATTTAATATATATAAAGATTATATGAAACAATTTGAAGTTAAAATTAAAAAGAAATGGTCATGAAGATTAAAGAGGCAGTCCAGTTGGGTGTAGATTGTAGGAATGCATACATAGGTAGAACATGCTACCCAACTAATTGTTAATTAAAATTAATATTAACCAATAAATATTAAACCATTTTAATTAATTAGGACGACCCCATATTTAACGCTAGGCTTAACAAAACTTATGCATTTTGCACCGATTAAATTGGTTAGCTAATAGCCATTTAGCAATTCAGAGACTAACGACATCCAAATATTTTGATGAGATAAATAAACTCATAATTTTATATTAATTAGTATATGATGGACTCACATTTTTTTCACTACTATTTATTTTTACATCTCTCTAAATTAATTATAAGTATTTTTAAAATGTCTAAATTAGAGTTCTATTATTTTAGGATTTTGAAAATTTCTTAAAATTAATGACTTCAAAGTCAACAAGTTTATGTTAATTATAAAAATGTGTCAAATTTAATCACATTTATTCTTAATATAAATATGTTCATTAATTCGTGTATTTCAAGATCACGAACACAATTATGTATATATATATATATATATATTTGTTCAAAAAAATTATTCATATTACGTAGTTGCTGGAAAATAGTGAATTTATGATATTACAGAAAGGTAATTAATGCTTAGGAGAAGGGGCTAAAAATAATCCAAATGTCAAAGAAAGATTAATTTTGAAATATATTTTCAATAATAATATGATATTTATCATAAAATAAATGTCACGAAAGTGCCGTAATACGGTGGGGAATTCAAGATACCAATTATTGGTAAAAGTGTATTAAAAAAAAATATAGTATCAATTATTAAGTGTTTTTAGATATCATAATTTAATAAAATTCTACATTTTTATAATAATTTTTATTATTATTATAATAAAATATATAAAATATTTATTTTAATACAAGTATTATTAAATAAAATTATTATTATGTAATAATATTTGTATTGTAATATTACTACCCAACATTATTATTAAAAAAATTCATTATTATTTATTTATTTTTACATTAATAACAATTTTAATTACTACAGTATTTACAATAATAAATAATACAAAATAACAAAGATTTTATTGAATTTGGCCGGCTATATGAGCCGCTGAGCAGCGACATATGAATGCACCCTTTTTCTCAATTCCCAAGAGACCAAACTGGAATTTAGCGAACATTCCGGCGCCGACTTTGAAAACCAGTATGCAGCTCAAGCTTTTCTTGTTTATTTCTTTGTTTTACATTAAAAAAAGTCTAAATATTATTTAGATTAATTACATAATATAATTTATTTTATTTTTAATTTCATACATCGTGTATATATTTTTTACAATATAAAATATATATTTAATTAAAATTTAAAAATAAAATTAATTAAATAACTAAATTATAAAAAATAAAAATAAAAAGGATTATTTCAAGAATTTAAAAATAAATCTTACTTTTATAATTCTTTCATTACGCGCAGATACTATGGTACCAATTATATACCAATAAACTAGCAACACGTTTGTACACGCCTTAATTATACCATGTTTTATAATCGTATAATAAAAATATTTTATAAGATAAATATGTAAAATATTACCAAATTATTATATTTATTTATATTTAATATTGGTTTCACACTTCAATTTGGTAACCTATTTGAAAGATAAAATAAATATAACTATTATAAAAATGTAATTGTGGTTACTTGTCAATGCTTTAATTAATCTTATATACATACACAACTTTAAAATTAGTATTTAGATTGAAGAAAATAAATAAATGTTTGAATAATAATTGTACAGATTGATACAAATATACTAGATAACAAAATTTTAACATAGAAATAAAAGGATAAAATAAATATACATGAAAAAAAAACCTAATAAATATATATAAAAATATAAAAAGACCTAATAAAAATATATGAAAAATAAAACTACCTAATAAATAATAATTTAATATAAAAACATCAAAATATTATATAGAAAACATCAAAAAAATTCATAAATAAATCTAATATCTCCTTCAAACTCAAGATGATAAATGAGAAACCATCTTGAGTTTGAAAACTAAGTCTTTGAAGCATCTTGGTAAATGACTCTTAGTGAAAATATCAAGTATATAATCTATAAATGTGATTGAGATAAGGTGGATAGTACCATGTGTTATCATATAAAATAATAATCTATTTCAATATATTTTGTTCATTCATGAAAAATATCATTGTCATATTGAAAAAAAATGTCATAAGTAATTGAAATTCTCATATTTTAAGTAACGAACGAGTTTAAATAAATTCTTAAATAACATAAAAAATGGCACTATATTTTGCCTTAATACTAAATCGTTAAGTGATAATTTACTTTTTTTTACTTCTCAAAGATATTAGAGAATCTTCTAAAAAGAAACAAAAACATATGATTGAACTTATTTTAGTAAGATCTCACTTAATCTGCATCTAAATATGCATGTAATTATGGTTCTAAGTGAGTTGCAAAATGAAGTCTAAAAAATGAAGTACCTTTAATGTAATAGAGGAGGTAAAGAACAATATTAAAATGAGTAGACAAGGAGCAAACATAAATTGACTAATAATATTCTTTTGAATACCATTATATGAATTTAGCTAAGAATTAGGTTCAAGAGGAGTAGAAATAATCTTATTATCAATTATTTTTACGCGATTAAGTAGATTAAAATCATATTTTGTTTCTTAAGAAAGATAATAATTATCTCTTGTGTACAAAACATTATATTTTTAGCATACACAACAAAATATAAAGAACATGACTTTTTTGGAGGTAGAATTGAAAGATGGATAAAATATATTAGAGAAATTATAAAAAATAATATTTTTAAAATTTATAGTAATAAAAATAATATTTAATTTAATTTAATTAGATAAAATTTAAAATTAATTTTTTTAAATAATTATAATTTAATTTGAATGATTTTTAACTGAATAAAATTATATATATCATAATTTTTTAATAATAAAAATATATAAGTTAATTAAATATAAAAAATAAAGTTATTTTTATAATTATTAACATGTATAGTAAATAGAATAAACGAAATATGGAAGAAAAGGAAATTAGCGTGTGGACCCCACCCAAACAATTAGGGTGATGTCATCTGATCCGCGTATGTAATGTATGAGTGTTTGACATTCTGTATCCACCGCATGCTATTTTCAATTTGTTTTTGGGAAATAATTAAATAGTTTTTAAAAATTAAAAATTTAAATTTTATAATAATAAAAATAACATTTAAAGAAATTTTAATATTAATTAATAATGTATAATTTTAATATTAATTGATTTTAATTATGAATTGAACGTGGACAAATAAAAATATTTATACTAATAACTATAATTATTTTTAAATACATTAAGTTAATAACTATAGATAATTAACTAGTATTATTTTTATAATTTTTTAGAAAAAATTAAAATTATATTTAGTTTTAAAAAATTAAATATTAACTTAATTTTTATTTTATCATATTATTTAAGATATTAATATTAATATTTATTTTTTTAACTATTAAGCACATGTTTTTAAGTAAAATAAAAATAAATAAAATTTAAATTAATTATAAAAAATATTATATATATATTATTATCAAAATTGTATTTTTTATATAATTATATGTATATAAAATAATAATATTAATATATGTTCGATTTCAGTTGATCAAAGTTTTTATATTACAATAATCATCTCTTTCACCACATTTTATCCATCTTTAATTTTAATAATCATAATTTAATTTAAATATTATCTTATCAAATAGTATTTGAAATGATAGATTTGAATTTTAAATGATATAAAAAGATAATAATTTTATGATTATAAATTTTAAATTATAATATTTTTATTAAATTTATAATATTTTTTAAATAATTATATTATTTACACATATATTAATATTTTAAACACAAATCTACGAATATTTATAATTTTACAATTGAAAATATTTCAATAAATTATACATGACCGCTGATATTTCGGTTAAGAATAGTACATTTGATGGTAAACTTTATCAACCATTGCTACATTGGTTCCACGAGGATTGAAACTTTGTTATTCTTATTTCAATGATTGATATATTAAAAAGGAAGATACAATTATATGAGACAAATGAACTTAATTAAGGATTAAAAAAAGTAACCGTTCAAGTGATGGAAATTTTGTGTCAACTACTTATTGCTCAAAATTTAGTTTTTGGTGTCTTCAAAGTTAGTTTTTAATAACTTATTTCTTTAATTAGGTCTGATGTTTTAGTTATGAATATTATTCTCGAAATGTTTAATTAGATCTGATGTTTGTTTTCTTCAAAAATATTTAATTTTTTTTATAGTGTCATAAAATCACTTTAATTCATATATGTTATATTTATTCACATATTTTCATTTTTATTTTCACTTTAAAATGACATATATTGTTTAAATTATTGATAATATACATGACAAATTACATATTTTTTTTTAAGTTCTAAAAAAAGTAATATATATATATATATATATATATATATATATATTCCCCGGTGAATTAAGGTTAAATTGAATCCCAATGTATGATTGCAAATAAATCCCTAGTGCTTTTACATGAATGAAAATTTTTTGGTGCCCAAAGTGTTCGTCGTTGTTCATGTTGTATTTTATCACCTCAATTGTAGAACCTTTACAACTAAACATAAAAAGAGAAATAATAAACTAAACATAAATAGATTTGCATTATTTGATATAATAATAAAAGCCATTGCCCAATTAGTAGAGGAATTGCATTAGAATACAAGCTTTAAAGAAAGTGCTTATGCTTTTTGTTTTTTCTGTCAGAAAGATAATGTTTGTGTTTGGCTTGAAAATATTTTCAGTTATACCCTTCCCCATTAACTCGACTCAATTCGGAATATGTTAGCTTTTTTATATATGGTGTTAAATAATATATAAATATTTTAAATAATATTTTATTTAATAATTTTCTCTTGTGTTAAATAAATATCAAATTTAATTATTGAGATCTAAAAATAAATAAAAATAAGTTTAGAAGAAGAAGCAAACTATTCTGATTCACTCACCAGGTGTTAGACTTTTGCATTGGTGAGTGCTGACAACTAAATGAAGCTGCTAAGCAAAGATGTCTCACTTCACCGCCTTTAATCTCCTTATGATTTGCCTTGTAGTTGTTTCATTTTGTGTCTAGCTCTGTACTATTTGTTTTCTATAAAATATTATGCATATTTTTATATAACATTTCGTTTTTTTCCTTTCAAATTAAAAATTACATTTATTTGCTTCATGTTTAAAGTTATTTTTATATATACTGTGAAGAAAGTGATCAAGTTTATTTTTTTTTAAAATAAAGACAAAGACGCTACTCTTAAAAATTTTAATTATAAAAATATTATTTTTTATGACTAACTCGTATATTTTTACTTTAAAAAATAATATGATACATCATTTCACATTAAATATTGTTGAAATTGAATTATAATTATTTAAATCTATTAAATATTAAAAAAATATCTAATTAATATTCGTTTAATGTCATTAAGATGATATTTTTGTTATAAATTTTAATATTATATATATATATATATAATGTGTTTTGGGTCTTAATAATTATTCTATTACTTCTATAAATATTAAGTTTAATCATCTCAAAGTAATTATACCTTAAATAAGCAACCCCATATTTAAATAACGTCAACCTAATAATTTCATGAATGTTGAGGTTGATTATCTCAAACTCAAAGCAATTAAAAATTAGCATGCTTAAAATTGCTTTGATTTATTATATAGTCTCTTGTAACATGTAATATTAGACATCCATAAACTTCATAGGCCACGGTTCAATTTATTAATTTAAAATTTAGTTATATAATTACCGATAAATAATACATTAGAATGACAAAAAATAGTAAATTGTTGTAGCAGTATTAGAAGAAATGTTCCTTCTAGAAAAACTAATGACTCACAGTACTTAAGATATTAAATATTACGCTTGTATTAGTTAAGGGTAAAGTAGTTAAGGGTAAAGTAGTTAAGGGTAATAATGTGTCACACGTTACTATGAAATATGATAATGGTTAAAGAAATAGTAAGAATTAATCAATAATTTTTTTAATATCTTTAAAAATCTTATTATTATAAATAAAAAATACGAAAAAAAAATTAAATAATTTTTTTAATTATAAAATAAAAAATTCAATACGATTAATATTAAAACACGATATAAATAATGTGAAACCGACGTAAAAATAACTAATATGACATGGTTAACACCGCAGCTCATATTAATCAAACGAAAAAAACTTATCTTTTTTCTTATTCAAAGTGAGAATTTTAACAACACTAAATACCACATTATCAGTTATATAAAAAATAATGAATAACTTGCATGCCATAGAGAGAGTATATATCTATCCACCAAATCATTGGTCGTTGAGCGGTTTTTCAGTTGATCAAAAATCCCATGATGTTCTAAAACGAATACCAGCCGTCCAATAAGAGTATGATGTCACTAAATATTGCTTTAAAGCAGTAGGCTGTAGCAGCCGCAATATAAAACTAACTCCCTTTACCACTTGAAAGTATGACATCATTTCCACTCCATATCTTAAAACTCAATCTTCGTTATTTTCTATCTTATATTTTTTTAATTAATTAATTTGATTATTTATTTAATGTATCTAGTGTTTCAACATCAATCAGCTAATATAATTTGAAGAACTGAAACCAAGAGGAATTGTATGATGTTATGATGAATTGGACACCATCCAACTAAAATAGTTACAAATCAATAAATAAAATTATTAGATTTTTGAATATAAAAACTCCAATTTTAATATTATAATAAAAATTATTAAAAAATCAATTATTTTAAAAACATAAATTAATAAAAAAAATTAATAATAATTTTATGTATTTATCATACAATAAACCCGTACGTATTTCACATTGATCAAATTGTTAGATATATATTGTTTGATAGAGAGATTAGACTTTTTAATAATATATTTTTGCATTAATATTATATTTCAGTAGTTAGAACTATCCATCAATAATACTTTAATATCAATAAATAATATCTCCATAAACCAAATGATCTTTAACAGAGTTAGTTGAATGATATTTGAATTAATTTAGATATAAAGTTTGAGTATTGTGGTTGTCTTTTTTGATCCTTACCTTATTTACGTTAAAAATAAACTAAACATTATTTGTCAAAATAAAAAAAATTATATAAATACAGATTTTTTAAAAAAAATATTATTTTTATTGTTATAAATTTTATAAGATTAACTTTATTATTTAAAAAATTTAAATATTTAATTTACGCAACAATTATCTTTGAATTTTTAGAAAGGAAAAATATTTTTCATTTGAATATTAAAAAGGAAAAAGAGACATCATCATCACATGGCTAACCCAATGCCTTATTGTTTCATGGGCCGGGACATTAGAGACAGGCAGTCGGCTCTCATTCAGACAGATAGGCTTTTTGCATATTTTAATAGGCCGAATAGTCTTCTTTTTACACGGATCACGCTCTATAGTATTGTTTTAAAATTAGTTTTAGATTTACTTACACATACGAACAAAAATATCAAATTGAAACATGTTTTAGGTAGATCAAAGTACATTGGATAGAGAATAGTCACAGTTAATAGCTATAAAGAAGGAAGAAAATGGATATTCATCCTACTTCTCAATACTTTTTTACATTTGATCGATATGAAATACCATGTTAACATGGTCGAATACGAATCAATAATTTTTTGAAACATCAATTAAAATTTTTATTGACTTAAGTTATTAATTTTGAAGATTTTTTATAAACTTTTATTACTCGTATAGATTTTATTAAACCTATGTGAATTGTAGTGGGTTTATTTCATGAACCTTTATGAATTTATATTGATAATAGAGAATGCTCTAAGATAAAAATCTTTATAAATTCTAAAAAAATCTTGCATCGTTGAAAAAATAAGTGTAGATTTTAAAACATAAAATTTTAATTAAAAAGTCCATCAAAGTTCCTAAAAATATATAATTTTTAAAATGCTTTAAAATCAAGAATCCAATTCATCAAATTTTTACACATTCTTACGAAATCTTAATCGAATATACTTAAATTTTTAGAAAAAAAATTAAATTTTTAAATGGATATTAATGAATTTTAAAACACTGTTGAAATAGTCAAAGACTATATGAAATGTTGCTATATTTTGAATGATTTACTCGTATAATTCGTAGGATAAATAAAAATGTTCTAAGTAAAATGGGATTGATAAATTACTTACCTTTAAATTTTTATTTATTCTTGAAATTTTTTCTTGAAAAAGACTTTCTTAGGATGATGGTGATCATAGGTATTATAGTGTTTTTTCTTTAATTTTTTTCTTGATGATTATAGTAATTATAGTGTTTCAATGTTTTACATAGGAGATGTGTATTCTTTATCTAGGCGTCAATGTCTAATTAAAAGATGGTGATTCAAACTCATTTTTGAAATGGTTACTTATTATTTTCAAATATTTCAGAATCAATAAATATTTTATAGATATATATATATGTTATAAAAATAAGATAGTGGGATATTTATTATTTTTATATTCAAATTAAGACTTTGAACTTTGAAGATTATGAGTAGGGAAAGAAAATCCAAAAGAGCTTACATAGTCGTGGCCAGGGGACAAATCATAATCAAATGTTACCACCTACAAGTCGGATTAAGATAAAGCCTCCTTAATCAATTAATTTCATTATCTCTAAATTATTTGCTAAATCATAAAAGGTTTGAGTTTGATATTTTTATGGTATTCTTTTAAAGTCAATTTTGTTGACTTTTTCTACTTTTTGAGGGAGATTGGTTGGTGGTATTTGGAGAAATTTTCAATACGACTCATTCTATGGTAGACAATTATCTAAATAGGAATAGAAACAAAATAAAAATGCAGGTGAGAGTGAAAAGATGGTTTAGTTGATAATATACGGATAGATATAAGTTTATTTATGCAATAAAAAGGCTTTGGTAGGCCAAGAATATTTTATAAAAACATTATATATATAAACTTTGTATCTTATTAAAACATATATAAACTCTATATATATATATATATATATATATATATACATGGGTGTGCTATCTTGGAGTAAAGTTTTGATAATGTATCAATCATTAGGTTTCTTCCGTACCTAAAATGAAATTATTTAATTTTGGAGTAGTTTTGGGATATTAATATGAAAGGTAAATATAATGATTTTTTTAAAATAATAAAAATATATATTAATTTTAATGTTAAAAGAATAATTAGTGAAATTTGTAAAGAGTATCATCAATTACTCTAATAGTAAATAACATTTAAAATAAATAACTATATAAAATGCGATAATAACTTCAAATGGTGGGAAAATATGAGAAGTTGATTTATTTACACAAATCACATGATGATATCATTTTAAGAGTGAGAGATTACAAAATTACCCTTTGTTATTATCATGTATCTCGAGCATAATAGGATATGAAATCCCACTTTTCACACGTTAATCTATTATATGTTTTCTCATTCTCTCATTGATTTCTCTCTTTATTATTATTGTTCTTTCTTATTTTTCTACAAATTTGTCTTGCTTTTTAGAAGATATTGTGTGCATTTTTTTTGTTATAATAAGTTCGTTACTTATGTAATTTTTTCCTTGATTTTTTAGTTGTTTTTCGCTACAATTTTTTATATTTTCTCATTATTTTGAAATAATGAATAGATTTTTTATTTTCTTCATAGATTGATGAAGCTTGTTATTATTAGATTTGGTTGCTTCATCATCATTTATTTGATATATAACATTTATTTGTATTTTTTGAGTTTCATTTTCTATTATTTTGTTTTCGTGACTTACTAAGGTAGATTTTTAAAAACTTATTACTCATCTATTTTTTCTATTGTTTATTGTTTATTTTATATACATACATATATACATATATATTTTTTTTATTTATTTGATTTGGTAATTGTTGTTTTTTATTCTCAATTTTGTACGTTGAGGTATTACTATGAAGTAAGTTCATTATCAATCTTTGGTATTCTATTTTATTGTTATGTTTAATATTTTGTATATTGTATATTATTGTGTTTATTAGGTTTATTTCTGAAAGTTTTTATCCTTTTTTTAACATATTTAAACCTTTGTCATATTTTTTTTGTTGTATTTGATATTGAGTTTTATATTTAATTCAAATATATTGAATCTAATTTTATCGTAGGATGTCTAAGAAGAAAACCGTTATACTATTATGACAAATCAATCTAAGAAGGATCGTCATCATTTGGAGAATGATGTTAGTGAGGTTTGTTCTTTTATAAATTTTTTATTGATTTTGTAATATATTGTTCTATTGTAAATTGAATGTACCTTTTTACATTTTATAAGAATTTTGATGTAATAAGTTACATTATTAGTTTCTGCTTCATTATTGTTGTTTTTGAAATATTATTTATTATCTAGTATATTTTGCATAACTTGTATTATTTTTTCTATTATTTTATGTTTTATTATTCTTTGTAAAAAAAATTGAATTTGCTTGTAATGCATGATATTACATAGAAGTAGAATAATAATGTAGAGTGTTTTATTGTTTAGTTATATGTTATTTTTAATATATATTCATTATTAATTTATATTGTATACTTGATATGTTCATATACATTGTTCTTTCCTTTAATTATGTAAGTGGTTATATGTGGTATATCATTAATGTTAAAGTCATATTATTTGTCATTTTTTGTTCATTTTTAATCTTGTTGTATTTTTTTTTTACATATTTTATAGTATTACATCTTTATATCTAATGTTATTTTTTCATTCATTTTTAGGTATTGTACCTCGAAGATAATTCGTTATTCTTTAACCTTTTCAATATGAATGATGATTTTAATGTTCATTGTGACCATAATATCATATCTCAAATAGTAATGACTTGTATAAAGAGTATACTGAACAATGTCTAGAAATTATAGTTTTAAGAGTTATATTTTGTAAATTTTTATAATTTATCAAACTGTAGATTTAGTGGGCAGTTAATCCCATCATTGTTAATAAGGAAATGTCTCTTTTATAAATATGTGAGGGAGATATGGTTACGTATAAATACTAAAGTATTGAGATTCTCCTGTACCAAATTTTGGATCGCTATTGGTGTCGAGTTGTTAAACAAAGATGATTCTATTGACATTATCAAGTATTCAACCTTTTCTATTAACAAGTATTTCAGTAAATTTTGTACTATCAAATATCTTGAGTTTTTGGTGGATTATATTGGGAGGCCTAATCCACACTCCATTACTACAAGTAAGAAAAAAGGTTGTATGAAATCAAAGGGAGTTGGTTCAAGCAGTAAGGCTTCTAAAGAGAAGCAAGTTGTTGGTCATTAGTTTGAGTTTGTCGAAGTTGAAGAAGAGGATAATGGTATGATTAGTTTTATTTACATCTTAGAGTGTGATTTGCTCGAAAAGATGAAAACTTTATTTATTTGTAGAGAAGCGTTATTATTGGCTAGTGATTGGAACAAGTTCAATTCTTATTCTTGAGGTGACATTGTGCTCAACTTACTATTTAACAGCTTGAACAAAGATTATGTGCATATGCGTAATGTGATGTTGAGAATGGATCAGAAAAAAAAAACAAAGATTATGTGCATATGCATTATCTTATCATCCGTCATTATCAAAGATCTTGAAGTGTATGATGTTGAGATATAGAGGTAGCATTCCATTATTTGCATCATTGCATCTTGATGGTAATCTCTTTTGAAACATGTCAGACTCATTTTTTCTCACTTATCTCTTTGTTATCATTGAGGAATGCTTCAAATTCTCCTTTTTCATGATTCTACTTCGTTAAATTGTCTAACCTATTGAAAAATGATAAATCAGAGTTATCATTAAAAAAAAGATAGTTCGAATACTACCTTTGGCACCAAATTTGATTCTTAAGGCATGATAGTCTTTTCCATTTCACTAGTCCCTTCTTCGGATATATTATTTGTATGGACTTTTTGAGATTTCTCTAGTTGCTTACCATTATCCACAATAATGACATTTCTAGTCTTTCTATGTTTGGTATTTGTTTGGAAGGGAAGCTTAACAAGTGCATGTGTTTCCTTTTTTTCCACAACTATTATTACTTAGTTAACTTGTATCTCAAGATTTATTCTTAGAGTTTCTCATTTATGCTAAAAATTTAAAGTGTGAACATTTAAGTAATTTATTATGTCCTCATGAGACTTATCTTGAATGGTTTTAATAGGTTGTTGTATTAAAAATAAAAGGTTATATGTGATGTTGAAATTGAATGCTAAATTTTTATATTAATAACTTATAATCCTATCATCCTGCATTATACATGTTAAAATATGGATCATACATAAACCTTTGATTTTTAAATCCACTTATGGTATTAATTTGTTATCATTTTCCTTCTTGTGATTCAAAATAAGATGGTAAAATTTATTAAATGTATGATAATCTACCGCCACATTATCTAACTATAGTTCTATTCAATATTGTTATAAAAAAAATTAGTAGAAATGTCAATGTAAATATTATTGTGAGTAAAGGTCATTACCTACACATGATTGAAAAAAATATATATTAATTACTTGTTTAAAAATTAAATATTAAAATATCACAAATAAAACAAATGGATTTTTTTGAATTTTTTGCAAAAATAAAAACAACCTACAAAAATACAAACATAACAAAAGTACAAAATTTTAGATTAAGAAAAGAAACATTTGATTATAAGATTATCCTCACCATTAGATTATAATTAAATTTATCATATTCATTGAGTTTTCAAATCCAAAATTTATTATATAGTTTTAAGATTTATTTTTTTGTTTTTCTCGATTTTAATTTTAAAAATTTAATTTCCCTTAAAATTTCATATTTGTTCTTACTTTATAATTGACTAACAACTTTATTATTAATCAATATAATTCTTGAGAAACCTAGAATTATGAATATTAGATTTTTTAATTTGTTGCATCATAATTAAAAAAAAATTAATAACTTAATTAGATGAAATCAATATCTTTAACAATCTCTAACATAAATATTTAATTTTAAATGTAATAAAAATTACAAATTGTTACTTCAATTACAAAAAATTAACAATTTCATAGTAAGTTCATACTCTAACAATAAACAAAATTAAATATCGAATTAGTTATACATCTAATTCAAAAATTAGCATGATTTCACATTCAAACATGAAATTAAACACATAAATAAATTAATAGTCAAAAGTTTATTCAAATCATAACATAATTCATATTAAATCATAATTGAAGGCCAAATCAAATCAATTTGATACACAAATCACTAAACTTGCACTTGAATTTTTCTTCAAAGTTTCTTTAAAATACTTAAAAATATATATATTTTAAATTTTTCTCTCTATTTTTTTGAATTATACTCATTATTCTCTTTAAAACGATATTATGTGGATATTTATACGAGTTTTAAACTGGGTTTTATAGTTAGACTAAGTCAAGGTCGTCGTAGGGAGTCAAATGAACGATCCTCAATGCACCATATGTCACAATCTGGAATCAGCACTTGAACAACGACGACCTAGGCAACACACCAGTGAAAGGAGATGATTGGTTGAATGACACATTGTTTGACTTGCTAGCTGAATGAGCAACAAACGACATGTCATTCAACCTACGTTAAGTGGAACGACTTAAGGGATATGAGTCATATGACACTAGGTTCTTCGAAATTGTATCGTTTTGGGAATTATTTTTCTAAGTAAATCTACTTCCCATCTACATTTAGTTCTAAATATATCTATCTATCAAATAAAATAATAAAAAATTCATAAAGATTCTAAAAAATCCCAAAATTTTTAAAACTCATATTTTCTTATAAAATATAAAATAAATAATTATAATACATGGAACAATAAAATAAGAATAAATATGTAAAATTTAATAACTAAAAATATATATTAAATATCACTTATCAACTTTGTTTAGGTCAAAGATAATTTTTCGTCCATTTATTTAAAAAACATTATTTTAAATGTAAAAAATGTATCATTTAAGTCTCTTCATTTGTGAAAATATGTCAGATGAGGATAAAATTAATTTTTCATTAAATATAATTGAATGGTATGTGTGTCATATATTTGTTAATACTTTTCAATAGATATATAAGTAAAAAAAAAATACTTTTAAATTTTTAAGAAATTACTTATTTTAAAATTAAAAAAATATTTAATAAATATTAAACAAAATTTTCATTATTTATTATCCAAAATAACACATTAGATAATAAAAATTTATTTTAAATTTGATAGAAAAATTTGTTAAAAAATAACTTCAATAGATAAATGTCAATCGAAAAATACAAATATATATATTTCATATGTATTATTTTGTTATATTTAACAAAAAATTAGATAAGAAGTTAATTTTTTTTCTTATTTAATACTTCTTTCACAAACAAATACACCAAAAACCATATTTTCTAAATAAATAGATGAAATAATATTAAAAAAGAAGAAGGAAAAGAACCCTTTTCTTTTTCCTTTTTTTAATGTTATTCAATGCACTTTAACGTGTAGTTCAAAATCTTACTGGATCTAAGTCCATCAACCCATTCATTACTATATATATATATATTTGTTCTTGTTGCTTGTAGGCTATTTTTATCGCAATACTCCAAGCTAATTACATTTTTGTATTTAGTACATACATGTTCTTAGATGTGTTAGTTTTTTATTGGAAATTTTTTCTCTTATATCACACTTAGTTCCTAATGTTAATTGCTTCTAATACGATAATGTTTACTTGCTTAAATGACATTTTTGAAATTAATATGATATAGTGGAAAAATCAGAACAATAACAATAACAATACTAGTATTGAAGCATAAAAACAACTCCTCAAATATTCTTAGAAAAAAGGTTTACAAAATACTAAAATGAATGCAAATTGACAAAGGAAATTATGTGTCCACCATCCAACACCAAGTGTGGCTTTATAAGCGTTGTGCCTAAGGATTTCCATATGCTTAGGCACTCAACCATGTATCCCATATGTTCTAACGACCAAGTGGGAGTTGCACAACAAAAACATGGTCCTAACTATTTATGTTATTTTGTTACAACAAACAAATATTCAATTTTTGAATTCAGCTCCTATTCTATCCCATCTACATCATAATCCCCTCTTTAGCAGAATTTGACCCCAAATTTAATGGGATTACCTCGGTTGCATCAGTGGGATAGTACTTTCGAAGATCGGTGACATTGAATGTGTTGGAGATATTCCAATCTTCAGGAAGATCAATTACATAAGCGTTGTCGTTAATTTTTTGAGTAATTTTGAAAGGACCATAGTTCCCGAGCTAAAGTTTGGGGAAAGTGCCTTGTGATAATCTGTATTTGTTGAGGTGTTGACGAATTCACTGGATTGAA
This sequence comes from Hippophae tibetana, assembly GCA_037013495.1. Lineage (NCBI taxonomy): Eukaryota > Viridiplantae > Streptophyta > Magnoliopsida > Rosales > Elaeagnaceae > Hippophae > Hippophae tibetana. The sequence goes on from CM072812.1 coordinate 21,698,283, forward strand.
AGAATGCAAGCATGCGATGTTTATCGTCCTACATTTTGTATTGTGCATTCATCTTTTTAATATGATCTCAGATTTCTAAGTGGAATTGAGTGTAATCAGTAACCCATATACCAACAACTTTGCTATTTGGATTGGGTATGACTTGCAAATCTACACTGAAGTTGGGTACTTTATGGTAAACAACTAAGAAAGGTGAGTGATTTGTGGTACGGTTAGGGATGCTATTGAGAGAAAATTCAACTTGAGGAAGTTTGATGTCCCACTCTCGAGGTCTTTCATGAGTCAAACACTGAAGCATGCTTCCTATGGTTCTGTTGAGAAACTATGTTTGCCCATCAATCTAAGGGTGGTAAGCGTTGTTGAAATTGAATGTGGTATCAAACATGTGCCACAAATCTTTCCAAAAATGGCTCATAAAATTTACATCACGATCAGAAGTGATGGTTTTAGGGATGTCATGCAACTTGACAATGTATCGAGAAAAAATAGTTGCTATGTTGCTGGCATCATAAACCTTTTTGCATGGGATCAGAAGGGACATTTTTGAAAACCTATCCACTATCACAAGGATGTAGTCTACTTTTCATTTTCTGAGTGGTAGCCCAAGGATGAAATCTATGCTAAAATTCTCCCAGATAGTTGTAGGAACTGGCAAAGGAGAGTAAAGGCCAGTGTTTTGGTTACTTCCTTTAGCTCTTTGGCAGATAGAGCATTTATGCAAAAATTTGGCTACATCTTTCCGTAAATGAGGCCAGTAGAATCTTTCCTCAACCAAAAGTAAGGTTTTGTCCCTACTAGCATGACCACTAAATCCTTCAACATAAAGTTCCTATATCAAGTATTCCCTTAAACTAGTTTTTGGGATGCACAATCTGTTGTCTTTAAAGAGATACCCATTTTAAAAATGAAAATCATGCACAGGTTCATGGTTCTTGCATTGGGTCCAGACAGCTAAAAAATCTTCATATGTTGCATATAGTTTAGGGAGAGTGTCAAAACTGGTAATTTCAATTTGGAAGGTAGTCAACAAGGTGTGCCACTGCTAAGTGCATCAACGACTTTGTTTAACTGTCCCTCTTTGTGCTTAAACACATAAGTAAACCTTTGTAGGTAGATGACCCACCTAGTATGGGCTCTTGGGATTAATTTCTAAGAGTGAATCCATCTGAGTGCCGAGTGATCACTGTGAAGGATAAATTCCTTTTAAATGAGATAATAATCCTAGTGTTTGAGGGCTCGAATGATAGCATATAACTCTTGGTCATAAGTGGACCATTTCTGGCATATTTCACTGGGTTTCTCCCTGAAGAATTCAATAATTTTACCACCCTGAGATAGCACTGTTCCAATACCCACCATTGATACATCTGTTTCAACTTCAAATACTTTGTCAAAATCTAACAGATATAGAATTGGGGTTGTGCATAGTTTTTCTTTGATGAGTTGGAAACTATCTTCCTGCTCCTTACCCCAAATGAACTATCCTTTCTTGAGGAAATTGGTCATGAGTGTTACAATTGAACTAAAATCCCTTATGAATCTTTTATAGAACGTTGCCTGGCCATGAAGGCTCTAGACTTCATGTATGAACGTAGGGTTAGGCCATGACTGAATCGCATCAATCTTTTTAGTGTCCATTGAGATGCCCTCAGAGTTGATAACATATCTCAAGAAAAGGAGTCTGGTGGTTATAAACTCATACTTTTTAAGATTAAGGAAGAATTTGTGTTCTTTCAATATCTCCAGAACAACATGAAAATGCTCTAGATGTTTGTCAGGGTTCTTGCTGTAGATTAGGATATCATTGAAATACACTACCAACCAAGTACCGTTGAGAGGTTTCAAAATGTGATGTATCAATCTCATGAAGGTGCTGTGAGCATTGCACAACACGAATGGCACGATAAGCCATTCATACATGTCTTCCTTGGTTTTAAAAGTTGTCTTCCATTCATCTCATTTTCTGATATGAATTGGGTGATACCCACTACGAAGATCAAGCTCAGAGAAAATAGTGGAACCTTGTATCTTGTCAAGCATATATTCCAACCTAGGAATAAGGAATATGCACTTGACCGTGATCTTGTTAATAGCTCTGATGTCAATACACATTCTCATCGTGCCATCTTTCTTGGGTACAACCAGTGCATGTACAACACATAGGCTCTTGCTTTCCTGGATGAGGTGCTTATCCAAGAGGTCTTCCACTATCTCTTGTAGGAGCTCATGGTTTTTAGGATTCATTCGATAGTGGGGTAAATTGAGCAGATTACTGTCTGGTATGAAATCTATGTGGTGTTGAATATCTTTTAATAGAGGTAAGATGCATAGTAGGTCAGTTGGTGTAAGGTCATTGTAGGCAAATAATGATTCTTTAACATGAGGGATGGCATAAGTGACATGTTGTTGTTCCATAGCCACTAATGCTAACACCATTTTAACCTTTCCGAGTTCATTGTCAAACTCGTTGGGTTTGCATTTAAGAAGCATTTTTTATTTGGTAGGGGTGGGGAAACTTTCCTTTGCATCGAGTAGGCTATCTTGGTACCTTTCCAAGTGAAAATGATGATGTTTGACCTGCCCTTATGTATTACATCCACGTGATACTACCAAGGCCTTTTCAAAAGAATTTGACAGGCATCCATTTCCACCACATGACAATGTACATTATCTTTGTAAAAATACCTGACATACCTCTTACATCTTTACCACACTCCCTTTCTTAATCCATCCTATTTTGTAGGGATGAGGTGGGGGTGAGTTCTTAGTCCCAATGACTTCACTAATGCGTGTGGGACAATATTTTCAGTACTACCACTATCAACAATAACGTCGCATACCTTCTGTTGAATTGTGCACCTTGTTTTGAAAATGGCATGCCTTTAAGATGGTGGTGGATATTTTGTTGATAGCAACACCTTCTATACTTTGTAGTTTAAAGCCTTGTCATCCTCATCACCTTTAGTGGGCTGGGCTTCTTCTAGGTCTTCTGGAGACAGTAGGTCAAACTTATTATCTGAATGCTCAAATTCATCGACTAAATTAGCTACACACCTTTGTGGACACTCATTAGATCTGTGCCCCTGTCAATAGCACCTAAAACATTTGATAGGTGATGACTTGGCATAGGGGTTAGGTTTTGAAAGTAGGTTGTTTGGATTGTTAGGTTTAGAGATGAAAGTTTTTGGAAGTGGTATGGGTTTTGTAGTGACTGATGGGGTAAATTTTAGGGTGAAACCACTCGGGTTTTTACTAGAAGATGAGTCACTAAAATGAAACCCAAATTGTGTGAATTTTTTGGGTCTAGCTAGCTAGTTTTCCACCTTTAGGGCCATAATGTTGGCTTGGTTGACAGACCACAAGGTTTGGTTTAACTCTAGTCTTTCTCTAATGTGGGAATTCAGACCCTGCATATATATAGCAACCTTATGAGGTTCTCGCTCCCACATGTTGGCTCGCAAGCCAAGCCTCATGAACTCTTTAGTGTATTCAGTGACACTTTTTCTTCCATGCTGACACTGGTGATATTGTTGGTAAAGGAATTGTTCGTAATCAGTAGGTAGAAACTGTTGCACCATCATTTTCTTTATTTTTTCCTAAGAGATGATTGATACCTTTCCTCTCAACCTCCTTTCATTTTTCATGTGTTCTCACCAAGTAAAGGCTCCACCTTTGAGTTTATAAGCGACTAATTTAACTTTTCGCTCTTCTTGTATCTCCCTATAGTCGAAGAAATATTCAACAATAACCATCCAATCGAGAAACTCTTTCATGTGAAAGTGACCAATAAAAATGGACAGGTCCATATTAAGCCGATAATCTTGCTTACCACGTGATTTTTGCTCATACTATAGGTTAATAAAATCTAAGTGATTGCCTCTCATACTTTCACGCTATCGAATAATAGAGTTATCTTTCTCGAATTATCCTTCTCGATGGGAGGCCCAAACTACTCAGTTGCTGTTCTAGCCTGAGGTGCCTCTATCGAACCCAAAATTTTTGGGATTCGTTTCTGGTAAAGTTGAGAGGTCATCATTAGAGTCTGGGTAGATGATATTGTGAGGAAACTCAAGGATGCGATGAGGTGGTGGGTGTGATGAATGTTCATCGTAAAGAATCTTCTTTCCTCACCCATTTAAATTTCTTTTCAATATTGCTCAGATGGTTTTGGATTTAGGTGGTGGTGCATAGGAGTGATTGTTGAAAGTCTTGCGACAACTCCTCAATCCTCTATTCAAAGTGGTGATCAGTGCAAAACTACAAGTGCACAATATTGTAGTTTTATAATAAAGTGATAAAAAGGGTATCGTCCTAAAAGATTTGTAACTAACTTTTAACAAATACCAAAATTATGTTAATTTCAATTTTATCTAGAGAAATCACTAAGGTTATTGTAATTGGAATTTAAAATAAAATCAATTTAAAGAAAATACGCAAAATAAAATAAAGATGTTTAAAGATCAAATTAATGGGAATAAAGCTTCTAGGAAATCGATTTAACATAATCTTTTACTATGATTTACTCATCTAGCTAATTGAATTTAATTCTCTATGTTTGTTAGCAATCTCCAAAAAACATTCAAAAACTTTTTTCGATAGTCAATTAGAAACATTTTTATTCATCAATTTACACAAGAGTATGCAATTTAACAAAACAAGAAAACATTAAGACCAATGATTTTAATATTACACAAATTTATACAAGTCTTTCGATCTCTATTATACCTACGTTGAAATATTCTACATCTATCCTATAATTCCATTTTTTGATAGTAAATCACAACATTAATCTAATCAATGGTCGGTTAATTAAAAACAATAAACTTAGAATAAATCAGACAAAAATGAAGAAAAATAATTTAAATTAACATAAAAATTTAAACATAGTTTTGAAATAAAATTACATCTTTTTCCTAAAATAAAAAATTTAATTCATGTTAAAAATTGAATTCTACATAAACGAATTTACTAATTTTTTTGAGAAAAATTGAAAGGAAAATTAACGCTCCAAAAATCTTTTCTTGGTTCCTCTATTTCTCTGCTTTCATTTTTTTCCATTTCCAGCTAGCAACTCTTCTACTTTTCTACATATATATATTAACTTTCCTTTTGTTTCAGTAAATCTTCATTTATATTTTATTTCAATAAATATTCATTTTCTTTAAATCTAAAATAAAATTTAAATAATAATAATTAAGTTCAAATCAATAAAAATAAATAGAATTAGATTAAAATTTAAATTTAAGAAGTGATAAATTATGTCAAATTATGCAACTCATCAAGCTGTTTTCAAGGACAGTCATGGTAACCCCAAGTTTTTCGCATCATCACTACCATCATCACAGATTGGGTTGCCGGATGTTGTCATCTGAATTGTAGCTCAAATAAGGCTTTGACACCAATTTTCTGATGTAATGTGAAAAGGAAAACAAGAACAATAATGATACTGGTATTGAAGCATAAGAACAACTCTTCGAATGTTCTTAGAAAAAGGTATACATAATACTGAAATGAATGCAAATTGAGAAAGAAAATTGTGTGTCTACCAACCAACACCAAAGTGTGGCTTTATAGGCATTGTGCCTAGACACTTAGCCATGTATTCCATGTGCACTAACAGTCAAGTAGGTGTTGCACAACAAAAATATGATCCTAACTATTTCTGTTATTCTATTACAACAAAAAGAAAATTTAATTTCTATATTCAGCTCCTATTCTATCCAATCTACATTATAATACAATGAAGTGTCTTGGTCTATTGTAACATGTCATAGAATAAAGGTGGAGGGTTTACAATAGACTAAACGAAGAAAAGACAAGCATCGATATTAATTGGTTTGGTTGAAATATAACATCATCATATAAAAAATGTAAAAAAAAATTGAAATCCATTCTTATTATTGACTCACAAAATGGAGATAAAATAACTCCAAACAAGAACATATATAATGCCATTCCCATCCTATCAACCCTTTTGGCTAAATATTTCTGCATAGCACCATCATCAACTAAAAATAATAAAAATATATAGAACGAAAAGAATGTAATTTCTTCACTTTATTATTTGATCACTACAATTAGAATTGAGATATCAAGGAACATATTAAGGTAGAAGGGGATGGGTGAATACCACAAAGATCCCTTCATTTCATCCCCCACTTAGGGATGACAGTTTGACCCAATAGATACTCGCCTCATTCGTATTGTTTTGAGACATACCAAATCGAACCCGAAATAGTTCATTACATGTCCCACTATTTGTAATGTTGGTTCAGGTTAGGTCGAGCAAGCTCAATGATCATGTCAGATTTATTTATTTTTTCATTTACTTTTAAAATATTTTTACATTTTTAAAAGCCAAAAAAATATTCAAAATAGGTCAAATGTTCGAGACAATGACTCGTGGGTAATACCTAAACCTAAAACCACTTATAGCGGTTCAGTTCAATTTAGCCCTGTAGGTCAGTTCGGTTAAGATTTGACCCAAACTGATTCAATGTAATCCTTACCCTCACCTAATAATAAAAAAATCAACAAGATGGCACAAAAAGGAAATACTAATGCTTTGGAAACTTACACACTATCGTAGGGCACAATCTTACATCATCGGTTCTCTCCTTTTTTCCATTCCCACAACACTATGGTAATGCTATAATGTATGCCACCATGATTCTTATCACCATGAAAAACATCGACATTAAGGTGAATGTTGTTAACCATCCTTATAGTCCTAAACCCTTCACCTGTGTTTTTGCTCTTAGTCCAAAAAACGGATTCATCCAAAACATATGGATTCTATGGAATTAGGTGACCTACAACTCAGTTAACACAATCATGAACATTGATTATATTGATGAAAGTTCATCTAGGTTCCTAAACATGGAGAATAAGACAAAAAAGTGAACATATAGCTTAAGAGAGCCTCATATTCACAAATATCAAGAAAACATAGAATGAGAAAACACAAGTTCAATAATTGTATGTAATTATGAGATTTTGTCCTAATATAGGGCAAACATTGTATGACCAAAAATACGTAAGCATTCTTCGTCTCAAGCAAGTAATGAAATGTTGCTTTTCGAGTATATCTGGAAATTTTCACATCAAAGGTGAAAGTAGTTGGGAAAACACATTAATTTCTTGACGACAAAAAAGACATAAAAGATAAGGTCGGGTTCTGCAACATCTTAACCTCAAATTTCACGAAACAAATAAGAACTGGCGTAGAAACCTAAATGAAATCTGGAGCAACAATGACTCCAGCTAAGGATTGGACTACTATTTCAAAAATAAAATATCTTTTCAATTCCTCAGAAAATGGAAGTATGAGCTTTACTACAAGTAAGTAGTTCTTCAAGCTCATGAACCAGCACTTAAAAGTTTCATCTTCAGCAATAATAATAGGCCAGCTTATCAAATAAAATAAAGAAAAAAGGATTGACTAGTGGCCTTGTTAACCAGAGCAAAGCAGGGAAATCCTTCTTCGTCCTTTACCCTAGTGCTGAACCTCTCATCTTTGTACCAGTGCTGCAACCATCAATCATCCCCAATCATATAGATATAACAAATCAACATAACCAAACAACTAACTCAATGAAACCAAACAGAAAATACAACTCAAAATTAGACCATGTTTCACGACCATTTCAATTTCTAATTTCTAATTCCTTAGTTTTGTAATTGTAATTCCAATTTTTAAATTTTTTGAATTAAAAAAAAAAGAAATGAAAACTTGTTTATGTTTGATGACCAATTTTCCATTTTCAATTTTTTTTAGAAGAAAAATTCTAAAATTCAATTTTAAAATCATTTTTCATTAAAATTTGGCTTTTAATATAGAAATTTAATTCCATTTTTTAAACTTCAAGATTTAAGAATAGAAACCGGAAATGATTTAATGAGTTATGGAAGGTACATATTTACAAAACTTAGAAATTGAAATTGAAAATTAAGAATGAAATGATTATTAAAGGAAAAGGAGAGATTAATACCGAATTAAGATATATAATTGTAAAAGATCAAACTTTTCTAAATTAAAGAATAACAAAAAAAAAAACACATATAGGGTTATAGGAAGCAAGAGGACAGAGACAGCAAGTGAAGATATAAAAAAAATATTAAAGAAGAAAGGAGCACTTGCATGAACAAACAACAAATAATTGTAAAACTTAGCAGAAAAACACAAGAAGTGCAAGTGAAATTGAGAAGAATTAAGACGCGGGAGTGAAGATACTTACTTGAAAAGGATCAGATGGGTCAGAAGAGGCAAGAATAACCCGATCATCTCGAATAGCGCGAGGGAAATTGTGCTTGGCTTTACATTAGATTTTAAAAGTGGGTCGGTTATAGAGATCAGACAGATCAGATGAGGCTGTTTTAGACTGGTGGTGAGCAAAAGAAGGCAAATGGGGACGAAACTGATGATCGTGATGGGTCACCACCGATTCTCCTCCAAAGGATTGTTAGGTCACCACATCATGAGAAACATGCTGAACTCTGGTGGGTACTGGCTGATAGTTGTAGGAGTAATCAGGAGGAGAAGGAGGAGGATAAGCAGAGTGGGTCAAATTTTGGGGAATTGGAGGCTGATAAGAAGGGTATTGAGAGGTATGAGAAGAGTGAGAAACATGGCTTAGATGTGTTTGAGGAGGTGGTGGGTAATCTTGTCCATAGAAATTTGATGGTGGTGGTTGTTCAAAGGAAGAGAAAGCAGTTGATCTTCCAGGTGGTGAGTATGTTTCTGGTCGGTCATATTTTGGATCATCTTCATCATCTCTCTGGCAATTATGCTGTGCGTGAGTGAGAGAGTTAGAGGAGTGACCAAATGGGAATTACATGGTTGAATATTGTTCTCTGCTTTGAGTATCTGCGGTAACCGTCTGTGTTCTGCGTTCGTTGTATGCAAATTTACAACAAGTTGCTTTTGTAGGGTTTTTTTTTTTGTGTTAAATTGATGTTTTGTGTTACAAAGTATTAATTTTTAAAATTTAATGTGTACTTTTTGTAAAGTTTTATTAGGATTACAAAACTGTATTTTATTTGAATTAGAATAACAATTTTTAATAGGTAAATTAACAATGAAAAAACAACTCACTTATAACATGTTTGAGTGCTCGTGGTAACAATAACAAGAATGATTCAATTACACCGATCAACAACCCTACAAATTAGGGATAATATGACTGATTCAATTAAAATAAACTAAACAAATTCTTCCTTAAATTAAATGTTGTTTTAGTAATTAGTATAATAGAGGTATTTCACAAACACCAATATGCATACGAAGATGTTAAAAAGTTTTCACTTTCAATGACTTAGTTAACACATCTACAACTTGATCATATGTACCATAGAATATCATTTTAATGGTACCTTCATTGGTAAGATCTCGTAAAAAATAAAATCTCACATCAATGTGTTTGTTACGACTATACATCATTGGATTCTTAGCAAGTTTATGATTGAGTTGTTGTCACACATGATAGTTGTCCCTTCTTCTTGTACGTATCCTATTTCTTTTAAAATTCTTCTCATCCAGATTGCTTAACAAGCATAACTAATTGTTGCAATAAATTCGAATTTAGTAGTAGATAGGGTTACAATTGATTGTTTCTTTTAGGACCAAGCAACAACAATATTGTTCATAAAAAAAATCCAGAAGTACTCTTTTTTCCTTCCAATTCTCCTGCATAATCACTGTCTATGAAGTCTACAAGTTTCTCAACTTCTCTTTTTTATATAGAATTTCATAGTTAATGGTTCCTTTCAGGTACCTGAGAACCCTTTTTGCAGCCTGATAATGTAACTCTGTTGGACTTGCTATGAAACGAGCAATTAAGCTTACCATAAACATTAAATCAGAACGAGTAGATGTACATCAAACTATCAACTATTTGTTTGAATTGTGTTTCATTTACCTTGACTACTCTTTCGTCTTTATGCAACTTATGACTTGGTACAATAGGATTACAAACTGAGTTACTGTCTTCCATGCCAAACCATTTCAAAACATCCAAAGCATACTTTCTTTGACAAATATAAATTCCTATAGGGCTTTGCAATACTTTAATTCCCAAAAAGAACCTCATTTTTCTTAAATAAGTCATATCAAATTCCTTTTGCATTAACTCATTGAAGTTGCTCATCATCACTTCATCATTCCCAGTATAAATAAGATCATCGACATATATATTGATGATGAGTGTTTTTCCACCATTGTTTCTTTTGAAGAAGAGTGTTTGTTCACTTTGACTTTTCTCAAACTCTTCTTTTGAAAAATAAGACTCAATATGACTAAACCAAGATCGTGGTGCTTGCTTTAAGCCATATAAAGCTTTGTGAAGTTTATAGACCATTTTTTCACACCCTTTTTTTTTCAAAACCTTTTGGTTGATCTATATATACATCTTCCTTTAAGATCCCCATGCAAAAATGCAGATTTAACATCGAGTTGAAATATTGTCCAACCTCGTTAAGTAGCAAGAGCAAGCACCATTCTTACAATATCCATTCTTACCACCAGTGCAAATACTTTTGTATAGTCTATCCCATGCTCATATGAATATCCTTTTGCCACTAGTCATGCATTGAATTTGTCAACCTTACCATACTCATTTAACTTTGTCTTGTAAATCCATTTAACACCAATTCTTTTTGCATCAATTGGCAATTCAGTCAATTCTCAAGTTTGATTCTTTTCAATTACTTTGATCTTGGTCTTTGTTGTCTCTTTTGAAGAACATAAAATCGTACAAGTATACACGGTCACAAATAATAATATGATAAGTAAAATATCGTTCCCACATAGATTTGTTACTAGCTTTCGTTAATTACTAAAATTATTTAAATCTAATTTTATCCAAACAATAAATAATTTGATGTAGTTTGACTTAACTAATTTTTTTAACAGTTTGTAAGAAAATTCTAGGATTCCAGTTTCACCAAATTAATCCACTTGAACATTTTATTTTCGCTTGATTTATGTTCTCATATTTTAAGTTGTTAACCAAGAACTCCTAATTTATCCATATATATCTTCCGAGCTAAATACAGACACATCTCGCTAAAATAATTCACTATATTCCTATGTGAATTAAATTCAACTAGATTTATTAAGTTCTAAGTTCTCAAGAAGTTACACATATAATAAAAGTATATTCCTATCCCTTATATATATACGTTATTTTATCACGAGCAACATACAAAAATGCCCTTTTCAAGTTTATTTAAGTGTCACAGATCAATTAATTAATCTTTCGATAATTAAAAACATTAAACACAGATAAAATAAACAACTTAAAACAGTTCCATAAATCATTCAAAAATAATTAATTCAAGTTTCATAATTTAAGCAACTCTGCAACCCTAGAACAAATAAATTAGTTCATAGCATAAATTAAAATTACAACACAACAATAATAAAACATTTCAGAGAAATAAAAAATAAAAGAAAATAGATTAAGAGAAACTCTTTTATGATTCCTCAATGAAACATAAATTTCTTTCCTTTCCTTCTTCTTCGTTGTCTTCTTTCTTTATATTTTTCCTAAGAAAATACAACATAAAAATGGTTAATTAACGTTCTGCGTGTTGTATAACACACGCAGAGAGGAAAACCAAAAAAAAAACTAGAAGAGAAAAAAAAATGGAAAACTACTCGTTGAAACGAAAAAACAAAACTAAAAACAAAACTCCAATTTTTTTCGCGTACAACATATATCCCCTCTCCCTAACTATTTTTTTTTATCAAAATACATGTAATGGGGGACAAAAATACATGGGGGAATTAAAATAAACAACACGCGTGAAAATCGTTCTGCGTGTTTCTAATTTTTTTTTCTTTTACGCATGCCATATGTCATCATTTAATTGGCTACGAGATATAAAGAGACACGTGGCAGCTTTTCATTGGGTGGAAAGAACGGGCGCATGGAGAACAGTTGGACCGCGTTGCACAAGATTTCATCGTGCTGGAAGTGCGCGACAGTTGGCTTCGACACATGGTGACGCGTTAACAGCTGGTAAGTGGGCGTCGTTTCTGCATTTTTATTTTACCAAATACATGCTACGTGGTGTCATGTGATTGGCTGGAATATTTATGAGACACGTGGCTGCTTATTTTTCGTTGAAACGCGAGGGTGCACACTGCTTGGATGAACCACGTCGCACAGGATTGTAGGCGAGCTGCTTGGTGCGCGACAGCTTGCTTCCACGCGTTTTAAATCTGGACCGTTCAACAGATGTAACGGTAAGTGATCACCTCGGGAGAAAATTTGCACAGTCGACACGTGGGTCCCACCCTGCACGTCAGTCTGCACGACAGGTGGGCCCCACGAGTGCTGAGCCGCGTGCTACAGGAATTTCAGGTGTAGTCACCTTTGTCGCGTCTGGATTGAACGCGCCCAATCTTGACCGTTGATTGGATGATCGAACGGTGTGTGTTGGGCGTTGTGAATGTCGCGAGTGGCTCTTCTCCTGCGCAGAAATTCAACTTTTATTAATTGCATTTTGACCCACAAATTTAATTTAAATTAATTTCTAATCTTTTGATATTTGCAATTTATCCCATTCTTAATTTCAAATTAAATTGTAATCTTTTTATAATTGCAAGTAAGCCTTTTTTTATTAAAATTTGTTAATTTACTTGAAAATATATTTATTAAAAACTAATACTAAATATTAATTTAATTAATTTAAAAATTAACTAAAAATGTGAACAACTAGTAATTATAATTAATAAAATAGACGTAAATCATTGTATAAATATAGTTATCACACCCCTAAACTTAAGTTTTTGCTAGTCCTCGAGCAAAAAGAAAGGAATAAAATAAAAGTTAACTGCATTTTAAAATAGTGATTTTCAAAATATTTATTTTTAGTCATTCCAAATAACATAAATCAAAGAAATAAAAGAATTCTATCTAAGTATCAAAATCAATTTAAAAATATATTACATTTTCACAATGAATTTTCGTGTGTGTGTGAAGTCTTTTCATATTTCATCACATGCAATCGAGATCAATTTATACAAATATAAAATCAAACATATTTTAATGAAATCACAAATCTCATAAGTTTATTTTTCATTTCTCTCTCCACTAATGTAGAAAAACACAACCAAAAATCAATAGGACTTTATTAAGCTTGTAATGTATGGCTTAGGTAAAGGTAGGATAAAGGATAATATGTAGCTCAATTTTTACTAAACACATCATTTTAGGATTGAAACAAGAGATCTTCTATCATCACAATAAATACTTCCCGATTTGGGATTTAACATCACATACAATAACTTTTTTTTTCTTTTCTTTTCAGAATCTATTTTTATTTTTTTTCTAATAGATCTTTAAATATTTACTAACAATTTTCACATGTTAGTGAGATAAGAAAAATAGATATATCTGCACGCGCGCACACACACACATACATACATACATATATATATATATAAACTTTGAAGCTCAAAGGGGTATACTACGAATAAAGCATGTGAAGGTAGATAGAAAGGCTCAAACGATCCAAAGATGGCCTAAATCATTTTCTTAGTTAAATGTTATCTATAATTTTGCCTCGAGAGAGAATCAAACAATTTCTAAGAATTGTGATGCCACAAATATCAATCGAATTCCATACTCACATAAACCTTCTCTAAATTATCATAGCAACTCAAAGATCAAGACTTGTGCTCATGAAAATTTATTCTTGTAAAAATGAAACATACGTAAAAATTATTTATAACTTAGACAATATTCAAATGTTTCAAGGAGATATGCATCATTTAAATCGAAGAAATAAAAATAAATCACCATTAAAAGCATAATATCCTCTAATGTTTCGATCAACCCAACAAACAAAGCTAGACAAGCAACAATATCAAGTATTATTTCACCTAAGTTTAATCTCTACACCCCCAAACTTAATATACACATTGTCCCCAATGTGTAGAAATTAAAGAACAAAGGAGATGTGTTAAAAGAAACTTCCCTGAATAATGAGTTGACTTGTGAGATTAAAATCCAAAAATCATTTTACCTCCTTCGGTTTGCACCTATCACAATAAAATAACAGAATGAAGAAATATGCAACTGATACATGTTTTAAAATACAATAAATAAATAAATAAAAACTACAATACATGGGTTGCCTCCCAAGAAGTGCTTGATTTAGAGTCATCAGCTTGACTTCCTTTTTTTCTTGCTTTAGGTTGGATCAGATAAGAAAATGGTTGACTTTTGACGATCAATGTCACTTCCCCAATAATGTTTGAGTCTTTGTCCGTTCACTTGGAAAGTATTTTGTGATTCTTCACCTTTAATCTCAACAACCCCATATGGGTGTACTTTGCTAATAATGAAAGGCCCTGACCACTTAGATTTCAATTTTCCTGAGAAGAACTTCAAACGAGAATTGAAGAGCAACACTTTCTGTCCTGGTTCAAAGTGTCTATGCAAGATTTTGTTGTCATGCCACCTCTTCGTCTTTTCCTTATAAATCTTAGCATTTTCATATGCGTGTAGCCGAATCTCATCCATCTCATTGAGTTGTAGGAGATGTTTTTCGCCCGTGGTTCCTAAATCAAAATTTAGATTCTTGATAGCCCAATATGCATGGTGCTCTAATTCAACTGGGAGATGAAAAGCTTTCCCAAACACTAATCGATATAAGGACATCCTGATGGGTGTCTTATATGCTGTTTGGTATGCCCAAAATGCATCATCTAACCTCTTAGACCAATCCTTCCTTGAAGAATTTATTGTCTTCTCCAAAATCCTCTTCACCTCTCTATTAGATATCTCAACTTGTCCATTTGTTTGAGGATGGTACGTAGTTGCGATCTTGTGAGTGACCCCGTATTTGTCAAGGAGGGTTTCAAAATATTTGTTGCAAAAATGAGTTCCCACATCGCTTATGATTGCCCTTGGGGTGCCAAAACGAGTAAAAATGTTTTTCTTTAGAAACTTCAACACCACTTTGGAATCATTGGTAGGCAAGGGAATTGCTTCTACCCACTTAGAGACATAATCCACAGCAATAAGAATGTAGAGGTTGTTGTAGGAAGAGATAAACGGTCCCATGAAATCAATTCCCCAAACGTCAAATATTTCCACCTCAATAATGTTATTTAGAGGCATCTCGTGTTTCTTAGAAATGTTACCAACTCTTTGGCACCTGTCACAATGTGAGACAAAGAAATGGGCATCTTTAAACAGATTTGGCCAATAAAAACCAGATTGAAGAACCTTAGCCATTGTTCTTTCTCCTCCAAAATGGCCCTCATAGGCTGAAGAATGACAATGCCTAAGTATGTTTTCAATTTCTTCCTTTGGGACACACCTTTTGATAATTTGATATGCACAATGCCTAAACAAGAAGAGCTCATCCCATAAATAGTACTTAACATCGTGTAAGAATTTCTTCTTCTATTGGAAAGATAATTCAGGTGGGAGCACATTACTTACAATATAATTAACATAGTCTGCGTACCATAGCACACTTCTATGATCAAAGGAAAATAGTTGCTCATCAGGAAAAGTCTCATCAATGATAGTCTTGTCCACGGCTCCATCATTATTTTCCAATCTCGATAGATGATCAGCCACTTGATTTTCGGTTCCCTTCTTATCCTTAATCTCCAAATCAAATTCTTGCAGTAGAAGGATCCATCTAATCAATCTCGGTTTTGCATCTTTCTTAGCCATAAGATATTTTATAGCAGAATGATGCGTATAAACTGTCACCTTAGTGTCGATTAGATAGGATCGGAACTTTTCAAAAGCATATACAACAACAAGTAATTCTTTTTTAGTGGTAGCATAATTCAGTTGAGCTTCAGTCAAAGTTTTGCTGGCATAGTATATGGCATGGAAAACTCTTTTTTTTGTCCTAAAACAACTCCTACCGCAAAATCACTGGCATCACACATGAGCTCGAAAGGTAGATTCCAATCTGGTGCAATAATGACGGGATTTGTGATCAACTTTTCTTTCAAAACCCGGAAAGCTTCAAAACAATCTTCGTCAAATGTGAATTTTGTATCTTTCTCCAAAAGGTTGCAAAGATGCTTAGATATCTTGGAAAAATCCTTTATGAATCGCCTGTAGAATCCTGCATGACCGTAGAAAACTTCTAATTCCTTTCACAGATGTTGGAGGTAGTAGTTTCTCAATGGTTTCAATCTTTGTCCTATCCAGTTCAATTCCTTTCGAAGAAATTAGATGGCCGAGAACAACACCTTTTTCTACCATAAAATGACACTTTTCCCAATTTAACACCAAGTTTGTTTCTTCGCATTTTTGTAGGACCAAAGAGAGGTTATGCAAGCACATATCAAATGAATCTCCAAACACTGAGAAGTCATCCATAAATATCTCAATAAAATTTTCCACCATGTTTGAAAAGATAGCCATCATACACCTTTGAAAAGTAGCTGGTGCATTGCAAAGTTCAAACGACATTTTTCGGAAAGCAAAAGTTTCATATGGACAAGTGAAAGTGGTCTTCTCTTGATCCTCAGGAGCGATAGCAATTTGGTTGTATCCAGAATATCCATCCAAGAAACAATAGAAAGAATGTCCTGCCAATCTATCTAACATTTGGTCAATAAATGGAAGAGGAAAATGATGTGGGCTTGAAATCTTCCTCAAACAAGATCTTGTGCATGCATAGTGAAAGGCTAATTCCTTTAATGTCAGTTATAGACCACCACAATGCTAGCTTGTAATTTCTGAACACTCTTAACAACTTCTTTTCTTGATCTTCATTTAAAGATGTTGAAATAATCACATGCATAGTAGCCATTTCACCCAAATAAGCATACCTTAGATGGTTAGGCAATGGCTTAAGCTCTAATAATGGTTTTTGTTCCTTAGATGGCTTCACATGGATAAACTTAGACGGTGTTACCACTTGTGATGCATCTTCTTTAGTTTGAGGACTAAAGAGTTATGGAGATGCTTCAAGTAACTTTAGATATTCCAGAGATTCAAGGTTATCAATAATATTGTCATTCACAAGTGCAATTTCCAAAGCATCAGTACTCAAGTTTTCCCTGAAGTTGCTTTCAACTAATGCATTCACTATGTCAACTCTAAAGCAATCATCAGATTCTCTTGGAAATTTCATAGCTTTAAAGACATTGAACGTTACCTCTTGGTCTTGAACTCTCATGGTGAGTTCTCCTTTTTGAACATCAATCAAAGTCCTACCAGTTGCTAAAAATGGTCTCCCCAGAATAATAGGAATCTCTTTATCTTCCTCCATGTCAAGAATTATGAAATCTGTAGGAAAGATAAACTTGTCAACCTTGACAAGCACATCCTCTATAATGCCTCTTGGGTGTTTCAAAGACCTATATGTAAGTTGAAGAGTCACAATGGTCGGTTGTGCTTCTCCTAATCCAAGTCTCTGATAGATGGATAGTGGCATCAAATTAATGCTTGCACCCAGATCGCACAGAGCTCTACCAAAAAATTTCTCACCAATAGTATAAGGAATGGTGAAACTTCCTGGATCTTTAAGCTTAGGTGGTAGCTTCTTCTAAAGGATGGCACAACACTCATCTGTGAGAGAAACTGTCTCAAAATCACCTAACCTTTTCTTCTTAGACAAAATGTCTTTCATAAATTTCACATAACTGGGAATTTGCTCCAAGGCATAAGCAAAAGGAATGTTAATATGAAGTTTCTTAAATACTTCAAGAAACTTGGAGAACTGTTTATCCAGCTTTTGCTTATGGAAGCGCTGAGGAAATGGAATTGGTGGATTATAAGGCTTAAGATTATCTAAAACTGGTTTTATTACAGGATTCTCTATTAATTCATTCTCTTCGACCCTCTCATCAGCTTTCTCTTGTTTTTCTGGGTCAATAGCTTCAACAATAAGAGTTGGCGGAGAAATGGGCTTTTGTATTTCTTCTAACTCTTTTCCACTTCTAAATGTAAATACTTTACAATGCTCTTTTCCTTCCCTTTTTGGATTGACTTCAGTATCACTAGGTAAAGCTCCTTGAGGGCGATTGTTGACAGCAGTAGCTAGTTGACCCAATTGAACTTCGAGATTTCTAATAGATGTTTTCTGATTCTGGAGAATAGTCTCATTCTTAGCCATGTATTGAGCAAACATATCTTCCAATGAAGGCTTTCTCTCTTGTTGTGGGACTTGGTTATGAAAACCTAGAGGATGAGTAGGTTTCATAGAAGATGATTGGCCTTGATTATTACTCCAAGAAAAATTAGGGTGATTCTTCCACCCTGGATTGTAAGTGTTGGAATAGGGATTGTTTTGATTCCTATTATAATTGGAAACAAAATTGATAAATTCAGAGTTGTGAGGACATCTCTCACTGGTATGATTTCCATTGCAAATTTCACATGCAACAAAAGGACTCTGAATAGAATGGACACCCATAGTATCCATCTTTTTCACCAAAGCGGATACTTGTGCAGTTAAAGTGATCATAGCATCAATCTCATGAATTCCAACTGTTTTCTTAGGCATAATCCTCTCTGATGGCCACTCATAGCTATTTGAAGCCATTTCCTCTAATAAGTTTTAGGCTTCATCAATTGATTTCCCCATTAGACTGCTGTAGCGTCAATCATGTTTTTAGTTTGACTCATCAAACTATTATAAAATGTTTGAACTTGAAGCCACTTCGGTAATCCGTGGTGAGGACATCTTCTAAGTAGCTCCTTGTACCTCTCCCAAGCTTTATATAATGACTCTAAGTCGAACTGCATAAAAGTGGTGATTTCATTCCTCATCCGTGCAGTCTTTACCGGTGGAAAATATTTGGCTAATTTTTTTGCGCCAAATCCTCCCAAGTAGTGATAGATCCACATGGCAATGAATTCAACCAATTCTTTGCCTTTTCCCTATGTGAAAAAGGAAAAAGTCTCAAACGAATAGCATCATCAGTGACTCCATTATGCCTAAAAGTGTCACAAATCTCTAGAAAATTTGTAATATGGGAGTTTGGATCATCATGGGGTAAACCTCCAAATTGAACCGAAGTTTGAATCATATGAATTATTGCAAGCTTAATTTCAAAATTATTAGCTTGAATTGATGGTCTTCTTATGCTTGAATGAATGTCGCCAGCCATAGGCACTTCATAATCTCTTAAGGATTTTGGTTCTTCTACTTCTGGAATTTCATGATCCATAACTAGGTGTTTTAAGGTTTCTTGTTTATTATTTTTCTTTAAGTTCAAAATAGTTCTATGGATTTCTAGATCTAACGAAACTATGCCAAGATTTCTTATGCGTCACATACAAAGTTCCACTTAATCCAAAAATCTAAAAATATAAATCTAATATAGTAAAATAAAAATAAAAACATAAATAAACACACAAATTTAAGCAAATAACAGTAAGCAATAAAACAAAATATATTTTTTGAACTAAAATCAGATTAATTGGTATTAATATCAACAAAAATTAGTAAAACAAATCCCCGGCAACGGCGCCAAAAACTTGTTGTCTCTTTTGAAGAACATAAAATTGTGCAAGTATACACGGTCACAAGTAATAATATGATAAGTAAAACATCGTTCCCACAAAGATTTGTTACTAGCTTTCGTTAATTACTAAAATTATTTAAATATGATTTTATCCAAACAATCAATAATTTGATGCAGTTTGACTTAACTATTTTTTTTAACAGTTTGTAAGAAAATTCTAGGATTGTAGTTTCACCAAATTAATCCACTTGAACATTTTATTTTTGATTGATTTATGTTCTCATATTTTAAGTTAACCAAGAACTTCTAATTTATTCATATATCTCTTCCGAGCTCCATACAGACACATCTCGCTAAAATAATTCACTATATTCCTATGAGAATTAAATTCAACCAGATTTATTAAGTTCTAAGTTCTCAAGAAGTTACACATACAATAAAAGTATATTCCTATCTCTTATATATATACGTTATTTTATCACGAGCAACACACAAAAATGCCTTTTTCAAGTTTATTTAAGTGTCACAGATCAATTAATTAATCTTCCGATAATTAAAAGTATTAAACACAGATAAAATAAACAACTTAAAACAATTCCATAAATCATTCAAAAATAATTAATTCAAGTTTTATAATTTAAGAAACTCTACAACCCTAGAACAAATAAATTAGTTTATAGCAAAAATTAAAATTACAACACAACAATAATAAAACATTTCAGAGAAATAAAAATTAAAAGAAAATAGATTAGGAGAAACTCTTTCGTGATTCCTCAATGAAACATAAATTTCTTTCCTTTCCTTCTTCTTCGTTGTCTTCTGTCTCTATATTTTTCCTAAGAAAATACAACATAAAAATGGTTAATTAACATTCTGTGTATTGTAAAATACACGCAGAGAGGAAAATAAAATAAAAACTAGAAGATAAAAAAAATGGAAAACTACTCGTTGAAACGAAAAAACTAAACTCCAATTTTTTCGCGTACAACATATATCCCCTCTCCCCAACTATTATTTTTTTTATCAGAATACATGTAATGGGGGACAAAAATACATGGGGAATTAAAATAAACAACACGCGTGAAAACCGTTCTGTGCGTTTCTGATTTTTTTTTCTTTTACACATGCCACATGTCATCATTTAATTGGATACGAGATATAAAGAGACACATGGCACCTTTTCATAAGGTGGAAAGAACGGGCGCATGGAGAACAGCTGGACCGCGTCGCACAAGATTTCATCGCGTTGGAAGTGCGCTACAGTTGGCTTCGACACGTGGCGATGCGTTAACAGCTTGTAAGTGGGCGTCGTTTCTGCTTTTTTTATTTTACCAAATACATGCTACGTGGTGTCATGTGATTGGTTGGAATATTTAAGAGACACATGGCTGCTTATTTTTTGTTGAAACGCGATGGTGCACGCTGCTTGGATGAATCACGTCGCACGGGATTGTAGGCGAGCTGCTCGGTGCGCGATAGCTTGCTTCCACACATTTTAAATATGGATCATTCAATAGATCCAACGGTCAACGATCGCCTCGGGAGAAAATCTACACAACCGACACGTGGGTCCCACCCTACACACTAGTCTGCGCGGCAGGTTGGCCCCACGAGTGCTGAGCCACGTGCTGTAGGAATTCTGGGTGTAGTCGCCTCTGTCACGTCTGGATTGCAGGCGCCCAATCTTGACTGTTGATTGGATGATCGAACGGTGTGTGTTAGGCGTTATGAATGTCGCGAGTGGCTCTTCTCCTGAGTAGAAATTCAACTTTTATTAATTGCATTTTGACTCACAAATTTAATTTAAATTAATTTCTAATCTTTTGATATTTGCAATTTAACCCATTCTTAATTTCAAATTAAATTGTAATCTTTTTATAATTGCAATTATGCCCTTTTTTAAAAAAATTGTTAATTTACTTGAAAATATATTTATTAAAAACTAATACTAAATATTAATTTAATTAATTTAAAAATTAACTAAAAATGTAAAGAACTAGCAATTATAATTAATAAAATAGACGTAAATCACTGTATAAAATACATTTATCAGTTTCCATTGTTTGCCTCCATTTCTTACTCTTTATTGCTTCTTCATAGCTAGCAGGGTCATTGGAGTCTACAAATGCCATATTCACAGCTTTTACATCTTTAGAATCTTCAAAAATACCTTCACTTGAAACATAGGGCTCCATCCATATTGGTGGAACTCTAACTTTGTCCTCTCTTACTCTTGATTATTCTATATTGGTATTATGAGTTGTGTCAATGTCAACCTCTAAAGTCCCTATTTAACTGCATTTGGTTCTTCCTCTTCATTAGTACTGGTTTCTTCATCCTCCCATTCTAGGTTCATGATCACTTCTTCTTGGTGATTTACATCCCAATTCTACATATAACTCTCTTCAAACACAACATCCCTACTAATTATGATCTTCTTTGCATTTGGATCATACATTTTGTAACCTTTGGACTCGTCACTGAATCCAAGTAATACATATCTCACAGTTTTGTTTTCAAGTTTCGTTCTCCTTGCATCTGCAACATGAACGTGCCTCACACAACCAAACACTCTGAAATGTTTTACAAAAGGCTTTTCACCACTCTATGTCTCTTCTGGTGTCATCTCCTTGATGGCTAATATAGGAGATCGATTCAACACATGTATTGTCCACTTCACAACCTCAACCCAAAAGGTTTTAGGAACCCTTTTCTCAGACAATATTGATCTTACCAGATTCATAATAGTTTTATTTTTATGCTCAGCTACCTCATTTTGCTATGGGTATAAGCTGTAGTCAATTGTATTTTTATCCCACTCGATTTACAAAACTCATCAAATTATGCATAATTGAATTCCACTCCTATGTATGTACGAAGACACATAATAGGTAGGCTACTCTCTTTCTCAACTAACATTTTAAAACACTTGAAGTAATAAAATGCTTCTCATTTTTCTAACAAAAAATACACCTATTTCTTTCTTGAATAATCATCTACAAAGCATAGGATGTACCTCTTTTGGCTATTCGAAGCTAGAGTAATTGGACCACATATATCTGCATGTATCAACTATAATTTCTGAGTAGCTCTCCACTAACGTTTCTTAGGAATTAGATCACGTTACTGTTTGCCTTTCATGCAATTCTCATATACAATTGTGGATGTTAGCAACTGAGGTAGGTCTCAAACCATTTTCTTAAACTAAAGTGTTCTAAGGCCTTTATGGCTGAGGTGAGCATATCTACAATGCCACATATGTTCTAAGTTTAATGCAGTGGCAAGGAAGCATGTTTCCTTCTTCTCTTAAGCTCGAGAAAATAGCACAAACATCATGTTTATTGTCATTTTAGTTTGGATGATCAATCCCTTAAGTGGATGATAAATCCTTCACATTCCTAATTGAATCAAGACAACGAAACCACTTTCCAATAGTTGACCTATACTTAAGAGATTGTTCTTAAGTTCGGGCACATAAAACACATCTTATATCACATGATTTATCCCACTTATATTTAGCCTTATACTACCCTTTCCAAGTACATTCACCCTCATATTGTTGTCGAGTTTCACCATCTATCGAAATGCTTAATCTAATTCTTTGAATGCTGATTTTTCTCTAGTCATATGGTTGGAGCAACTAGAATCTAGAAACAAAACTTCTTCATAATATGCAATAGCCATTTCAATGTATGACATGAGGAGTAAGTCTTCTTTTTCATCAAATTGAGTGAAATTTACCTCTCTGCCCAATGAGGGAGATTCATATTAGTAATGACTGAGTTTGTGACATTTGAAACATTCAATTATGACGAGATTGTAGATCTGTCTTCCTTTTCCTCTTTAAGTGCTCTTGCCATGTTCTCTATCTCCTCTATTGTTTCCCACTTCAATTGTAGCTTTTAGGGCTTGTTCTTCTCCACCTGAATGCCTTTGAAACTTCTGCTTATGTATTAGCAAAGAACTCTGAAGTTCATCCACAAAAAGGTAATTGATGTCTTTCGACTCTTCTATAGAGCACACGATATAATTGAATTTCTCAGTGAGTGTGAACAAGATCTTCTCCATAATCTTGACATCCTGTATATCTTCTCCAAGATTTCGCATTCCATTGGAGATTAACATAACTCTGAAGAGATAATCAGTGGCTGATTCATTGATCTTCATTTCTAGCACCTCAAATTCCCTTTGAAGAGCTTGGGATTGAGCACGTTGAATTCTCCCATTACCTTGATACTTTTTCTTCATTAAATTCCATAATTGCTTGGCAATGTCCTTCTGAAAGACGGTCTTTAGAATTGATTTGTCGATTGTTTGAAAAAGATAATTTTTAACCTTCAAATCTTTCAATTTCAAACATACTATGTTTGCCTTTTGCGCAATCGTTAACACCTTTCCTTTGGCTTCAACAAGATTCCATCATTCTTTTGATATGAATAGATTCTCCATCAACATACTCCAACAAATGTAGTCGCCGTTGAACTTGTGAATGCTTAGCATTCTAATCTTCATTCATCATTTTCAAAAAACAAACATTATTCCTCTTTCTGTCAAAGCGTTTTCCCTAACTTCGTTAACCTCTCAATGATTGCAATTGCGATGCCAAACTTCAAATCAGATTCACTTACCAAGCTTTGATACCAAAATGTAAAGGTTAGTTAGGATTAGAAAACTGTTTTTATCGAATTAAAAGAACAATATTTAATAGGTAATTGCGGTAACTGAATAACAACGAAAAAACAAACCACACATAACACGTTTAAGTAATTGTGGTAACCATAACAGAAATAATTCAATTAAACTGATACTAACAACCCTACAAATCAGGGCTAACACGGACTCAATCAAAATAGATTAACACTTTTTATTAAAACAATGATTCTTGACTCAAAATTTAACTTTTCGATCATATTTCGATTTTGACCTTTGTTCTTTTTTCTACCTTTTCAATTTATTCATTGTCGTCTCTTTATTCGTCTCTGCCTTTTTTTTACTTAGTTTTTCTTGTCTCTCTTACCTTTCATGTCCGCCTCTCTGTCTCGGCGGTTGGACAACTTCTTCGTTTAGTAGCTTTGAGGTAAAATGCACATATATCTCTGTCTCTCTTTTGTCTAATGCATTATTATTTCGAATTTTCTCTCTGTAAGGTCGGAGCAACCCTGATTTTGCATTAATCAATCAAGTACTAAGTACTTTATGAAAGAATTAGAGCTTATTTCGTATTGACAACAAGAAAACGTTAATGGGTTTTCGATAGAAGCAATCGAGAATCGAACTGGAGTCTCGATTGTAAGATTTTGGATTTGGAAAATTTGTGACGAAGAAAATGGGTTTGGAATAAATGGATTAGATCATTTCAAGTTTTCTAGCCTCTTATTTTGATGTCCATTAGATGGGCTACCATATATGTTGTTTTTGCTTAGAGCTTACAGACTTTAGTGTTATACATTTTTTTCCCCTCTGTTGCATGGTTTCTTATAGTTCACTATTTTCTTTTCTCTGTTTTTTTTTTCTTTGTTCTTTTGATATATTTGTCTCTTATGATCTGTATGTGTCTCTTTTTTGCTAAACTTTCCACTCATGTTTTTAGGTTCAGTCAGTGATATAAGATTCTGATATATCATATATGTGAAGCATTATGTTGAAACATTGGCTGAGCAGTACCTAGAGCAAGGGATAAAATATATATATTATATATTTTCCGTGATGCTTTTGGCTATTTTCATACTGAGATTTTATCGTGTGCAAACGTGTCAGTGATGGCAGTTAGTGATACTGTCATTGCCATAAGGGATAAACTAAGAGGAAAATTGGGCAAACCAAGGTTAAAAGATATTGGCCTGGTAAAGCCCCTGAGTGAGCAGATGATGCTGATGAAGAAGAAGATATTAGGATGGCCAGGGTAGAGAAGCCTTTCCTGTTAAGGAGGACTCAAACACTGTGAGGAAGGATGATCCTCAACTGTGCAGTTTGGCTGAGTGTAGGATAGATTATCGTGAAGAAGTGAGAGCATTTCATCGATGTAATCAAGCTGAAATTGTTTTGACAATTGAAGAGGAGGCTAAAAGGCAGGAATGTTTGGATGCGGAGGAAGAAGATGCAGATGCTTTAGAGGAACGGAGAAGGGGGATTAAGGAGAGGTTGCGTCAAAGAGAACAAGAAGAAGCTCCACCGCTTCCATCAGAAGATGTGGAAGAGGCATATGAGACCAACTAAGAGGAGGAAGGGCCCTTGAGGAATTGGAGGAGAGGAAAAAGGGGACCAGGCATATTTTAGTCGAGGAAATTAGGAAGGATGAACAAATTCAGAAAAGTTTGGAACAACCGAACAAGAGACAAATATGGCAGATGTTGATACTGGTGACGAAGTCAATGAGGCTGAAGAGTATGAAGCTTGGAAGGTGAGAAAGATATCCAGGATCAACAGGGATAGGGAAGACCGAGAAGCTATGTTGAAGAAGGAGGAAGAGATTGAGAGGGTTAGAAACATGTCAGAGGAAGAAAGAAGGGAATGGGAGAGTAAGAATCCAAAGCCTGCTCCACGATCAAAGCAGAAGTGCAGGTTTATGCAGAAATATTATCACAAGGGTGCTTTCATCCAATCAGATGATGATGATCCAGCCACTACAGCTGGAACAGATGAAATTTACCATCGTGATTTCCCTGCTCCAACTGAAGAAGATAAGATGGACAAGATGATATTGCCCAAGGTCATGCAGCTTAAGCACTTTGGTCGCAGTGGCAGGACGAAATGGACCCATCTTGTTAATGAGGATACTACAGATTGGAACAATCCGTAAGTCACGTATCCTTTGTTTTTTTTTTTTTACTATGTGACACTTCCCATGGTTTATCTTTTAAAATGGTCATCCTCTGCACATAACCCCCCCATACTAAGTATTTTATTCTTCTCAATGTGTTTATGATGTGCATTGAAATCACTCTTTTATCTGTGTGAATGAGGAGTTAAAAGGTTAAGTTAAATGAACTTCAACTTAACCCTTCAACCTTGTGACCAAAAAAA
The DNA here is from genome assembly GCA_037013495.1 of Hippophae tibetana. Taxonomy (NCBI): domain Eukaryota; kingdom Viridiplantae; phylum Streptophyta; class Magnoliopsida; order Rosales; family Elaeagnaceae; genus Hippophae; species Hippophae tibetana. Next base: position 21,724,765 of record CM072812.1, read on the forward strand.
ACACTTGACCCTTCAACCATTTCCCAGATAGAGAGATTTTAGAACAGAGGCGTTCTTGTCTGAAACCTTTGTGTTAAATGTATTGGATATGAAAGCATAGCAACTGTAGGAAGAATGACATAGCACTGCTTACGCTCCTTTCCCCTTTATCAAAATTCTGTTTTACCTTGTTCCATCTCCACGCTTTTTAGTATTCCAAACCTGTGGGCATTGTGTTCCATGGGAACATTCTATGCAGTTACAAACTACCCAGGAAGCATTGCACATTGAAATTCATGCAAGGTGATCCTTGAAGCATTTAGTGATGCTTGCTGTAAGACGGAAACACCCTTCTATATTATTCCATTTAAAAATTGGATTCTTGGTATGTCAAATGAAGGCTACTACTTACATTCTCGTTGAACCCATGTACAAAGTGTTGGAGATTGTTATAAAGCTCCTTAATTTAAGGAGCAAAACATGGAACAAAACATGGAGCAAAACATGGAGCAAAACAAGGAGTAAAACATGGAGCAGAACATGGAGCAAAACAAGGAGTAAAACATGGAGCATAATTCAAGGAGCAATTCAAGGAATCATTAATTTAAGAAGTAATTCAAGGAGTGAATTTTCCTATAAATAGATGTGTAATTATAATGAATTAATCATCCAAAGTGTTCATTCCAATTGAGAGAAAAACTTTTGTGAGAGAAAATTGAGAGTAATTTTCTTGGGTGCAATTGGGTTGTGGATTGAGTTGTGAGTGTTGTAAATATCTTGTGTAATTTCTCCTATTTCAGTAAAAAGATCTGCAGCAGGTCCGGAGACGTAAGCAAGATTGGCCGAACTCCGTTATCAAATTTGTGTGTTATTTTTATTCTTGCTTTCTCATAAATCTGACTTATCGGGAATTTGCGTAATTTCCCAACAACTGGTATCAGAGCTATTGGTGGTGATTTCTGTCAATTTTCTACAAGATTACTATTTATGTAATAGTGAATTACGTGAATAGTGAAATTTTGTCGATGATATTTGTTCGTTGACGGAGGTGTTCTAATACACGGTGGTTTACAGAAATAGTCAGAAACGATCCGGAGGAAGTCGGATTTGAGTAGGAGCAATGGCCGCAGATGAAGGAAAGGTGAAACTTGAGAAATTCGATGGCTCGGATTTCGGATTTTGGAAAATGCAGATAGAGGATTATCTATATCGAAAATCTGTATCAACCTCTCTCAGGGAAGAAGCCAGAGGCTATGAAGGAAGAAGATTGGAATCTTCTAGACAGACAAGCCCTCGGAGTTATTCGATTGACGTTATCCCGTAATGTTGCTTTCAACATAGCAAAGGAAAAGACCACGGTGGGTCTTATGGCAGCTCTCTCCAATATGTATGAGAAGCCATCAGCCTCAAACAAAGTGCACTTGTTGAGGCGTTTGTTTAATTTGTGAATGACGGAAGGCGCATCGGTAGCTCAACATCTCAATGAACTAAACACAGTCACAACCCAGTTGAGTTCAGTGGAAATTGAATTCGATGAAGAAGTACGAGCATTGATACTTTTGTCTTCTCTACCAGAAAGTTGGAATGCTACTATTACGGCTGTGAGTAGCTTGTCAGAAAGCAATAAGTTGAAATTTGATGATGTTCGTGATTTGGTTCTCAGTGAAGAGATCCGACGTAAAGAGTCAGGTGAATCGTCAACTTCTTCAGTTTTGCATACAGAGTCAAGAGGAAGAAATTTAACCAAAGGGAATGGACGTGGTAGAACAGACTACCGAGGTAGATCAAAGGATAGGAGGTCCAAATCCAGGAATCCTAATAATTCCCATAGCTCGAAGACTATCAAGTGTTGGAATTATGGAAGAACCAGGCACTACAAAAATCAGTGCAAGAGTGCACCGAAGGACAAACAAGTGAAGGCAGAGGCAAATGTTACTTCCACCTCAGGAGGGGATGATGCATTGATATGCTTTTTGGAGAGCAAGGAGGAATCTTGGGTGTTAGACTCTGGAACATCGTTCCATGCTACTTCACAGAAAGAATTCTTCGAGAGATATGTCTCCGGAAACCTTGGAAAGGTATATCTTGGTGATGATCAACCATGTGTTATTATTGGCAAAGGTGTAGTGAAGATTAAGTTGAACGGGTCTGTTTGGGAGCTGAAAGATGTCAGGCATATTCTCGACCTAAGAAGGAACTTAATCTCAGTAGGGCAGTTGGCCAGTGAAGGCTACACTACGATCTTCCATGGTGATGATTGGAAGATTTCAAAGGGTGTAATGACAGTTGCTCGAGGCAAGAAAAGTAGCACTTTTTACATGACATCAAAGGCACGTTGTTCAATCACAGTTGCAGCAGGCAATGAAACACCAAATTTGTGGCACCAAAGACTAGGCCACATGAGTGAGAAGGGGATGAAGATTATGCACTCAAAGGGAAAACTTTCAGGTCTACAGTCTGCGGAGATAGACATGTGCGAAGATTGCATACTTGGAAAGCAAAAGAGAGTCAGCTTTCGGACAAGTTGCAGAACCCCAAAGAAGGAAAGGCTAGAGCTTATTCACTCTGATGTTTGGGGACCAACGACCGTCTCATCTATTAGTGGGAAACACTACTTCGTGACTTTCATCGATGATCACTCTCGGAAGGTATGAGTTTACTTTCTAAAGCATAAGTCTGAAGTATTTGAGGCTTTCAGAAGATAGAAAGCTATGGTGGAAAATGAGACGGGTTTAAAGATCAAAAAACTCAGAACCG
>CM072812.1:22330000-22537500 GCA_037013495.1 Hippophae tibetana
GTCATTACATACATAAGTTATTAATAATGTTATGTATTAATAATTGTAATTTGGAGAATGACAATTAATGTTGTACCACTTCGAATTCACGTTAATAAATATCACTTTTTATAATCCTCTTTCCTTCCTATCAATTAAAAAAAATTCTTTAAAGAATAAGAGCACCATTTGCGATAGTGGTAGAAGTTGTTTAATCCAAAAAAAAAATCCGAAAAAAAGAGATTGAATCGTATTAAAGACGATGATTTGTATGAAAAATTAGATAGAGATGAATTGATTTGTGAGAAAAACTTAGGGTTTTTATCTCAAATTAATACCTGAAATGAAAATTTATAATAATTTAAATACTCATAAAATTGACTAGTGAAAATGTTTTAAAAACAAGTTTAATCTTCATCATGTGTGTGACATATGTTGAAATCTTAAATTAATTCTTAATTTTGTACAATTGTTATACCTAAAATCAAATATAGATACTATTAGTATTTTATTATGAAAATATGGATTTAAATGCGTAAATTTTATTGAATAAAAATATTATTAAAATATCAAATCTCGATTAATTATACATATCTATTACAATTAATACAAAGTTGTATAATTAGGTATATAAGCAAAAAGTAAACATATACAAAAATGGAGCTTCACCTAAAAAGTTAAATATATAGAGTAAATTTCTATATAAAAACATATAAATGTAAAGACGTTAAAGTTGGAGTAAAAACATGTGTAATTTTAAAATATATTAAAATTTGTTCTTTGAAAAAATAAAATTATATTTGATTTAAAAAGAAAATGTTTTCTACCCTAATTTGGGATTGTCCGAAGCAAAATGTACATAATAATGAGCATACTTAATCCTAATTTAAAATATAGTATTGTTAAGGTCCTACCTAGTCAAGATCATAAAATAGAATGCTTGTACATAATAATAAGAATTCTGCTTCTACAATTCTTGCATAGTTGAGTGTTAAGTTTCTTTCATCTAACATATTTGATATCAAAATCTAAGGGATTGTAGTTTCTTTAGTGAGATTTAGATTAAAGAAGAGTGATATACGAGTGGAGTGTTAAGAGAATATTTTAAAAGAGATTAAAATTGTAAAATCGGTTACTTAACACGGGTGCTGTCACCATATTATTTCAGATTCTACTCAATTTAGATTCTTTATGCCTTATACTTGAATTAGTGGTATAATGTTAGATAATGGTGATAAAATGCATTTATTATTCATACCTCATGAAATTAAATTATGGATATTTTAGTTCATGAACTTAGTTTCCTTTCTAAAATGGTATATATATCCGTCAACTTCAACATCATTTTGTACAATATAAGGCAATAAAAGTTTAGCAATAGAATGGAGTCTTGCAAGTTGGTTTTTTCGCTACAAGCCTACAAGTAGTGCATGCCTTTTGCTCCTTCCCACATAGAATGCAACTTTGGCTAGCTAGCTACAAACTAGTGTTACTTGTTACTAGCTATTTGTACAATCAGATAAACAAATAATTAAAAGGTGCCCAATGTTATCTTTTTTTATGAGTATTTTAGTTATGTTATTTTCCATTTGTTACTTACAATTCTGTTATTTATACAACTTTAGATATTGTATTAAATTTGATATATTCCATTTTTACAAGTAATAAGTGCTCAACTTTTTAATAGTTCATGGATTTTTTTAAATAAAAGATACATATTTATATTAATTCAATATAATTGATAGATTATAAGTGATATTTTTATATTTATGAGATTAAAAATGTCCATTTTTCATAATAATAAGATTATAATTATTTAATTTAAAAATAATAAAATTAAAGTGTTTATTTTTATGGAATAGTATGACAAATTTATCCTTAATTTAAAGGCAATAATCATTCACATCATGCTTAATAATGGAAAGACTTCTCAAAAAGAATTTTATTAATGCAATAACTTAGTCAAAGTCTAATAATGGAAAGACTTCTCAAAAAGCATTTTATTAATGCAATAACTTAGTCAAAGTCTAATAATAGAAAGACTTCAATAAGTTGGGTAACGATGTGTGACTTGTTGATTGAAGTCTAATAAGATTTTAGAGTCTTTATTTATTTATGAGTATGTGATTTGAACTCCATAAAATAATCTTAAAAAAAAAGAGAGATAATATAACTAATTATTCACTAGTAATGACAGGATATGGAAGCCTGCAAATTATAAACAATTGCATATATAACATGAAGACAAGCTTTTTTCTTTTTCTTTTTCATTTTTTCAATAGATTAGAATCTTTCAAATCTACATTTTTTAAGTGAAAATCTCTACCTCACTTATGAGAAAATTTGGTGTGGGTTGTCAAAACAAAATCAAAGTCAGTTCAAGAACCTAGCATGCGCATTCTAAGAATTCTTTTCTTCTTTTTCTATAATGCAAGAGTTTATATTCGTTGGACCTAAAAATGACTTTTCAAACAAAACACCACAAAACTTATAAGATAGAGTAAATAGGTTTTTTTATTACATAATTTTGAGAGTTGTTAAAAAAATATTATAAAATTTTGATTTGTTATATATCATTGAGATTTACAATTGTTATAAAAATATTATTAAATTTTTTTTTGTTACTTTTATACCATTGAACTTTGAAAAATTTTACAAAAATATCATCAATATCGATCAGTTAATGGGAGGTAACAAAAAATTTTGCTACATTAATGGTACTTTTTAGGGATGGTAATTTATGTCATAACTCGATTAACTGAATCGAACTCGAATTGTAGAATCCGAATTGAACACAAATCGAATTAAATTCGGATCAAATCTGAACCATCTAAAATTATCTTAAAAAATTGAGCTAGGTTGGGTTGGGTTCGAACCAACTTGTTAGTCTAAAATATTTTTTTAAAAAAGAAAGCTATAACACACAAATATTACAATTTTTGTGTTAGGTTAAAAATTTAAAATTGGAGACACATTTCTTTTTAATTTTCAACGAACTAAATCTCACTCTCTCAACAATTTGCTTCTCTAGCAACTAGCAACAATCCTACGTCCATTAAAACATGCTAAAGTATTTTCTATGACACCTTAAAAAGATGATTTTTTTTATGAGCTATTTGTTGCAACTATAAGTTTTAATGAAAACACAATAACCTTTGACTTTTGCATCAGAGAGATTTAATGGTGTTTATCTTTGTCAAATTTATTTATAAATGAGCTCTAAGAATTAGATTTCTTTGATTTATGACGAATGCTCTTATTTTATAATTAATTAATTATTGTAACATAATAAGTGTACGTGATTAATTGTATTATCAAAATAGACTTTGTTGTATAAGTGAGTTATTCATTAAGTGTTAAGTTATCATTTGTTCTAAATGCTAATTGTTGTAATTTTATTTTCCTTATTTTGGATATTTCATATAATGTTGTTGAGCTTATAAGCTTTCATTATTGAATATATATTTTGATTTATAAAAAATATATTTAATTAACTAAAATAACATGCAATTAATAATTTGGGTTAATTTAGGTCGATTTAGGCCAATTCGTTTGTATTTGGTTTGGATTCGTGCTCAATTTTATTATCTCGAATTAAATTTGAATTGAGTTAGAATTTGATTAATTTGGATTGAGTTACTTTGAGTTGACCAAATTCGTTTGAATTATCACCCCTAGTATTTTTGTTATATTTATAAAATTTAATAATATGAAGAAAAAAAATTGATTTTATTTTTATAATATTTTTAAAATTTAAAATAAAATTTGATAATATTGTTATAAGAACCCAAATTTTTACGGTAATAAAATCTATTCACTTTATAAGATATTTAAGTTCTTGCAGCGATTTTTTTTTTTTTTTGTATGTTTATAAGCAAGTAAGCAGTTCTAAAATACAAATGGGCCAACCTATATTGATTTAAGATAGCCCATAGCACCTATTAAAATCCCTTGGGCTTGTTAATAATGCTGCGCTTACTTGCTCATGTCCCTTAAATGTTACAAATTTAATAATAATTATGTTCATCTCAATCTCTCTTTTTTCTTAATCTTATGTTTCTTCTTTTTTTTTCTCGCATCCATACATCTAATTTATTTATATAAGTATTATAAATTTTATTTTTAACTATAAATTTGTTTAAATTTATAAATTATGATAGATGTTTTTTTAAATAAAGAGACTTATATGAGAGAGATTACATGAAAGAATATTTTTTTATTAAAAACAAAAAATATAAGAGAATATATTGTTTGAGTTTTTAATATTTTTAGAAATATTATTAAAAAAATGTTACTTTTAAGAAAAATATTATTTTACCTAAAAATATCTTCTTCTTTTTTAAAATGAATTAATTTAACTGTATATAAAAAATATTAGATTAAACTTAACATATTTAAAAGAAATAAGATTAAAGTATTATTATCATATTATTAGAAGACTATGGTGATCCTCATTCCCTAAAATAGCATAAAACTTATCAAATGATTAGGATGTAAATGGGGCGTCCTGGGTCAATCGGCTTATATACTCATCTCTCATTTAAATACTAATTATTTAATATATTTGTTTGGTGTGAAAATAAATATAATAAATTTGAATTTTAGGTACTTGTTATATTTAATTTTTATTTTGTTAGTTTAATTATCATTAAAACTGTTATTATTTTATACATCATAATCATTATTTTTATAATTAAAGTATTAATTTAATGGTATATATATTATTAGTTTTTAATCAAAATTTATTAATTTTTATTCTAATTTTATTCAAATATTTAACTTTTTAAAGAAAATTATATCAAAATGATGATGGAGTAGGAAAGAAATTTATAATGTAATTTAAGATGCAAAAAATTCACAATAGTAATCACACACTTTGTAAATGATGTAATCAATTTCTTATGATTACATTATAAATTTCATTTTTTTAAATAATATCGAAAAAGAAAAATATCTACCCACTATTCCCCAATTAAGTTCTATGGACTGAATGATGTTTGGCTTTTTTTTTTTAATGAAAAATGATGTTTGGAGTTTATTGTACTAAATAAAGCACTTTTATTTGTCTTAATTATCACATAATAGAATAAAGTGAAGTAGTCAATTAACCTTTCTTACATTAAAGATTTTTTTTTTCCAACCAAAATTTACACAATTAGAGCTGTTATTACTACACACTACACATTACACACGTTAGTTGAGTTGAGTTGATGGAAAAAACCAAAATCCTAATCACAAAGTCTTTATTACTTTAAGATGAGGTGAAATAATTATATTTTTTACTAGATTCTTCTTAACTTTAAATATATATTAATAAAAATATATAAAAAATTATTTATTCTTTTATTAATAGATTTTCAATGTTAATGAAACGGAATGATAACTTGGTATATGATATTTTTTAGACTTTTAATTTAGGGTAATTTTTTTTTTTAAATAGCATAAGTTATTCCTACGACCAAAATCAAACATGTCAAATAATAAAAACAAAATAAGTAATCTAATCAGGCAAAAAAAAAAGCCAAAAACCAACTCTGTTGATTCCAATTTTAAGGGGAAAAAAATGGATTCCCAATCACCAACCTAAAACTAACCCCACAAAGCAACATCACTTTGGATATCTTTCTATCTCTAATGATATAATCTTTTTACAAATCCATTTTTGTTATATTCAATTAAAATCAGATTTGACAAAAATAATTATTTATAATAAGAGAATAAAAATAATTAAATTGATCATTTCCGTCCAATCTTCTACATGGCGAGCCTGTTTCCCCTCTCAATGATTCAATACTTGATTATAGCAGTGTCAATTCTTGATACCAAAGATGAACATGAGAAATTGATTGAGAGGATAGTGGGGTTACTATTAAAGAAAAATAATTATTTAGTATAAATATATTATTATAATTAATATAATAATTAATTTTAAATATAAAAAAATATTCATATTGTTTTACAAAAAGTTATCTATTTTTTATTGGTTATTTGTCGTTAAAGATGATTAGTTGTGTATGTATTAGGTGTCTAACACTAGTGAATATATTAGTTGTGTATTATGTGTCTTAGTTGTGTATTAATTGTATATCACTTAAGATTGTCTCTAACTTTTTATATAAATAGGTGGTGTCTTTGAATGAGAAATATAAGAGTGAATTCTGAGTTTTACATGGTATCAAAGCATTTGAGTTACAAAATTTGGGAAATTTTTTTTCCGTTCAAATTGAGGGTTGATTTTGGGTAAACACAGATTATGATTTGGTGCATTTTTGAGTTCCAACTCGGAACATCCTTTTGGAGTGAATTTTTTTCTCACCGCCGGCACAGGGAGGAAGACTAGCCGCCGACCAGCCAAACCCCGAAGTCCAGTCACCAGACGAGCCGCGAGTGAGCCACACGTGCCACCGCGAATTTCTGTCAAATTTCCACACGTCTCACCGTCGTCACAGGGAGGAAGAACAGCCGCCGACCGGCCAAAACCCGAAGTCCGGTCACCATACGAGCCACGAGTGAGCCACACGCGCCACCGCGACTTTCTGTCATCTTTCCACGCGTCGGCGCGTGACAGCGCATTCGTGCAGAATTCCTCTCCGGTCGACCTCGTGTCGCTCTCCGTCGTTCCCCTGCGTTATATGTGGTGGTTTGGCACTCATCGCTTGTGATTGTTCAGATTTGTGTTCTTCCAATATTGTGTTCTTTTCGATGCACTGCGTGTTTGGTCGCTGCTGTTGTTGGATTTGGTTTGTTCGTTTGCTCGCTGCCTTGTCATTTGTAAGACTTATGGCTGAAAAGAAATCTAATGTTGTAACGGATATGGTGCCTGTGATGTCTAAAATCACGGACCATAAGCTCAATGGCTCATATTATTTGGCTTGGAGCAAGACCATTCGAATTTATTTGAGAAGTATCGAAAAAGCTACTCATTTGACTAATGATCCTCCTAAAGATGATTCAAAGTAGACATGGCTTAGAGACAATGCTCGCTTATTTCTGCAGATTCATAATTCTATTGAAAGCAATGTAATTGACTTGATCAATCATTGTGAATTCGTTAAGGAATTGATGAATTATTTGGATTTCTTATATTCTGGTAAAGGAAATCTTTCTCGCAAATATGAGGTATGCAAAGCATTTTACCGTGCAGACAAACAAGATCAGTAACTCATAAATTATTTTATGGAATTTAAAAGGACTTATGAGGAGCTCAATAGTTTGATGCCTTTTAGCCCTGATGTAAAGGTTCAACAAAACCAATGAGAACAAATGGCGGTCATGAGTTTTCTTTCCGGTCTTCCCTCTACTTTTGAGACTACTAAGTCCCAGGTTCTTTCTGGTTCTGAGATCTCCTCTTTACAATAGGTGTTTAGTCGAGTAATTTGTACAGAAGGAACTCCACCTCCACCTGCTCAATTAAATGGTACTTTGGTCAACCGAAGTAATAATTATGAGCATGGACGGTCAACTTATATGAACAGAAACAAAGGAGGTAGCTCGCACGGGTTTGAAACTCGACCATAGGACCTAGGAGGTATTGTATATCACTATTGTCACAAACCAGAACATATGAAACATGACTGTAGAAAGCTTCAGTACAAGCATCAGAAAGGTCACTCGGCTCATATTGTATCCACTTCTGATACTTCTGAAAAATTGGTTCTTATCTCTACAGATGAATTTACCAAGTTCTAATAGTATCAAGAATCACTAAGGTCTTCATCACCTTCTGTCACTGCTATTGTTGATTCAGGTAAATCAAATGTGTGTCACATTTCCTAATCTTCCAAATGAGTTATTGATTCTGGTGCCACAGATCATATGACAAGTAATTCTAGTCTCTTTTCTACTCTTCAATCACACACTTCTACCTCTATTGTTACCTTATCCGATGGGTCACCATCTCGTGTTCTTGGGTTTGGTACAATTACTCTCACTCATTTGCTTCCTTTTTCGTCTGTCTTACATTTACCTAGCTTATCCTTTAATTTGATCTCTGTAAGTCAACTTACTCGCAACCTTAACTGTTGCATCTCATTTTTTTCCTGATCGTTGCTTATTTCAGGATCTTATGATGAAGAAGACTATTGGTAAAGGACATGAGTCTGGAGGCCTCTATATTCTTGACACACTAATACCGAAATCTATCACTTGCTCTAGTGTAACCTCTCCCTTCGAGGCACATTGTAGACTGGGTCATCCATCTTTTCCTTTATTGAAGAAACTTTGTCCTCAGTTTAGTAAGGTGTCTTCATTAGATTGTGAGTCTTATCAATTTGCAAAACATTGTCGTCTTAGTACAAATCCAAGAGTTAATAAACGTGCTAGTGTGCCTTTTGAATTAGTTCATTCTAATGTTTGGGGTCCTTGTCCTATTTTTTCTAAACCTGGATTTAAATATTTTGTTACTTTTGTGGATGATTATTCTTGTGTAACTTGGTTATATTTAATGAAGATTCGTTCTGAATTGTTTTCTATTTTTTGCACATTTTGTGTTGAGATTAAAACTCAATTTAATGTTTCAATTCGTACTTTGCGAAGTGATAATGCCAAAGAATATACATTAGCTTTGTTTCAATCTTATATGGTTCAAAATGGCATGCTTCATGAAACTTCGTGTGTTGATACTCCATCTCAAAATGGAGTGGCCGAACGTAAGAACAAACATCTTCTTGAAACTGCATGTGCCTTATTATTTCAAATGAATGTTTCTAAACCTTTTTGGGCCGATGCAGTTTCAACAACATTTTTTCTTATTAATCACATGCCCTCATCTTTTCTTCATGGTGAGATTCCTTACAAAATTTTGTTTCCTAATAAGTCACTATTTCTGGTTAACCCTAGGATATTTGGTAGCACTTGTTTTGTTCGGGATGTTCGTCCGTATGTTACTAAATTAGATCCCAAGTCTTTGAAGTGTATCTTCCTTGGTTATCCTCATCTCCAAAAAGGTTATAGATGTTATTGTCCTAGTCTTAACAAATATCTTGTCTCAATTGATGTTACCTTCATGGAAGACACGTCTTATTTTTCGTTTTCTCCTCCTCCTGCATGTCAGGGGAGGATGACGATTTGTTAGTCTATTCTATCACATCATCTGAACTTGTCTATGATCCAGTTCCTGTTAGGCCTCCTATAACTCAAGTCTACTCCACATATAGACCTTCTGATTTATGTCTGACACCTGTTCCTTCGTCATCAGATCCAGTCCTGAACGATGATCTCCCTATTGCATTACGCAAAGGTAAATGTCAATGTACTTATCCTATTTCTTCTTTTGTTTTGTATAATTGCTTGTCGTCTTCCTCTTGCTCTTTTATTGCCTCTCTTGATTCTATTTATATCCCTAAAACTATTCATGAAGCCATATCTCATCCTGGTTGGCATCATGTAATGATCGAGGAAATGAATGCGTTGGATGACAATGGTACTTGGGACTTGGTTAATTTACCTTCGGGGAAACGGGCTATCAGATGCAAATGGGTGTTCATAGTTAAGGTTAATCCAGATGGGTTAGTTGCTCGATTAAAGGCTCGTCTTGTTACTAAGGGATATACTCAAACCTATGGAGTGGACTATTCTGACACTTTTCTCTCCTGTTGCTAAATTGACATCTATTCGGTTGTTTATTTCTATGGCAGCTACTCATCATTGGTCTTTGCATCAACTAGATATCAAGAATGCTTTTCTTCATGGTGATCTTCAAGAGGAGGTGTTTATGGAGCAACCTCCTGGTTTTGTTACTCAGGGGGAGTCTAGGCAAGTTTGTCGTCTTCGCAAATCTTTGTATGGTTTGAAACAGAGTCCTCGTGCTTGGTTTGGAAAATTTAGTCAAGCTATAGAAACGTTTGGTATGATGAAAAGAGAGTTTGACCATTCTGTGTTCTACAAACAATCAGAAGCAGGTATCATTCTTTTAGTTGTGTATGTAGATGACATTGTTATTACTGGAAGTGATACTACGGGAATTTCATATCTTAAGTCTTTCCTACATACTCAGTTTCACACGAAGGATTTGGGGATGCTAAAGTATTTCTTGGGTGTTGAAGTCATAAGGAGTAAAAAAGGTATCTTTCTGTCTCAGAGAAAATATGTCTTGGACTTATTAACTGAGATATTAAATTAGGAGCAAAATCTTGTAGTGCTCCAATGACTCCGAACATCCACCTTACAGGAGATGGAGAACTCTTTAAAGATTTTGAGAGATATCGAAGGGTGGTTGGAAAGCTGAATTACCTTACCGTGACTCGTCCAGATATTGCATATTCGGTCAATGTTGTTAGCCAATTTATGTCATCCCCAACAGTTCATCATTGGGCAGCGTTAGAGCAAATTTTGTGTTACTTGAAAGGAGCACCTGGATGTGGTATCTTGTATGCAAATCATTGACACACTTATTTTGAATGTTTTTTAGATGGAGATTGGGCAGGTTCCAAAGTGGATAGAAGATCCACATCAGGTTATTGTATTTTCATTGGAGGAAATTTGGTCTCATGGAAAAGTAAGAAGTAGAATGTTGTGTCACGATCGAGTGGAGAGTTAGAATATAGGGCTATGGCACAATCTGCGTATGAGATAATATGGATATATCAGCTTTTGGATGAAGTAGGTCTTAAAATTTCAGTACCAGCGAAATTGTGGTATGATAACCAAGTTGCTCTTCATATTGATTATAATCCTGTGTTTCATGAGCGAACTAAACACATTGAAATTTATTATCATTTTATTCGCGAGAAAATTCAGCAAGGTTTGATTTCTACAGGATATATGAAGACTGGAGAACAACTAGGAGATATCTTCACAAAAGCTTTAAGTGGGGTTCAGGTTGATTATCTTTGTAACAAGTTGGGCATGATTAATATCTATGCTCTTGTCATTTTGTTTGCGAGAAAATTCAGCAAGGTTTGATTTGTACAAGATATATGAAGACTGAAGAACAACTAGAAGATATTTTCACGAAAGCTTTAAGTGGTGTTTGGGTTGATTATCTTGTTAACAAGTTGGGCATGATTAATATCTATGCTCTAACTTAAGGGGGAGTGTTAAAGATGATTAGTTGTGTGTATTAGGTGTCTAACACTAGGTGAATATATTAGTTGTGTATTAGGTGTATGTTACCTAAGATTGTCTCTAACTTTGTATATAAATAAGTGGTGTCTTTGAATAAGAAATATAAGAGTAAATTCTGAGTTTTACACTTGTTAAGACATGAATAAAAATGCAACCTCACACGAATTCAGCAATTAAATATTATCCGATTAACACCTTATATATGCTAACAATTTGATAAATTAATGGCATATTATTTACTTAAATATTTAAAAATTTATAAGTTTGAATACAAATGATGAGTTTATAAATCATCTAATTATTTTAATAGAAAAAATAACATGTATTATTATATTTAAAACTTATAATTATAAAAAAATTATATATTTTTAGTAAAAAATTATAAAAAATAATATACTTAAAACTTATAACAATAAAAATATTATCCTAATTAACATTAAATATGATCAAATTAAATTACGTTAAACATTAAATTAATCTAAATGATCATAATTGAATTGAATAGTGTTTATTAAATATGAGATAATGTATTAGATTTTTTTAATTAGTAAAAATATATGAATTGGTTATAAATATTATTATTTTTGTGATTATAAGTTTTAAAGTTATTATTTTCATTATTTGTTAAAATATATTTATTTAAAAAAGTTTATATTAATCAACATACACTTGTAATCTAATTAATTAAATATTAAATTATTATTTTATTATTATAAATTTGAAATAATTAATATGACGTGGATATGTCATTATAATTTTTATTTTTTACTAAATATGTCCATATAATTACAAAATACATTTTTTTTTCTATTTCATTACAAACTTGACTGTGCAAAGTACTGACCAAGAATAAACCCAGCTAACACCTAACGACTTAGACCCTATTATTTTTCTGCATAAAACATAAAAGACAGACCATCTGGGTCAACACATTTCGTTCCCAGAATCCAACAGCATTGGAGACTGTAGCGTGTTTATCACGCTCTATAAAACCTGTGAAGATAATGAAAATCTATCTATCTCGCAAAAAACTCACCCGTCTTAAACAATTATTAATTGGTATTGTATTAATTTAACATGTTGGTTCACTCTATTAATTGATACATATTTTTCCTTTTTTCGTACCACTCATTTATACTTATTCTACATTTTAATTGATAAAACCATGATCTCATTTTACTTGTGACTAATCAATCAATTTGAAGTTTAATCGATCCCTTAATCTTTTAATAAATAAAATTTTATCCGGAAAATATATACATATGTTATTTTCAATACAATGTAAAAAATGTATATTATTTATATATTCAAAAATACAATAAATATATTATTTAAAAAATAAAAAAATTTAAAATTTATAAAAATAAAAATAATATTAAATAATTTAAAATAATTATAATTTAATTTAAACAAGTGTAATAAAATAATGTTTCATGTAAAATTAAATGCTATACTTTTATAGTAAAAATATAATAATTGGATATAAAAATTTAATTTTTGTAGTTAATTTTTTTAATAACATGAAAATATATATTTTTAAAAAAAATTATATTATAATTTTTAATAAAAACTGGAGGTATTTCTAAATCCTGGAAAAATAAATGAGTACGAAAAAAAAATTATGAAAATGAAATCCCCATAAAAATCATAAGAAAAGCATCAGCAACTGGACTCCTTATTAAAAGCTGAAAAGAAGAAGACAAGATCCACCTCGAACCTCTCTCCTTCAATTCATCCCATTACTACCATTACCCTCTTCTTCTTCCTCTTTCCAAACTCCCAATTTATTCTTCTTCATCACCACAATCCTCAGTGTCACTTTCTCTCTCCCCTCTATACTCAAATCAATTTTAGAGAGAGAGAGAGAGAGAGATTTTGGTTTATAAAAATCCCATCTTTTTGGTTATAGCACTATTAGTCTACCACTGATTTGCCCATTTGTTTATCTAATGTAAATCCATATAGCTTCTTTATCATTGTTTGTGTAGGATTATGCCTTAAGTTATTGGGAGGCTGACAAAGCTTGTACCTTTTTGCCAAGACTATCCCAAACCAAGTGATTCCAAGAACAGAGAAGGGTCAGTAAGGAGAGAGTGATATTGAGTCATTCTCAGATTTGATAAACAATGAGAGAAGACGACTCCAATTGGTTCTCAAAATGGGAAGAAGAGCTCCCATCTCCTGAAGAACTCATGCCTCTTTCCCAAACCCTAATTACCCCTGATCTCGCTTTGGCCTTTGACATTAGAAACCACCCTAATACTATTACCAACACCAACCCTTCTCAAACTCCGCCCCCACCACCTCCTTCTTCTAATCCTATGCCTCTTTCAAATTCTGCCCAACCCAATTCCTCTGAATTTGCTGACTCTGCCGATTTGGGTTCTGGTGCCTGTGGGGAAGAGCCAGCGAGAACCCTTAAGCGACCCAGGTTGGTTTGGACCCCTCAGCTCCACAAGCGCTTTGTTGATGCTGTGGCTCATTTGGGCATTAAGAATGCTGTGCCTAAGACCATAATGCAGCTTATGAGTGTTGATGGGTTGACTAGAGAGAATGTTGCTAGTCATTTGCAAAAGTATAGGCTTTATCTTAAGCGTATGCAGGGAGTATCTGGTGGTGGTAGTGGAGGTGGTAGTATTGCTGGCCTGGCTGCTTCTGCTGATCCAGCCACTGACCATTTGTTTGCTAGCTCTCCAGTGCCACCCCATTTCTTGCATTCAGGTCGAGCCAATTCGGACCATTTCTTGCCTTTTGTGCCCGTGAGTGCTTTGCAGCACCACCATCACCAGCATCCGATGGCGGCAGCTGTTGCGGCCGTGCATCCCCAGCTTCAGAGTCAGTACCACAGGCAAGTGGGACATTTTGGGTCACCGCCAAATGGGCAATTCGAGCATCCCTTTTTAGCTAGGCAGTCACAGCCAATTCATAGGATGGGTGCACCTGTGCATAATCCAATGCCAGGGTATGTAGAAGACTTGGAGTCTGCTAATGCAAATGGTGGAAGGAAGGTTCTCACACTTTTTCCAGCAGGGGATGATTGAAAATTTTGCAATCAAGGACCTTTCTTGTCTAAAAGTTGTTGCTTTTTCTTTCCAGTTGGTTTCAATTTGAAATTGTTGTCTCGTAGTACGCTTTAGAGTTATGTTTAGGGTACTAGTTGTTGTCTTTGTGTTATTTGATGTTAAGTTAATCTTTCTGCTAGTAATTGGTGCTGTGAGCTTTGGATAAGATCTGAATTTCATTCTCAGATCCAAATTTATTACATTTAGGTCGCAGAGTCAAGTACAATTCTTCAATTCCACATCCTTTATGGTTGACTATGATTTGATCATGTGTTCATTGGGGTGACCTTTTGTATTCTGGATGTCTGCATGTGTAATTAGATTGTTGTAGCAATCTATCTATATCTCCTAGTCTGCATTTCGTGGTGGAAATTCGGCCGTGATGTTACTCAAGCAACAATTGTTTTCTGAACTCTTCTATAGCAGCAGTGTTGATGGTGTCATGATCATAGATAACATGGCTTTCTCTTAGGTTAATCGTCTCAGGTCATTTCGGATACTGGTGGGGTTTTCTTTGTTGCTTGGAAAGGTCTTCTGATTGATGTTAAATTGTTAATGGTAGGAGTTGCTGAAACCCTAAATCAACTAATCTTAAGCTTGCAGGTAAGGGTGAATAAAGCTAGTAAGCTAAATACGAGGCCTCTTGTGTTCTGGCTAAGCTAAACAGGTAAGAACATGTTCTGCTTTAGAGATATATATTATGTCCCTTACTTTACTGTTATGTAGAGATGAGTTTACTTGTTGTACATTGTGTCTCTTGTAGAAGATATAAACTCTTTTGTTGGGAGGGGTTTGCTTCTAACTAATCTGATTTTCTTAGTACATTAGACTTGTTTTAATGCTACATGAACAATTATATTTTTGTCTGTCATGTCTATTCCTTTTCTATTCACTTTATGAAAAACAATCAATAGCAATCAGACTTCTGATAGGTAGGAGTTTTTGTTCCATATATATATAACTTGTAAGGATTTTCTAATGAAACCTTTGTGTATTTGCTTTAGACTACTAATGAGATCTTTATTTTATGTTTGTCACTGTTCTGTATGTTCTTTTACTCCAGCTAATATCAGATTGAGCCCAATCTAAGCTAGAAATTTGCTTAAGGTTGTGGTGACCATGCATTTATAATGTATGAAATAGTCTTTCTGGGTTGATATTGACGGCCTGTCACTGTTCTGTATGTTCTTTTACTCCAGCTAATATCAGATTGAGCCTAATCTAAGCTAGAAATTTGCTTAAGGTTGTGGTGACCATGCATTTAATGTATGAAATAGTCTTTCTGGGTTGTTATTGACGGCCTGTTTGAACAATAATGCAAAATTTTCATTCTAAATAAAATGTTTGTTTCTACTTTTGAGACTCTGGAAAAGCACTTGGAGCTAAACAAAACTAAATTTATTAGAAGCTATTTCAGGGCTCATAAATCACATTTTATACTTATTGATTGAAGCATGTTTGAGCCTTTTAAGCCATAATAAGCACAAAATGTGTTTTCAAAGCCTTTTGATGTACAACTTTCTTCAAGTTAGGCTCATATTGATTTATTATTATTATAAATACTTTTACATGATCTCAGAAGCAGATACTTTGAAAATAATGACACCCTTGACTCTCATGTGCTGATTTTGGTTTTGGTGGCTCTCAATGAAAGGTAGTAAATGTCCCATAATTGTTTAATTTAATTGATCCCGTAATTATTGTATTGAATATTAGAGGTTCCATAGTTTTTGAAAAAAGGTGTAAGTAGTTCTATTATTATTATATGCAAATAAGTACTTTAATTTCACAATTTTTGAGTATTAAAAGTGTTTATTTTAATAAATTATAAAATTAAAAATACTTCTCATAATAACAAGTTTAATAGTACTTAATTCATAAATTACTAAACAAAAATACTTATTTTGAAAATTATAATATCTTTGGTACCTAACCTAATAGTTATGAGACTAATGTGCTAATATGATAAAAATTATAAGACTTTCAGGACCATTTGTCCTATATTTTTTTGGTGTGATGTAGTGTGAAAGAGAAAAAATTGTCTTAGTGATCCTGTTATTAAGTGAAAAGTGCAATTTAGTTTAGTAATTTATGGTTAGGGCATTTTTAGTTTAGTAACTTATAGGTAGGGTATTTTTAATTCTGTTATTTATGAAAGATGTACACTTTAGTGTAAATTAGTCTCTTAATGGGACCAAAAGTGTATTTTTTTTTTTTGAATAATTATGGGATCTGAAATACTTGTTTTTAATAATATATAAAAATAAATATACTTATTTTTATAATAATAAGATTAACATTGTTTAATCTAAAAATTACTATACTTAATTACTTTTTTTTTTATTAATGGTCTCTAGCATAGTTATTCAATTTTTTTCGTCAACTGTTGTTAATTTTTTGGTCTCATCTGAAACACTTCCGAGAATGCTAATTATTATTATTATTATTATTATTATTTTGGGTTGTCTTATAAAAAACACTGCTTTAACTTGGAATTTTCTAGCTGGCTGAATTTGGGTTAATCTTTTAACCTTTTTGTTGTCATTTAACTTATTTTAACTATAAAATAGTTTATTATAATAAATAACATAGCGATAGAGATGAAAATATATGCATTTTGATGATACTGTTGCAATAATGTTTTACACATCTTCATATTGAAATATGATGTCAATATTTTTTTGTCAAATTGTCACAAAAGTATCTATAATATCAATAAAATATCATTGTTGTTAAAATGTCGTTGAAATATCGAGAGAAAAATATTAAAAATATTAATTCTTGTTTTATTTTTTTATTTTTCTTTAAGTAATAATTTTAATTCAATTGTTTTTTCATATTCTCTGTTTTTTTAGTATGTTTGTTATATATATAAATACTTTTAAAAATAAATAATTAATTAAATTTATTTTTATAATGTTGAGATTTATCTATTTATACTAGTTAGAATTAAATAATATATTTGATTATGTAATATTTTAATTAATATAAATATTTTATGTATTTAAAAATACATGTATTAACTAAACAAATTAGTTTAAAATATAATTAGTTGATTATTTTAATGTTTTATAAAATTTTATAAAAAAATTATATTTTTAATAAATTTCATAGTTTTCATGATTTTTTTAAATTTTTGTCGACAACAAGAATATTTTTAATATTTTTGTAAAAATTATATCTTAATATCTTTATAATATGTATATTTTAAACCTTATGTATTTATTATTAATTTATAAGCAAACCCACGTAAGTAGTAGAAATTAGGGGTGTCCATAAATCGGATCGGACCGGTCCAAACCGTAAAATCGGACCGGACCGGTTTAATAATATATTAAAAATTTTACATTATTCTTTATTAAATTATAAAAAAATCGAACCAAATCGGGAATAAAACCGGACCGAACGGTTTTATAAGTCAAACGGTCCGGTCCGGTCCGAGTAATATGAACGGTTTTGTACGGTTAAATTTTTTTTAGGAAAAATCGGACCGAA
Organism: Hippophae tibetana; assembly: GCA_037013495.1. NCBI lineage: Eukaryota > Viridiplantae > Streptophyta > Magnoliopsida > Rosales > Elaeagnaceae > Hippophae > Hippophae tibetana. The sequence goes on from CM072812.1 coordinate 22,347,601, forward strand.
CCGGACCATGGATACCCCTAGTAGAAATGACTTTCTTTGTTTGGTAGGGGGGAGTAAATTTCACATGTATTAGAGGTTGAGCATGCCAATTTATGCTTTAGAGCCGACATTGATTTGTGAGATTCCAAGATGCACTTCTTAATTCTTAAGCTTATTATGAAGGTGGTGGAAGACAACCTGTATCTCACCAAAGCATTTGGATATTGTGAAAATATATTTACATAATTATTTATATAAAAAGTAATTAATAAAATACTTTATAAAAAAATTATCATTTTACTTTTAGAATTAGACATATGGCATAATTATTTATATAAAAAGTTATTAATATAATACTTGTCAAAAAAGTATATGATGTTTTATTTTAAATTGTTATACTTTGTCAACTTATTGTTATATTTGTTGATATTTTAGTTATTTTAAATAAATTTTAATAATTTTAATCACTTTTTTACATTTTTAAAATATTTTTGAGACTTTTTTTTTTCAAAAATCAACTTGACATCCCTTGTTAATAAGGTTCGATTAGACCAAAAATCAAAATTTGCAAAAAGATGACCATTGTTCAAAAATATAATAATCAAATGATTAAATTATATCAATTTTAAGAAATGTGATTAATATGATTAAGGATAATATAATATTTTGGTTACTTTATTTTTACAAATTTAAATAAATTAGACACATTTTTTTTAAATTAGTTTGTTAGTCATATTACTGTTACATTTTGAACATTTTAATCATTTTTGATCAATTTTTTTTTATAAAAAACTTAAATTGAATCGAATTGAATATTACTAGTAGGAAATTAATAGATGTTTAAAGAAAAAAATATCTTAAAAATTAAAAAATAAAATAATTAAAATAACCAAAATTAATCTAAAGTATTTTTAAATATAATAGTAAGATTATTAAAGTGTAACGTTTTAAAAAAAATGACATGTGTTTAATTTGTAAAATCACACTGAATTTATGTGCACTTTTTAGTGTGATTTTATAAAAGTAAAATAACAAAATTGTTTTAGACTAGAAAAAAAAAACTTACAATTTAGTAAGTTACAGCTTAAACATTGGATGCAAAAACACCTACAAAGCTGACTCCTCAAATCGTATTTATATTTGTGTTTGCGTAACACCTACAAACATTGGATGCAGGAACAATTTCCTAACTCCTCAGGGTGATGCAGTTTTCAGTTTCCAACCTGGAAAGAAACGAAACAAGCCCGACCTACAAAGCTGCTTTGTTTTATGAACTTCTGTCTTTCTATATTCAGTCATTTTTCTTTCTTTTCTTCGATACATAACTTTACTTTTGTCTACGTATCAAATGTGTTAATATATTGTTTTATTGTGTTTGCGTAAGTGGTATTCATGTCAAATAAATTATTTATAGTAACAATACACATTTAAATTTATAAAGAATTAATAATAAGTTGTAATCAAATCGTATTTATATTTGTGTGTTCCTTTTTTAATGAATGAGTGTATAGTGTAAATTCAATTATGAGTACATTAAATTAGTATTTGATCTAACGTCAAGTCCGCTTGTTGTTGTGTTGTGTAACTAAAATAAAATAGTCAATCAAATATAATCGTTTAAGCAACAATAAAAAGTTTATTGAGTAAATTCATTTATGTGTCAGATTTACATGTTAAATGATAATAATTCAATCGCTATAATTGCATTGATATTTTTGATAATCACATTTAAGAGAAACAAAGATCGTAAACGTCAATAGCAAAATCAATTGCATATTATTATTTTTTATGCTGTAATTACAAAGAAAATTATTTAAAATAAGAGAAATATAGTTTAGATATTATAACCAATTAGTTACCAAAAATGTCAAATAAACTATTAACAATTTAATTTATTTAAATTTGATTTATTAAACGCATGAGTAAAAAAATATCCAACTCACTTAACTAATGAATTAAAATGAACAATTCACTAACTTATTTAATAATTTTTTTTATTAACATAATTTTTTTTGGACTTTTTTTTTAACGAAGAGACTGAACATATCTTTCTAACACATTTTTTGTTGATATTTTTCAACATTTTTTTTTACACAAATAACAACTTTCTCTAAACAATCGAATTTTTCATTGATTAATAATCTTAAACCATTAATTTTTTTATTTAACTAATTATAATATAATCATCATATCATTAACATTTAAAAAATTAATATCATAAACTTGTCAAAATGAATTCAACAAAAATAATAATTCAATATATTTAATATCATAAACCTAAAAAAATTAATCTATTTCAAAAAAAAGTTTAATAAAAAATAAACGTGATTTTTTTAAAAAAATTAAACTATCTCTTGATAAACATTGCAGTTCAATTTGTATAAAAATGAACTCAATTTATTTAAAAAATAGATAAATTAAATTAAATTATTAATCATTTAAAATTATCTATGTTAATTTAAAATGAGTTGGGTTATGACAAAAGCCAACTCGATTAATACGGATAGTAAAGAATCTAAGGCTATATTCATTGTACTACCAAGAAGTACAACAATATTGTATTGATTAATCCTAAATGTTCATGCGTAAACATTTATGAATAAAAAATTGAAAAATATCCGATTTTTTAATAAATATTTAAGTTAAGAATATATTGATTTGTGGGATCAACTCGGTGCCGGCAAAGATAATGATCCAAATGCATTGTTTAGGCTATTTCTTTTCATAAACTTTCATCGCATGTGACATTGTAGCTTATAATTTATTATCAAGGTCCACTTGACCAAATACATTTATTTATTTTCTAATTTTAATCGCACATCATAAAACGTAAACATTATTTTTTGCATGTTTAAAAATATTGCATACATATTGCATACATGTTTAATCTGTAGACTGTATTTTTTATGGCTCTCGACCAAAAATATAAAAATTATGGCCTTATAATGTAGGAGGCAAGCGGCAAGCTTATTTCCTAACAATCTCTCCAAAAGACAATCATTTCCTAACAATGCTTAGCACAATCTACAGATTTTGGGTATTCATAAAGATCCAAACGCAAACGGCTCTAAGTCCATAAAAATAAAAGGCAAAAGTATATCACTATTTTACTTTCTATAAAGAGTTAAGTGATTTAAACTTGTTAAGGAGGTTCTATACATCTTATCACGAGGGGTGAAAAACGTGTTATGTTTCATGTCATGTTTGCATGTGGTTTCGTTTTACGTTGTGCTTGAATTTATGTCGGATGTAATTAGAAATTTACATTTTTTTGTCATATACTTTTTGATAATAGTACAAAATAATATGATCTTTGTAATCCAATAATTTTTATTCGTGTTGGCATTCTAACCGTGTCCATGATTGCTATCTCAAGGTTCTCTATTTTGAGGTGAACCTTGTAGTAGAGATTCACAAGGTAGAACCACAACTCTAAATATTGGGTGTAGAATTTTATACAACTTTTCATCATGCATTTCTTTTATATCTACTAAGAACAAGACTGCAACTTTTAATTTATGACATTAAAATAAATATAAATAAAAAATGCCTACATGACAGGGCATGAGAGAGAGTATAGCTACTGATGAGTGATAAATAATGATGAAAGAAAATAGTATAATATTCAAAGGAAGATCAAAAACTACAAATGGAGTAACAGTTTGTAAAATTTCAATCTCAAAAAATGAACCTGGCTTTAAAGTAGTCCTCAAATGTAGTAAAATATGTCTGTCTGAATATAAATTCTAATCATACAATCTCCACCAACCCACATTTCAATGATTTTGAGAATAATCAAAGCTCAGGGGTTGCGGACAAAATGCCTGCACAGAAGAGACAACAGACATTCACAAAGAACATTAGTCGCTTTGAAATGAGCCCCTTCTTTGTGAGAAAGGTTTTTTTCAGTACCCTAACTTGAAAAACGATGTTTTTAAGTCCTTTTGTTCGTAAAAAAAATGTTTTATTTAAGTCCCTTTTTTGAGAAAAATGTAATACAAAATGACAAAGATAATTTTTCAATTAATATAATGAAATAGCACGTGTGTCGATGCATATTCAAATGTTTCGTACAAAATTAATATTTAATTAAAAAATTACTCCAACTTTTCAAGAATTTTTTTTCTTTCAAAATTATACAAAAATTTCAATAAAACTTAAAAAAAAATTCATTGTCAGATGTCCAAAATCACTCTAAACAATAAAAAAAATATTTGAATTTGTTAAAAAATTTGAGTAATTTTTAAGTTATTAGATATATGACAAGTGTTATTTTATACACCTTTTTTAGGTGTCAATTCCTAAATATTTACACTTATTTTATTATTCTCTGGCACTAAAATTATTTATTTTGCTTTTATTGGGATAATAAAAATGATCTAAAATGTTTATGATTTAATAGAATTTTTATGGATTTTTAATTTTTTTTAACAGGTGGATTAACTTAAAATGCATGTGGATACACTAAGAAAAGCCCAGACCAGACAACGCTACCACGTATCGTCCAGCTGTTCGTCGGATCTCCCGTTTGCACCCCTCTTTCCCAACTCAAGTCTTACGCTCATGTACTGCACTGCCCCACTTAATGCGTGCCCCGTCAAGGGCGTGGCGCACATCGCCCCCTTACGCACATCTATTTCTCGTGTGAACATGTTTTAACCCTTCTCTCTCTGTGACATATGGACACGTGGATTTAAGTCATTTTTCTCCCATCCAACGGTCCCTATTTGTTCTGCGCCAAAAAACCTAATTTTTAACGTATAAAATACCCCAACAACCCATTCTATAAATATATTTTTTTTAAAAGGCAGCCAAAATACACACAAATTGTGAGAAAATTCAAATTTGGTACAATCTTGTAAGATTTTTGAAGTGAGATTCACGAACAAGATTGAAAATAAATACAATTGGTTCCTTCAGCTTTCATTAAAAAAAATCAATTTTTTTCCTTCTATTTTTTATTATGAATTATTTAATTATTTTTATAGATATGATAAATTCTATGTCTAGCTAATAATTCATTGTAATTGTGTACAATTTTCAAACCCTAAACTATAATTTAACACAAATGCACCATCGAACTAGTTTGTAAAAATTTACCACTTAACTTTGACCGTGATAAATATATCACCAAACTTTTTATTAGTATTATAAATCTACCACCAATGTGACAAATTTACTAGCAAAATATTTATTAATTGTACAAATATACCACTAAAATATAATATAATGGTAATGATAGACTAACACTTGGTAGTAAATTTGTAACAACCTAAATTTAAATAATAGATTTGTACAAACACTCTAATTTGGATAGTAAATTTGTTTACTTTGCTTTTTAATTAATTTAGAATTATTTTAGTTTCAATTCTTGATGTTCTTGATATGTTCAGTTCTATATTTAAATGTCAAAACCTTACTTGTCATAAATTAGGGTGATAAACTAATTTAACACATGTATATGTTTAATGATAAATTATAATATTAGTATGCAATTGGTAATTTTAATAATTAAAGTAACTTGTGATTTTTAATTGTAATTAGGATTAAATACTTAAGTTAAAAAATATCAACAGATTTACTCTAGCCTAATTTAATTATCTTTTTAGATCTTAATATAATAAACGAATTAAATATAATATGTGTAATTCTAGATTGTTCAGAATTAAGGTTGGTTAATATCTAAATTGTTAATCAATTACACTAGAAGAAAATATAACAAGTCCAAGTATAACTAGATTTCTAAAGTTATAGTAAAAAATTCAAGAAGAATTTTAAATTATAAAATTGATTTAACACTCACCAAACAAATTTTGATTCATGACATAATTACTTAAATTATATACTAGTTGAGAGAATAGTCCCATAATCACATTTTTTGTTACTTTCTCTCAAAAATCTTATCTTTTCTATTTTCTTTTTTATATATTTTTTTTTCACAATCAACCCAAAACCCATATTGTCAACTTTAATTAACTCTCTAACAAAATTAGTAACTGGAAATATAATAGTTAACTATCCGTTCAACCCTGACTTCAACTACACTATCAGTGACACATTTTTAATAAAAGTAAGGTTTAACTTTTGACATGGCTTCTTGGGGTATGTCACTGTATGTCTATCAAAAAATACAAACATGTATGTGTCACATGTGTTATTCCATTATATTTAACATAAAAAGTTGGCTTTGTTTTTGCCTGACACATTTTCCAAATAAAGTACTAAACAATCTTTGAACCCTAAATAAAAGGACCTGCACAACAATTTTCACTAAAAGAAAACACAATCTAAGAAAAGTAATTAGAATATAGTGATTGTTAAAGGGTCAGGGAAAAATGACTTCTTTCGGAGCAATTTAAATGTAAAGTTTTTAGGTCTAATTTTTCATTGCTCTAGATCTAGGCGATTCTTGCTCTGGCAATAACAATTCCTTTAATAGAATAAATATTTAGATTTCAGGTGGAGCTACCAGCATCATCACCAGAAATTGGTCTGCCTTGCAACACTTTCTTTGCATGCCAAGATAATTTATTTTCTTTTCACAAGAGATATAACTGGACTTAGATCAACAGAAACAGAAAAAAACAAGGATTTATGTCTACCTGGAAACCTGCAGGTCTAAATTGCTCATACGAATGAGCATACATCATAGCAGTAGTTGACCATTGCACATATGCAGCATCTCTTGATGTCTGATTCAATCCCATGGCACAGAAAGGATTCATTACTTGGTTTGAAGGAGTTCCATAGGTCAATGGTGCCAGAGTCCTTGGCATCTGACCCAACTGAGAGAAAGAAGGATCATAGTGCACAAAGGTAGGTTGGATCCCCTGCTGCATATTGAAAGGTGACAAACTAAAGCTTTGACTGCTTGGATGATTCTTAACGTACCTGTAAAAGTAATTCAGATAACACACCAAAAAAAAAAAAAAAAAATTGCCATGTTATTGTCCGTCTCCAAAACTACTACCCAATATTGCAATATTGTTGATTAATATTTCTCCTTCTTACCTTTTATAACTCCTATCATAATCTGGGTCAATACGGTCCTTTTGCCTATCTCGGAAAATGGCAACTGGGTAAGAAGTACTATATTCTCTGATGTTTAAACTCTTTTCTGGATCAACCACAGAATTCCTGCAACCTTCATTCTCACCCCTGCTCAAACTTAAAGTTTTCGCCTCTATTGAAGCCTGAGGCAATGTAAATTCAGGATTGGTTGGGCTACTAAAGATGCGAGCCCTTGCCCTATCATACTCCTCCTTTCTCTCTTCCATACTTCTCACAAGATTTTTTTTATTCCCAATTCCATTGGCTTCATCTGACAATGCTTTATTAGGCCTAGACCTTATTACCATTTTGACCTGCTCCAGTTTTCCATTTTCAGCTTGTTTTGCAGGTATTTCAGATAAACAAATTGCTGGGTATTTGCTTTCAGCTGTTTTCCTCACCAAAATCCTATTCCCTTGACCATCTAAGCCACTATCCTGAACCATAGTTTGCAGACCATAATGCTGGGCAACACGGTGTGCTGCAAGTCTAAGATAGGAAGTAGGAAAATGTTGGAATTCAAATAGCTGCTGATCAGCGTTCTGCAAAAACCTCTGGATATCAAGTTCCATGCGCAAAACTGAAAAGGAAAGAGATCTCAATTTAATTAAAAGGCAGGACAACGAAATTGTTTCATACAAAAAGTCTGAAAGAAAATGCATAACATTGGATACATCAATTAGAGTCAGAGATGAGACCAAAAATAAGATTATAGAAAACTGGAATCACAAGGAAAGAACCTAGGAAGTAACATGACATTCTAATTACTCGTATACAGATTCTTTGGAAAATATCGAAATTATATCTTTTCCATTGGTCAACCAAAACGACCACCAGAACTCTGAACAAAATCAAACCCACCAAGCATTTACCTTCATTAGAGCCAAACTTCAATTCCCAAGAACCAATTCAACATGTAACAGTGATCCGAAATCGTAAATATATCTATAATTTTTATTCAATTTCCAGGACACCCAAATAAGTAAATAATTAACACGCCCATTAATCAAGATCCAACCTGAATCAACCATGCATAAACCAAATACTGCATTCCAAACCCTAAACCCAATTCAACCCAATCTTAAAAAATTAAAATTGAATACAAATCCGTAATTAAAAGGCAAACATAAACAGGTACCAACGAAAAAAATCCCAAATAAACACATTAAGCACGGATCTAAATTAACACAATAAATTAGTGTTAAAATTTAAGAGAGATTAGAAAGACAAAATATTAACTTGTGACACGATGACGATGATTCTGGAGAGCTTCAACCAAGAAAGGGTCGACCATCGATTCCTTGTTGGTGTGCATCCCTGAAACGACATCGTTAGAAGTTGATGAGTCCATGGCTGAGAGTCACTTCTCTCTCCCGGCCCTCTCTTCTCCTTCTATGTTTTGATTTTCTTCGTTCTTGCTCTCTCTCTGTGAACCTCAACTTTTGGGTCAAAGAGGAGATGAAAATTAGTGTTATTGGTTTGAAGACGCAGAGAGAGAGATGGAACGATAGAAAAATGGGAGAAAGCGTGCTATCCCTAATACCAACTATTGAAGCCTTGAAGGGAGGGAAAAGCACTTCTCAAGTTCTCTTTGCAAATATATTTTATATTTTATATTTAATAAAACTATAATGTTTTTTTTTTTTTGGAAAAAAAAAAAACCTTGAATATCTCTTTTATTTTGTCAAGCTTCGTGTCCTTCTGTGTGAAAATGCCAAAATGTCTTCCTCGTGTTGTGTGGCTTGGAATAATCTGTTTTTAATTAATAAAAAATAATATTTTTTATTTTAAAATTATAAAAATAATATATATTATATTTAATTTATATATTTTTAATATTTAAAAAAATTTAACATTTTATTTTATATTTAAAGTTATTTAATTATGTAAATCAAATTAAATTTAAATTAAATTATATTTGATTAATTACATTCCATATTAAACATTATTTAATTAACTTGTTTAATATTAATAATAATAATTTTTGTTATTATTAAAATATTATTATATGTAATTTTTTTATAATTATTATAAAGTAGTAAAATTACATTTTTTAGAGGAATAATCATCCTACCACAAAAGTAAAATACTATATTTTGATCGGTGAAGTTTTAGATGAGTATCAATATATTTTTTATATAATATAATTAATTATCTATGTATGAAATATAGACATAATTTTAATTCATTATTTATAATATTAATTAATTTTAAAATATATTAATTATTTTTTATGTATTCTAAAATTTTAATTAAATAAAAATATAATTAGTTAGGGTATGTACATCTTAGTTCAAAAATAATAAGTTAAAATATGATTAATGATGTGTGCTTAAATTATTAAAGTATTTTTTCATATAACTTAATTTTTTTAATAAAACGATTGTACACTTAATTTTATTTAATAACATTCAAAAATTTGATTGCATATCATTACAAAAAAAAATAACATAAATTTCAACGAACCACAAATACAAATAAGATTGTTCAAAGTCATTAACTTAACCACTTAATACTAACCAAAAGTTGAGTCGGAAAAAACACAATCATGTCAAACCATTTTATATTAAATATATATGATATCTTTTATAATTGTTTAAAGTTTTAATTAATAATAAAAATATAATAAATTATTTCTACTCACTTCATAAACTATTTATAATTAAATTTTAATTTATCAATAATATTAATTATTTTATTAATTTATTAGTTCGCAAAAGAGTATTAATTAAACTATTTATAATTAAATTTTAATTTATCAATAGTATTCAAAACTCTTATAGGTAAATTCTTGCATTTCTAAAAGGAATTCATTTCATTAATATAAATTATTTTGCATTTGTACTTGGTTGATTTTAAAATCCTCCTATTTATAATTTTTGAAATTATGTATTCATCTCATAATATTGTATTATTTTTTACATTTTTATTACAAAATTAATTATATTTTATACACATCTATTGATATTGATTTTTTAACTATTTTAAACGTGTGAATATGCACGTTCATTGGTAAAATATTATAATATTTTTAAAAAAATTATTTGACTTTCTTAGCTAGTAAAGGAATGATGTATGGCAAAATATTTGTGACTTTTATTGTAAATTTTTATTTGTGCATTTTATTGATCATATTTCTTCTATTTTTTATGTTTTTTAAAAAAAGATTTCTTTGTAATCAAACATAATTAAACATTAAAAAATATTAAAAAAGCAAATATTTTATTATATCAACATCAAAAATATTTATTCTCATTAATTATATTTATATCATTGTTTGATATTTAAGATGTAATATATGATAGTATTTCACATTTTTTTTAATTTCTATTTTTCAATATTAAAGCAATTTTTAAAAATTAATTAATTTCATGCCAGAATTACAAATACTTAAACTTGAATAATTTAATCACCTTTTTATATTTATTTTTTAATATTTTTAATTAAAATTATTCTTTTGAAGAATATTAATAGATATAATAACTTAATAAAAAAATAAAAAATAAAATTTCAAACAATTTTAATTAGAATTTAATCACTCGTTAATAAAATTATTTTTAATATTTTTAAATAAATTTAATTATTTAAAATAATAAATAACAAACATAATCATTTAATTAAGAATTAAAATTAAAAAATTCAAATGACTTAAGTTGTAATTATCTATTCACTCTTTCATAATCTTCTTTTATAAAATTAAAAAAGTCATATGCTCGTACCTAAAATATTATAATGTTTCTAAAAAAATTATTTAATTTTCTAAACCCCTAAAAAAATAACATATCACAAAATAATTTGTGAATTTTATGATAAATTTTTATTTATATATTTTATTGTTTAAACTTATTCTAAATTTTTATTTTTTAATAAAAAAATAACTCTTTATAAAATAATAAATAATAATTAGTTTTTATAGAACGTCAAAAAATTACATTATTATAATTATATTTATACAATTGTTTGACACTTGGGATAAGGTATATCACATTATTTTTGGACATTTTTTTAAATTTCATATTATAATTTTAAAAAACTTCAACATTTATTATTTAATCACTTCTTTCTATATTTATTTTTTAATATTTTAATTAAAATTAATTTTTTAAAACAAGTAAATAATAGATATAATGACTCAATTATGAATTATAATTTAGAATTCTAAAAAACTTTAGTTATGATTATTTAATCACTTATTAATAACTTTATTCTGTCACAGGGAAGTAAGGCTACAAAAATACTACTTTAGACCATTGTGTTTTGTGTAGAGATTCTCTGATAATAATTTCATTATTCTTTTACTCTATGTGGATGATATGTTGATTGTTGACCATAATAATTCTAGAATCAACAACTTGAAAAAATAGTTGAATAAGTCTTTTTTTCATGAAAGACTTTAGGGTAGATTCTTGGCATGAGTATTGTTAGAGACATAGGTGCCAAAAAATATAGTTGTTACAGGAGAAATACGTTGAGAAAGTACTTCAAATATTTCATGTGGATAAGGCTAAAGCAATTAGTTATCTTCTTTCTAATCACTTCGAACTAAGTTCTAAACAGAACCATTATATAAAAAAGTGAGGAAGAGATGGAAAAGGTTTCATATGCATCAGCAGTTGGAAGTATGATGTATGTCATGATTTGTACATGGCCAGATATCGCTCATGTAGTTGAAATTGTGAGTAGCCTTTCAAATATTGGAAAGGAACATTGGGCTATAGTGAAATGGATTTTTAGGTATCTTCAAGGTTTTTTCAAAATATGCTTATGTTTTTGGATGACAAACCTGTGTTAGTTGGATACACAGTTACCAAAGGAATGATTTCCTTTGAAGGAAATTAGTGTTGTGTGTGTAAGAGAGTGAGAGAAAATATTTTAGAAAAATATTATGATATTTTTCTAAAAGGGATGTGGCAAAATAGTAAGTTTGGGAAACACTTATGTGACATTATTTTGGATTTATCTCAATTTATTGTATTGTTTATCACTTTGTACCCATTAATTTTATTAGTGAAATAAATTTTTTCGGAGTTTATCTTGTGACCTTAGCCCAAATTAAAAGGTGAATCATGTTAAATTATCGATATCATTATTTACTATGTTGAATTTATTTTATTTGTAACCGTTGTGCCCCAATAGCGAACACGGTAGGCTAGATGGCGACAAGGGAACGACGGATCAAATCGACGCTAGTGATGACTACTGGCAAAGATGGAACTACAACAAGAATAGTAGAACCACTCGACAAGAAGAGACATTGGACACTAGAAACGATGCACGACTATTGAGGGAGGAACGGAGGCTCATGACAACAACGATTGGATGATGACGATGACAAAAGAGGCTTGTAAAATACTAACACCTTGAGAGGGTGGGGAGATCGAGCTAGTGAGCTAGGAGAGAAAGGTAGAAAAATGAGAAAGGTGAGAGTATTTGTTTCAAAAAAGAATATTTAAGGTAATTAATATCCATTTTATATGTTAAAAGATGGCTATTAATTTTCTTATATATAATGATTTTAGCTATTTTAAAATGTATTTTTTAAAAACGTTTAATAACTGATACTAAAATTTTGTGGTATATAAGAAGGATACAAGCTTATGAATTTTTTATTTGTTTTTCGCTCCATAATTATGTCCATTCTATTTTGTCCAAACTCTTGTAGTAATTTATTGTTTTATTGTGTGCTACATACTCGGTCAATATTATACTATTTTTTATCTTGTATAGAGATCAACAATAATGATCAATTTTTAGAGGATTAATATTTTTAATAAAATTTTAAAAAAGAAATTATAAAGAAAAGAATGAAAAGAGAAAGAGAAGAGACAAGCTATTAGAATAAAAATGTAGATAATTTGATGCAAATAGAGTGATGTCAAAGACACTAGACATAACTATAGTAAAAATAAGAAGATAATAATACAAGAGATAGCAAAGATGCAAGAGAAATAGAAAGAAAAAAATAAAATACAAATTAAAAGAAATAATTTATTTTTGATTAAATACATATATTTTTAAAATTTAGAGTAGTTTTAAAATATCCCTGGACAACTCAAATTAAAAACAATAGGAATATAATAAAAGTATCACATTCACAGTGTAATTATCATAATTGTATTTATTATGGGAAAAATAGCTGAATATATAGTGTAATTTTTGAAAAATATAATTTAATTGTGTAAATTTTGATATATGAATGAATAGTAAAAAAAATTTAACAAATAAAAACAGCCTCGAAGGGTTCACCATTAAAAATAAAACTTTTATCACATTTTCTTAAGTTCCCAACGATCACGTCACAAGACATAACCAACGCGCAACATGTCTTAAATATTCTCCGATTCTCCATTTAGTTATATGTGATTTGAAGATCCACTAATAGTTTTTCAAATAAATTTTAATGATAAAAATGGATTTTTTTTTTCTTTGGTCTATATTATGTCATATTATTAATTAAAATTATTAAACTTCAATAAACATTAAAATACTATAATTTGTAATAATTATATTATTTTTTATTTTTATAAAGTGTTAAACAAGTGGTATTAATCTTATTAATATACATCATCATGTACGAAATTATCTTTTTAAATAGTGACTCATGTCTGCAAGCAAAAGCAATAGGTTGGTCCCCACGCAAAGATTTTCTCCATCTCTTCAACTTCCATCACTGCTAGATCGAGATAAAATACATGCCATGTATAACCATTTCAATACAAATAGCAAGAAACTAGTCCAATTATTAATTATTTCAATTATAGGATAACATTAAATATTACATCATTAAATTTTATTTAATATTATATAAATTTTTTAATTATAAAAATATATAAAATAGATATAAAAATATTATTTTTATAATTATAAATTTTAAAAATATTATTTTTTATTTTTATTTTAAAAAATAAATCTAACTTATTAATTAAATTGAACTAACTCATACTGTTATTTAATAACTATAATATTAATATGAAAAATCTTATTAAAATAAATATTTTTATTTTTTTATTTTATATAAATAAAATTAAAAAATTATATTTATACTAATATTTTTATTATTAAACAGTATATTTTTAAAAATATAAATAAAATTATTTGTTAACTGTTTAACTCAATTCATTAGAATAATTTGAATTCAATTTAATTTAAAATATATTTACATGAATTGAATTACAAATAACTTCAAATAAACTTAACATAAACAAATTACTCCTCTTATTTTGACAACAATATGAATCCAAGTTTAATTTATGGTACTTTATACATAGGGAATTGAAATTAGTAATTGTTTCCATTTTTTTTGGTAATCAAATAAATTGATGATGGCGTTTAGTGCCTTGCACACATGGTTGCATGTGTGTGTGAAGTGCTTTGCATATATGGTTATTAGATCTTTAGGCTATATGTGCATGTGTGTAGCACCTTGTGCATATGGGTAGCCGTTAGGCCTTTAGGCTGTGTGTGTGCAGCGCCTATAAAGCTCATGCAAAGCTTTGCTTAGTGTTAGAGTTTTTGTTATTTTTGTTTCCCCATTTGCAAAGCTTGTTCTGTGAATTATTAGAGTTCAATAATTGAATTATACTCTTTCATCAATATAAATCCAATTTTTTTGTTTAGGAATTAATTGTGCTACATTAGAATTGGTATCAGAGATAGAGTTTGAGCTTAAACTAAGATGATAACATTCGGTAACCAAGCTTTCAACGATTAAGTTGACGATGCGAAGAGTTTGTGGACTACGATGGCTGGTCCCGAGAATATATTCGAAACAATAGATTGAAAAGGTGTTGCGAGACCTTCAACAATAATTCTAGCATACCACTAATCAAATTCAAGCTCAATTGAGTGGTCAAAAGCATCAGAAACCCCAAGGGAAAGAAAATCTTCCTGATTTTCACCCTTTGAGCAATCATTGCATCTACCACTAAGTCTGTAATGTATACCTTTATTTCATTGCATTCATCCAGATTTTGATGAAGATTTTACAACACCACAAAAACCAAATTCCAAAAACTTTGGGTTCGATAGAGGAACCTAAAAATAGGAAAGTAGAAAATTAGTTAACGAGAAAACTAATTCTACTTCCCAGCACAATGAAAAGCAAGATTACAAACTCAATATTGATCTTTTACCTTCACTAGTCATTCTCACATGGAGGAATTCTTAGATTGGATGGTTGTTGTCGAAAATTTCTTTAACTACATAGAGATATCAAAAGAGAAGAAAGTTAAGTTGGTGGCTTGCAGACTCAAATGGGGTGCCTCTTCTTGGTGGGAGCATGTAAAGAATGAAATAAGACTAAGGGGAAAATCACTAATAAACTTTTGGGAAAGGATGAAAAAGCTGATGGTGACACAGTTTCTACCGACTGACTATGAGCAGTTCTTCTACTAACAATATCATCAATACCATCAAGGGAAAAAGAGTGTCAATGAATATACTGAGGAATTTATGAGGCTTAGTTTGCAAGCTAACATATGAGAACGAGAACCTTAGAGAGTTTACAGGTATGTACAAGGTCTGAATTCCCTTATTAAGGAAAGTCTAGAACTTAGCCAAACCCTCTGGACTATGAACCAAGTCAACAACATGGCTCTGAAGGTGGAAAACCAATTGGCCAAACCCAAGAAACTAACACCATTTTAGGTTTTTTTTAAGTGACTTCTCCACCAACAAAACTTGGGTGGTTTCATACCAAAATTCACTTCACAACCTCCAAAAACTTTCGTTCCTAAAAAGATAATCAACAACCCAAATAATCCACAAAATAAGCCTAACCTCTTTGCTAAACCACCCCATCTTAAGTGTTTTAGATGTTACCAACATGGTCACAGATCCAATGAATTCCTTTAGAGGCATGCAACAAATTTGGTAAATGAATTTGATCATTCTGATGATGAGTTTGATCTGCTATCTCCAAAAGACTTGAATGAAGCACAACTTATTGAGAGATATAAAGGTGTCAGGGCTATCAATTGTAAATTGCAGAAAGTGCTACTCTCCTCAAAGCAACCAATACCATCATAAAGGTATGCTATTTTTAAAACCAAATGCACAATCCAACAAAAGATATGTGATATCATTGTATACAATGGTAGCACTGAAAATATTGTCTCATAAACTCTGGTAATTCCTTGAGACTGATAACTAGCCCCCACCCTCATCCCCACAAAATATGGTGAATTAAGAAGGAAAATGAGGTTATAGTCCAAGAGGTGTGCAGGGTTCCATTTTCCATTGACAAAATTTACAAAGATGAGGTGCATTGTGATGTGGTTGACATGGATGTTTATCAAATCCTTTTAGGGAGACCGTGGCAATACAATGTGGATTATATCTACAAAGGTAGTCCAAATATCATTATTTTCACTTGGAAGGGCACCAAGATTTCTCTACTACCTACAAAAGAGAGCTCCTTAGAATCTGGTAAACATACCACCAAACAGAATATGCTTCTTAGTTACAGCTTCAATACTTTTAACAATAAACTCAGGAAAGTTAGAATAGTAATAACTTTGGTCACTAAAGAACAAGACCTTGTTTCTCACACTATCTCTGATGATGTCAAATAACTGCTAGTTGCTTACAGTGATCTTATGCCTACTGATTTGCCTAACACCTTACCTCCACTAAAAGACATCCAGCACCAAATAGACTTCATATGTAGTAGCGGTTTTCCTAACTTACCACACTACATAATGAATCCTAAAGACTATGAACTTTTATAAGAAATAGTGTAAGATCTCTTGGACAAACACCTAATCCAAGAAAGCAAGAACTCTTGTGTTGTGCCTACGCTTCTTATACCTAATAAGGATGGAACAATTTGGATGTGTGTTGATAATAAGGCTATTAACAAGATAACTATTAAGTACAGGTTTCCTATTCCTAGGATGGAAGACATGTTTGACAAACCGCAAAGATCCAATGTATTTTCCAAGCTTAACCTTTGTAGTGGGTACCATTAGATTCAAATAAAAAAAAGGGATGCGTGGAAGACAATTTCTAAAACTAAAAAATGGTTGTACGAGTGGCTTGTCATGCCATTTAGTTTGTGTAATGCTCCCAACACCTTCATAAGATTAAAACACCATGTCTTGAAGCCTTTCAATGGAACTTATGTGGTTGTGTACTTCGATGAAATACTAGTCTATAGAAAAAACCATGAAGTGGATTTAGAGTATTTGTAAGTTGTCTTAGAGACATTAAGAGAGCACAAACTTTTCCTCAACCTTAAAAAATATGAGTTTATGACTACCAAACTTCTTTTCTTGGGCTATATTATCAGCCTTGAAGGCATTTCAGTGGATACAAAGAAAATTGATACCATTAAATCTTGGACCACCTCAAAGTCAATACAAGAAGTTAGAAGCTTCTATGGCTTAGCAACGTTTTATAGAATATTTGTGAAGGATTTCAGCTCTATTGTAGCATCCATAACAAATTGTCTTAAGAAGAGGTAATTCCATTAGGGTAAAGAACAAGAAAGCATTTTCGAACTCATTAAACAGAAGTTGTGTACAACCTCAATTCTATCTATGTTTAATTTTGACAAGATATTCAAGGTTGAAACAAATGCATTAATGCTAGGCATTGGAGCTGTGTTGTCTCAGGCTGATAGACCTATCGAATTCTTAAGTGAAAAATTGAGTGATGCATGAAAAAATGGTCTACCTATGATTAAGAGTTTTATGTCGTGATCCAAGCTTTTAAACACTGGGAGTATTATCTCATTTCGAAAGAATTTATCCTCCATAGTGATCACTCAGCACTCAAGTGGATTAACTCCCAAAAATATATCTCTACAACGCATACCCAATGAATTATCTATTTACAAAGGTTTACTTATGTGTTAAAGCATAGAGAAGGGCAAATGAACAAAGTAGCAGATGCATTTAGCATGAGGCATACCCTTCTTACTACCCTTCAAGTTGAAATTACTAGTTTTGACACTATTTTTGAGTTGTATGCCACAAATGAAGGCTTTTCTATTATATGAACTCAATGCATCAACCATTAACTTGGAAATGGTTTTCACTTACAATAGGGGTATATTTTCAAAGATAATTGGCTATGTATCCCTAAAACTAGCCTGAGAGGCTACATGATGCATGAACTTTATATTGGTGGAGTCAGTGGCCACGCTGGAAGAGATAAAACCATACATATGGTTGAAGAAAGATACAACTGGCCTCACTTGTGAAGGGATGTGACTAGAACACTGATTTCTACTCACCTTTACCAGGTCCTACTATGATTTGTGAGGACCTTAACATGAACTTTATCCTCAGGTTACCAGTTACCAAGAGAAGGGTATATTCCATCCTTGTGGTAGTGGATAGGTTCTCTAAGATGTCCCATTCGATATCTTGCAAAAAGATCCACGATGCTAACAATATAGCCACTATCTTCTTTCATGACATTATTAAGCTACATGGAATTCTCAAGACCATCACTTTTGATCGTGATGTGAAATTTATGAGCCACTTTTGGAGAGAATTGTGGAAAAGGTTTGATACTTTTTTGAACTTCAGTAGCGCATATCACCCACATACAAATGGAAAAACTGAAGTCCTCAACCGAAACATAGACATCATGTTGAAGTGTCTAACTCATGAAAGACCTTAAGAATGGGATACATATCTTTCACAAGTCGAGTTTGCTCTAAATAGCATCACAAACATAATCATCAACCATTCACCATTCTCTGTTGTCTATACCAAAGTGCCCAACTTTGGTGTTTATTTACAAGCCATACCTAGTCCAAAAAGTAAAGCTACAAATGTGTGGGCTATTGATTATGCATAGTTCCATCAAGAAATTAAGGAGCACATTGAAAAGATGAATGCATATTACAAACTGCAAGTTGTTCTATCACCAAGCACTTGTTCTAAACTCCACCTCTAGAACTATAGTCATTTTCATATTGCTAAAAAAATCAATGATAATGCTTATGTCATTGATCTTTCTAAAGATTAGTCTATTTCAAGCACATTTTACGTGGTGGATCTTCGTAAGTATTATTCCACAGATGTAGCTGGTGTAATTGAATTGAATTCAAGGTCGTATTTTATTGATAGGGAGGACTGTGATGTAGATATTCGAAGCTGGTGTAACTTTTTTCTATTTTTTGTAACCAAATAAACTAATTTTGGCATTTAGTGCTTAACATTTAAGGCATTATGCACATGGTTGTGTGCGCACGCGTATGTGTGAAGTGCCTTGGGCACATGGTCGTTAGGCTCTTGGGTTTTGTGTACGTGTGTGTAACGCCTTGTACACATGGATAGCCGTTAGGTTCTTAGGCTACATGTGTGCATCATTTATAAAGCTCACGTAGAGCCTCATTTAGTGCAAAAGATTTTGTTATTTTTATTTCCCCATTTGCGGAACTTGTTTTGTGAATTATCATAATTGAATCATTGAATTGTACTCTTTCATCAATATAAATCTATTTTTTTTATTTCTGAATTGATTGTACTACGTTATTACTCTTCTTGATTATTGTATAATTTTATATCTTATTAATTTAATAAATTAATTACTTAGAAAAAAAAATCAATAAATTACTTTTTAATACATTTTTCAACATTTAAGCTTTGCATTAGTCCTAACTTGAAAATAAAAATCATTTCATCTTAAGTCAATAATATAAGTTTTTTTTTTGCTTTCTATGAATGAATAGAAGTAATTGGAAAAACATAGTATTACTCTTGCGTCTTGCCACTTATATGAACACAAATGCCAACAAATTCCTTTCCATACTAAATATCCAAAATTTCAAATACAACCTTGTCCTTTTATTTCCTCATTATTATTATTATTATTATTATTATTATTATTATTATTATTATTATTATTATTATTATTATTATTATTATTATTATTATTATTATTATTTTGTGGACAATATATAAGTCAAGAACCGAAGTACTTAGATGGTGGAAAACAGGAGTAACGGGAACGAAACTCAAAGACTAAGTCTTGATGAGAACTCATGACTCGTAGATCCATCGATCGACACGTCACCTACACGAGTTCAGAAGAACATAACGAACTTTTTAGACGCACAGCGACATCTTTAAAAAATGCCACTGAAATTCCTTCTTTCATTATTTGTTTTTAAACAATTACACACCAATCCTCTCCACACGCGCCTTTTAACTACTCCCATTCACCATTCGACGTAATATATTTTATTTTTAAATTATTAACATAATATGATAATAAAATATGACATAAATATAAATTTAATCATAATATATCAAAACAATAATGTCATTAAATTTTTTATTATTTTTTACTATTATATATAAATAATATGTAAATAAAATATGATAATATAATATAAATATAATTAATAAAAATAATTATCATATTTAATAAATCATAATTCTATATAAAATAAATAAAATTTAAAATAAATTCATACAATAAAAATATTTATATTATTGAGTTTATTATACATTATACACAATATATTTATAAAATAGGTCGATTAAATTCACAATTTACACCATCGTAATTCGTAAGTTGCACGCACCATGTAGTTATCTTTATTGGAAAATTTTCTAACTAAAGTAGACTATTCTAAAGCATGAACATACAAGTAAAACATTTGATTTGAGGCTTTCTTCTATTAAAGACTTTGTCTCTCTCGAAGTCCAAAAACCTCTGTTTTCTGTTTTTGTTTCTGTGAAAACCCTAACGATGGCTGAACAATTGCTCGTCGCCGAAGACACTCCACCACCAACTTCTTCCCTGACCGAATTTAATACGCTAAGATCCCCGCCTCTTGATCCTCATTTTTTCTCGTCGGATATTGATATGATCGATAATAATAATTTCATTTCAGATTTGGGATCGGATTTACGGTTTGAAGATAATTTAGATTTCGAGCTGACATTTGACGGTATCGATGATTTCTACTTCCCCCCTGAGACCGAGAATTTTGTTCCACCTAATGGGTCTGATTCGGCGCCGTTTCAAGTGGAACAGCCCATCTGTAATTCTGCGGCGGCTTTGATTTCTACGTCCCCTGAATCGAATAGCTCTATTATATACGGCGATATGTATTGCGAAGCTGATCAGTTTCTGAATTGTTTGTCTTCGGAGTCGGGTGAGTGCTCTAATAATTCAGGTAATCGGAACTTGAATGTTTCATCACCGGAGTCTGGTAATTGTGGTTGTGAATTTTCTGGAGAGCCGGGGTCGTCTCAAGGATCAGGGAATCTTGGATCGGGTATTTCTGAAGGGATGAATTCCTCTGCTCATTCGCAATCGGATAATTCTGATCGGGATGTTTCATCTGAAGTGTTTGTTGATCAGAAGGTGATGGTTGAAGAGGAGGGAAAGAACTGCATGTCCAAGAGAAAGAAAGATCCCGGGGAACCCAACTTTGAATCCAGAATAACAAAGTATAGGAAGTCATCGATGGTTGTGGAGAAGGACAATTCGCAATACAGTGTCAAATCTGTAAACGATGGGGATGAGAAGAAGCAGGTGAGGTTGATGAGGAATCGGGAAAGTGCCCAGCTTTCAAGGCAGAGGAAGAAGCAATATGTGGAGGAGCTGGAGGATAAGATTAGGAATATGCATTCTACTATAACTGATTTGAATGGTAAAATTTCATATTTTATGGCTGAGAATGCGAGTTTAAGGCAGCAATTGAATGGTGGTGGAATGTGTCCACCACCTCATCCAGGAATGTACCCACATCCTCCAATGGCACCCATGGCTTATCCATGGATGCCATGTACTCCTTATGTCATGAAACCACAAGGGTCTGCTCCATTGGTTCCCATTCCTAGGTTGAAACCCCATCAAACGACACCGGTTTCAAAGGTAAAGAAGTCAGAGAGCAAGAAAACTGGGGGTCGAACTAAGAAAGTTGCTAGCATTAGTTTTCTGGGTTTGCTGTTTTTTCTTTTTCTTTTTGGTGGATTAGTTCCTTTTGTTAATCTTAACTTTAGTGGTATAACGAATAAAGGCCGCAATGGATTGGCTTATGTTAGTGACGGTTTCTATGGTCAGTATAGAGGAAGAGTTTTGACAGCGACTGGTCATTTGAATGGATCTAATGATACTGTGGGTGTAGGGATATCACGTAAGAAATTAGATGGTTTTGACAGAATAAATAGGGGCTGTGTAAAAGAACAAGCAACAGAGCATTTGCCTGGTCATGATTGTTTAGGCAATGCTAGTGAGCCTCTTGTGGCTTCTTTGTATGTTCCACGAAATGATAAGCTAGTTAAGATTGATGGGAACTTGATAATACACTCTGTCCTTGCAAGTGAGAAAGCTAAGGCATCTAACTCACGTACTGAAATGAAGAATAGTAAGGAGACTAGTTTGGCAGTTAACAGAGATTTGGCTTCAGCTTTGGCTATACCAGAAGGTGGAATGTACAGAGGTAGACATACTCCGATGTACAGAAATCCTACGGAAAGACAAAAGGCTCTTACTTCTGGTAGTATTGATGCTTTGAAGGAAAATGTCAAGTCAAATGCAGCTGATGGTAAGCTACAACAGTGGTTTCAAGAAGGTCTTGCAGGTAATACTTTTTCTTTCTGCTTTTCTTTTTTTCAAGATTCGGTATTTGGTATTTATGACTTGGGTTTTAGACACAGTAGGAGCTAGGATACTTAGACCTGAGTCTACTGGCTTTTAAATTGAACTTTTATTTTAAATTGGATTGAGCTATGAAGTAGATTGTTTACGTTTCCTGCTTCAGTAATAAATATGATGTCATATACTTACCGTTAGACAGACCTTCAATGATTGTAGCGATCTTACTTATGAGTACTAAAATCTAAGTATGTATAGAGAAATTATACATGGTGGTAAATGCAACAATCCATTTACTGATGTGGAAAGTGTGGTTTGTAAGAAGATTGTATTTCTGTATTTGATGATTATAAGCATAGTGATTGCAGGCTTATATACAGTGTGGCTGTAAATCTGTAATTGGCACCTATTGTAGTAAACTGTCGTGATGTCTATTTTAAGTTTTAAATTGAATGCATCAATTTTCATATAAAGTCTCGAATTTGAGCCGTTGAATTTTTGAGTCAGACTCTGCCAATAGATGTTAATGCTTGTTTGGGTAATGTATTCGACTACTGTTTTCCTTTCCTCCAACTATATATTGATTAATTCATCTAGCTGAGACATTGTTTGGTGTTTGTGGATAAAAAGAGACATTGTTTGTTCTTTTGGCTTCCTCCTGTACGTTAAGAGTGTAAAGACATTAATTTCAAGTATTGATATTCTGCAGGGCCGATGTTGAGTTCTAGCGTGTGCACTGAAGTGTTTCAGTTCAACGTCTCTCCTGTTTCTGCATCCGGAGCAATTGTTCCAGCTTCTCCAGTTTCCAATGTTTCAGCAGAGAACCAACAGAATAGGACTGACATCAACAAGGGAAAGAATAGAAGGATACTTGGTGGACTTCCAGTTCCTCTTGATGTATCCAAATATAACATCACTGAAGAACATGTGAGAAGAGATGCACCAAAAGAGAGCTTTCAGGGCAATAGATCTCATTCTTCTATGGTTGTTTCCGTGCTTGTTGATCCTAGAGAACCTGCCGATACCGACATTGATGGAGTAATGAAACCAAAATCGCGTACTCGAATTTTCGTGGTTTTGCTTCTAGACAGTGTTAAGTACGTGACTTACTCATGTATGCTTCCACTGTCCGGTCCTCATCTTGTGACTACTTGAGAACGTTGAAAGGTTGCTCAGAGGAATGCTAATTGTACTTGCATAGTATATATTTGCATTAATCCATGTATAATTTAAACTTTTTTAATTGTTCTTTTAGATTATGGTGTCACATGGCATGATATATTGAGTGTAAAATTGCAAGCAAGTTTGTTTGCAATGAGATTAATTCGATATCTTACTCTAAGTTTTGTATGTTATTAACTTGTATCAGATTTTTAACCTCATTTTATATTTTGTTTTTCTTTTTATGGACAGTGAAACCTTAAAAGCGTTTGATGTGTTTTTATTTTTGAATAATTTTATACAATGCAAATGAACTTGATACGAGTAAAAATGGCTACAAGAGTACGAGTATCAGTAGTCTCGGCACAACCCATGGCGCAACCACGCATATCACTCATCAGCATCAATTGGGTTCTAGTTCGAGCAATTGTTGGGCGCAGGGGGTGCAGAAATCACAAGCAGAAAGGGGGACCATGAACGGCGAGAAATGCAAGCAGGAAGCACGAACGAGAGGGACTACTAATTCGATTAGTGTCAAAATTAGTTAGGAAATCCCCTTGTAAATTGAGGCTATATAATCAGACTATAAGGGAAGAATTAAATAACAAGAATTACATAACAATTACCTTTCCTCTTACTGTTCTTCTTCTTCTTCCCCAACTTTCGAGAAATTCTGTTTGTATAAATGGTATCAAAGCCAGTTCCAACCATGGACAACCAGAATTGATTCAACACATAAACCTCTGATGAGGAATTTGATACCCTCGAGCAAATAAACGTCGTCTTACAACTGGTGTTGATTGAGCTGCGAGCTCTTCGTGCCATAACTCACTACTGGCTCCCTATCTTGGCAATCAGAGGAGTAGATCGTCTGAAACCTTCGAGAAATGGGAAGCTCTACCCATTGATTCTGTCACCATGGATATCTATTTAGAGAACGCTCTGAGCGAATCCCACACGATCGAGAATCAAGTACTTCATGGGATTTACAGAGAAGCGATAAGGGATACTTGCCTTAAACTCTGTGGATCGCCAGCGCTTGGGCTTCCAGAAGTGACCCATGAGCTAGCCCAAAGAGCCAGCCTGCCTCGTAAGAACAACCTCTCTCCATCAGCTGAACTACCTCACAATGGGCTTGAGTTTGGCCCATCAAGTGGCCCAATAGCCCCTACACACGTAGAAACCCAAGATCACCTCGGTTCTTCTTCATCCAACCCCTGAAAGAAATCAGAGCAATGGATCGGTTTGTCAACCGAGATGCACACGAGGAGAGAAGAAAGATATTATGTCACTATGGCGATTGCAGAATCGTCGACATCCATCACGACATGCGACCAAAGCCACTTCACAAGGATGAAGGTTCAATTAGAGAATCCCGAGATAGTCACATGAGGAAGCATCATCGTGCTAATCAGCTCTTCGATTTCTTTCCTTTTTTGTTTTCCTAACTGAATTCGCGTGCAGGGGAAGGCGTGCACAAATTCAGTTAGGAAAACAAAAAAAGGGACCACCGAATAAATTAATGCTAGGAATTTTGTTAGGGATGTCAGAAATTTGTTAGGGTTTGTTTGTCAATTCTGTTCTCGCAAGGCTATATATAAAGCCACTTAGAAATCAGAAAGGGATAGAGAATTTTTACACCAAATCCAGCTCCTCCTCTGGTTCTTCTTCTTGCTTTATCTTCTTCTCTGTAATTTACTACATCAATGGTATCAAAGTCGTTTGACCATGGATACTTGGAGAAAATCCAATGTGGAATTTCGTACTGAGGTTATGGAAACCCTCGGCACTATGCTCTCTCAGTTACAGAAAATCCAAGAAATTCAGTACCCCCAAAAGTTAACCCCTTTGCACGAGAAGGAATACTGCGATCTCACCCCCACACTTCGCCATCGACCACAGACAACCCCCACTCTAACTTGAAACTTTCATTTCCTAGATTCTCTGGTGAAGTTCCAACTGGATGGATCTATAGAGTTGAGCAATATTTTGAGTTCACTAATGTTAGCTCAGATCAATAGGTGCAACTCGTGTCCTCCATCTGGAAGGTATTGCGTTGTAGTGGCATCACTGGCTGACCAAGTTTCGAGGACCTCTCACTTGGGTGGAATTCACCAATGTCGTTCATCTCAGATTTGGACTAACAGATTACGAAGACCCCTCATAAGCTCTAACTCGCCTAAGGCATACCACCAATGTAGCAACATACCAAGAAGCCTTTGAAAGATTGTCACACAGAGTGGATGGACTACCAGAAGCATTCCTAATAGGGTGTTTTATAGCTGGATTAAAAGATAAAGTCTGCCTCAATGTTAAGATCAAACAACCTAAAACATTAGCTAAGGCCATTGGAGTAGCAAGACTCATTGAAGAGAGAAATCTGCCTAGAATCCATATTACCAGTCTTACACAAGCAATCCCAAGACAACAAACCATTCCTATATTGGTGTGTTGGGACCCCCACCTCTACAACGTCCCAATCCACCCCAACCAGTGACTTTTAAAAGAATTACTAATCAGGAGGCACATGAACGGAGAGATAAAGGCTTGTGCTATTATTGTGATGAGAAGTTTGTAGTAGGTCACCGTTGCGCGCGACCCTAAATGTTTATGATAGAGGAATTACCTCAAAACCCTGTTGAAACTCTAGTAGAAGAACACCCTGAACAAGAACCTCAGGAGCTGGTGCCAGAAATCTCATTTCACACAATAACAGGTACTAATCATCCTCAAACACTTAGAGTTATGGGAAATCTAAGAAATAAGAAGGTACTAGTTCTGATAGATGGGGGCAATACATATAATTTCATTAATTAAACCTTGGTTTCTCAGTTTGGCTTCCCTATCACTAAGAATAAAAAATTGGAAGTTTTGATAGCCAATCATGAAAAGATTGAGTGTAGAGGGCAATGTAGGGGCCTTACTCTTTCAATTCAAGGGTATATGGTCTCAACAAATTATTTTGTGCTACCAGTAGCTGCATGCCAGCTAGTGCTTGGGGTTTAGTGGCTTGAAACCCTAGGTCTAATAGAAATGGATTATAAAAGACTCACCCTCAGCTTCAAGATATGAGGATCCACTCATACATTCCAAGGCTTACAAAGAACTAATAGTGCAACCCTAACCAACAAGGAATGCGAGGAGCTACAGAATATAGGGTTGTTCCTTCAGATTTTTCCCATATGGGGTCATGACCCACAGGAGGATGTGTCCTCATTCCTAGAAATGAGACAATTATTAACAGAGTTCCCTCTGAAGCCAGGAGTAAGGCCAGTTAATGTCAGACCCTACCATTACCTCTATTATCAAAAGATAAAGATTGAGAAGATGGTTAAGGAACTCCTTCATTCTGGGCTAATCAGGCACAACAACATCCCATTTTCTTCACCAGTGTTGTTGGTAAAAAAATTGACGGCAGTTGGAGATTCTGTGTAGACTATCGGGCTTTGAATGATAGCACAGTTAAGGACAAGTACCACATCCCTGTGATTGATGAGTTCGATGGGGCTCATGTTTTCTCCAAGATAGATCTACGATCAGGGTATCATCATATATGAGTTTATCAGGAGGATATCCCTAAGACAACCTTTAGAACCCATGAAGGCCATTATGAATTCTTAGTAATGCCTTTTGGCCTCACTAATTCCCCAGCTACTTTCCAAGGTCTCATGAATGATCTATTCAAACCTTACCTTCGAAATTTCATCCTAGTATTCTTTGATGACATCTTGATGTACTCCCAATCAAGGGATGACCATTTGGAGCATGTGAAGGTAGCCCTTCAGCTTCTAGCAACCAACAGCTTGTATGCCAAGGAAACCAAATGCCAATTCGGGGTGAAACAAATAGAATATTTGGGCCATGTGGTCTCAGATCAAGGGGTTTCTGTGAACCCATCAAAGATCCAAACTGTTAAGGAATGGCCAACCCTAACCACATTTAAAGGATTCAGAGACTTCTTGGGGTTAGCTCGCTATTACAAAAAAATTGTGCATAATTTTGGTAGTTTGGTAGCTCCTTTAACTCGTCTCCTGAGCAAGGAAAGGTTTAACTGGAATGCAGCTGTTGAAAAGTCATTTAAACAACTAAATGAGGCCTTAACAACACCACCAATTTTAAGCCTTCCCAATTTTTCCCAAAGATTTGTAATTGAATGTGATGCTAGTGGAATCGGGTTGGGAGCTATCCTTACTCATGTAGGTAGGCCAATAACTTAATTCAGCCAAACTCTCAAGGGTTTAGTATGGACTCTATCAACATATGAGAAAGAAATGTTAGCTATCATTAAAGCTATACGGGTATGACGCCCTTACCTATTAGGAAAAGCATTCACCATCCTCACTGATTAGAGGAGCCTCAAGTATCTATTGGAGCAGCGTATTACCACCCCAGCATAGGCACAATGGTTGCCTAAGCTACTTGGGTATGATTATAAGATTGAGTACAAACGTGGGAAGGAAAACCAAGGAGTTGATTCTCTTTCACAAGTAATGGAATTCTTCTTCTTAAGTATATCTTAGCCACAGATGGATTGGTGGCCACAACTATAGAAGAAGGTTCAGCAAGATCCCTTCTACACAGACTTGATAGCGAAATCTACTCCTACAATGGCTCATAAATTGTTACAAAGAGATGGGGTCTGGTTTAAAAACAACAAGGTATATCTGAGCCCTAAATCCTCCCTTATACCTCAGATCATAGCTGATTGCCACTCCTTCCCAATAGGGGGACACTTTGGGTTCCTCAAAACTTTATCTCGCATCAAAAACAGCCTCACTTGGTCCAGACTGTGCCAAATGTTGAAGAAAGTCCTTAGGGAATGTGAAACTTGCCAAAGGTTCAAAATAGAAACTATGAGACCAACAGGGTTGCTTCAACCTCTTTCCATACACGAGAAGATTTGGGTTGATATCTCAATGGATTTTATGGAAGGATTATCAGCTTCAAAATGACATACAATTATAATGGTGATTGTGGATCACTTGAGTAAATATGCTCATTTCGCACCCATTTTTAGCCCCCACTTTGGCCAAGACATTTGTGTCCAACATCTTGCGACTGCATAGTATGCCTACTTCTATCGTCAGTGATCGTGATAAGGTGCTTATTAGTTCCTTCTGGCAAGAGTTGTTTCGTTTACAAGGAACCCAATTATGCATGAGCTCCAGCTACCACCCTCAGATAGATGGACAAACTGAGGTAACCAACCGCACAATGGAACAATATTTGCACTACTTCATTGGGGATCAACCATGAAAATGGATTGATTGGATTCCTTGGGCTGAGTACAGCTACAACACTTCCATCCACTCCACAACACAAATGACTCCCTTTGAAGCAGTTAAAGAAATTCCACCTCCTCTCATATTAACATATGTCCCCAAAACTACTCAAATGCCAGCTGTGGATGAGCACCTACGTACCAGAGACCACCTACTATGAGAATTAAGGCACAACCTACTACAAGCTCAGAATTGAATGAAATTCCAAGCTGATAGACATCGGCGAGAAGTCATATTCAAGGAAGAATATTATGTATACCTGGGGCTCTAGCCCTATAGAAAATCATCAGTCGCCTTTCGCTCATCAAGAAAATTAGCTCTTCATTTTTTTGGGCCATACAGAATCATCGCTCGAATAGGACCAGTGGCTTACAAGTTGGCACTACCTCTCGCTTCACAAATACATGATGTCTTTCATGTAAGCATGCTAAGAAAAATCGAAGGGGAAATACCATCAAGCTCAAACCAACTTTCTCCAGTCTCTGAACAAGCAACAATTCTTCTTGAGCTTGAAACCATTCTCAACCGCCGTGTGACACAAAAAGGGAAATATCGACCCAAGACAGAAATTTTGGTCAAATGGAAAGACATTCCAATCGAAGAAGCTACTTGGGAAAATGAGTGGCATTTTTTGAAAACATACCCAAACTTCATCCTTGAGGATAAGGATTCTCCCAGGGAGGGATGAATGATACGAACTCGCCATGTTTATCCTTATCAGAAAATCATTGCTCATCCTCATCAGAAAAGCATTGCTCATCCTCATCAGAAAAACATCATGCGAGGAGGGTAGGCACATGCGAATTCAGTTAGGAAAATAGAAAATGAACCACCGAATAAATTAGGGCTAGGAATTCTGTTAGGGATGTCAGAAATTTGTTAGGGTTTGTTCGTTAATTCTGTTCTCGCAAGGCTATATATAAAGCCACTTAGAAATCAGAAAGAGATATAGAAGTTTTACACCAAATCCAGCTCCTCCTTTGGTTCTTCTTCTTGCTTTATCTTCTTCTCTGTAATTTACTACATCAATACAAATAGAATTTCACGGAGGTTGGGGAAGTAGAAGAACAGTAAGAGGAGAGGTAATTGTTATGTAATTCTTGTTATTTAATTCTTCCATTGAATCTGATTATATAGCCTCAATTTACAAGGGGATTTCCTAACTAATTTTGACACTCCAACCGAATTAGTAGTCCCTCTCGTTCGTGCTTCCTGCTTGCATTTCTCGCCGTTTGTGGTCCCTTTTTCTGCTTGTGATTTTTGTGCCTCCTTCACCTAGCAATTTCTCGGACTGAAACCCAATTGATGTTGATGAGTGATGTGCATGGCTGCGACATGAGTTATGCCGAGACTACTGATACTCGTACTCTTGTAACCATTTTTACTCGTATCATTCCTTCCCCCTTTTAGAATCCTTGTCCTCAAGGATAAAGTGAAGGTATGAATTAGTAAGATTACATGCTGTGCTTCAAGATAGAAGCAAAAGGTAACCCTAAATTGACCTTGGAGCAAGCCCATAGTTCCAGGGCAAGTTGTTTTGATGCTAAAACCATGCCCACTTGTTATTATTTCCCATTCAGCCGACCGTTCTTCCATCAGTTGTCGTTTGCACACAATTAACCCTTTGTCTTCAGAGTTTGCTGACAATTGGTAAGTTCCCTTGATGAGCGGTAATTCAAGCAGAAAATAAAACAAATTTCCCTTCACTCCCATTGCATTTCCATAATTAGATCTTTTACACAATCTAACATATGCCTTAACATGTCTTGGTTAAACCAAAGGTGATAAGAACATGCAATACTGGCCCTTTATATGTATGCCTCTAGGCCACAACAAATGGTTATCAGTTTTTTCCTCATTCTCAGGCTTAAAATCACTTGAAGGTATTGCATCCAAAACATTTCCAACATGCGGCTCAAAACCCATATCAATTATTCTATCGAC
This sequence comes from Hippophae tibetana, assembly GCA_037013495.1. Classification (NCBI taxonomy): domain Eukaryota; kingdom Viridiplantae; phylum Streptophyta; class Magnoliopsida; order Rosales; family Elaeagnaceae; genus Hippophae; species Hippophae tibetana. Next base: position 22,378,584 of record CM072812.1, read on the forward strand.
CCCATTAAGAACAACATAATTACATTGATTGAGAACACAATATCTCTATTTCAAGCAATCACTCAACTGCCTAGGGGTGACAATTACCACTTCACATCCCTGCATATTCTTAAAACCTTGTTCCACAATAGATTGCCCACCAAAAATTGACACTACTTTCACACCCAAATAATGAGCGAATTTCACAATCTCATCCTCAATCTGTCGAGCAAGTTTATGGGTAGGAGCCAAAACAACAGCATAAGGCCCTTTTAATAGGAGAAAATCTAGAATTATAAGTTAGCATAGGAAGGACTAAAGCAACATTCTTACCTGAACTAGTCTTAACAACACCAATAACATCTCTCTGTTGAAGGCTACGAGGAATAGACACCATCTAAATTGAAGAAGGCTTCTTATAACCAGCCCTCTTAACATTTTTTAGAAGCTCAGCATTTAATTTACTCGCAAACCAATTCTTCATATGATGAGGAATTTTAGAACCTTTGTAAGAGATATTAAAGTCTTCACCGGCTAGTTTCTTTTTGACTTTTATACTCACAAGAACCTGCTCGTACTAGTCAATCTTGAGCTCACTCAATTCTTCAAACCATTTCAGAATGTATAGCTTGCTAGAGGTTAAAATCAAAGGGGTTTTTGTCTCTGCTTCTGCCTTTGAGAGTTGAAACTCTCGCCAGCTTGTTAACATGATCGTAGAGCAGATTAAGAGAAAATTTGGAGCTATAACTGGTGTGCGGGCATATCATTTTTGAGTAATATTACCTTTACGATACCATCGATGCCAGAGGTAGGAATCATACAATTTCACCAGATTAATGGTCTCAGGAACATAACACAACTCATACACAATATGTATACTACTAGTATGAATTTGATTTTCTGACCTTAAGCTTGGAAGATTAGCCATTGTTTTTTGAGTGGATGAAACATCCTTCAGGGAAATTCCTATTTGGTTGTCAGAAATCGGTAGAGGAGTGCGTTCGAAGAGCTGATTAGCACAATGAAGCTTCCTCATGTGACTATTTCGGGATTCTCTGATTGAACCCTCATCCTCGTGAAGTGGCTTTGGTCGCATGCCGTGATGGTTGTCGACGGCTCTTTGATCGCCATAGTGACATAATATATTTCTTCTCTACTTGTATGCATCTCAGTTAACAAACCGATCCATTGCTCTGATTTCTTTCAGGGAGCTGGACGAAGAAGAACCGAGATGATCTTGGGTCTCTGCATGTGTAGGGGCTATAGGGCCACTTGATGGGCCAAACCCAAGCCCATTGCGGGGTAGTTCAACTGATGGAGAGAGGTTGTTCTTACAAGGCAGGTTGGCTCTTTGGGCTAGCTCATGGGTCATTTCTGGAAGCCCAAGCACTGGTGATCCACAGAGTTTAAGCCAGGTATCCCTCATCGCTTCTATGTAAATCCCAGGAAGTACTTGATTCTCGATCATGTGGGATTCGCTCGGAGCATTCTCTGAATAGATATTCGTGGTGACGGAATCAATGGGTGGAACTTCCCATTTCCCAAAGGTTTCAGACGATCTACTCCTCTAATTGCCAAGATAGGAAGCTAGTGGTGAGTTGTGGGTAGTGTGAAGAGCTTGTAGCTCAATCAATACTAGTTGCAAGACGACATTTATTTGCTCGAGGGTATCAGATTCCCTATCAGAGGTTTTTGTGTTGAATCAGTTCCGATTGTCTATGGTTGGAACCAGCTTTGATACCATTTATATAAACAGAATTTCTCGGAGGTTGGGGAAGAAGAAGAACAGTAAGAGGAAAGGTAATTGTTATGTAATTCTTGTTATTTAATTCTTCCATTGAGTCTGATTATATAGCCTCAATTTACAAGGAGGTTTCCTAACTAATTTTGACATTCCAACCGAATTAGTGGTCCCTCTCGTTCGTGCTTCGTGCTTGCATTTCTTGCCGTTCGTGCGTCGTGCTTGCATTTCTTGTCGTTCGTGGTCCCTCTTTCTGCTTGTGATTTCTATGCCCCATTCGCCTAGCAGTTGCTCGGACTGGAACCCAATTGATGTTGATGAGTGATGTGTGTGGCTGTTGATGAGCAAAAACTGGCATCGCCGATCTTGCCAATACTTTGGTTTTTATATTTGTAAAACTCTCACAAGTGCACGAATCATTTCGTAGAAAATGATAAGTATACTCCCAAGGTCGATCTAAGGAAGGAATATATGTGGTTTTTAATTTATTATTCAAACTTTTAAAAACGAAATTAAATCCTAAACATCCTGTCACGATAGTTTAGTTTTTGTGTTTCTAATCTAATAACATAAAAATAAACATAGATACATATTCAATAAATATTTATGCAAATTTTATCATTTCAAATAGTGGAGTATGTATGGATATAATAGCTAAGTTAATTATGCTTGCTCATATTATATAGGTTATTAAAGATATAAATTGATATTTATTGATTCTTTCTTTTTTATATGAATACCACCTTTGGTGGGGTTAGATATTCTTTGTTAACTAAACAAATCAATTAACACCTATGGATGGAGTTGATAACTAATTTGGTTAATTAAATTAATTCATTTTTCTAAGAGATTGAAAATGAATCATTTAAATGCCACATTTGGTGGGATTAGACAGTTTAAACTTTATTCAAGGTGTCCAAATTAAACCTAAGAATTTAATTATCCGAGTACTAACTTTCAAGTTTTAAAACCACTACTGAAAACATGTTGTCAATACATTTTCGCATAATAATTCTTATAAAAACTTTTGAAATAGAGTTTCACTCTAACTACCGGGCGATTGTACCAACAAATAAAAGAGCACTACTCTAAATCAGATCGGATAACTAAACCTTAGATTTAAGTTTGTAATGAAAAATAATATATTTCTCTCTAACATTCTTAATATAAAATCTTGAATAAAAATAAAATCAATTCATTTTAGAGATTTTTACCTATTTAATATTTCGCAAGCATAACAACGTTATTATTATATCATGTTTACAAATAGCCAACAGAGTTAAATTTAATCACAGACAAATTAAATATAACATGTAAGAATAAAACATAAAAAATAACTGCAAAGAAAATAAAATTCTTATAGTACTTCGATGCTATTCTCGTTGTTGGAAAACCTCTAAATGGAATTTGTACTCCCATTTATTGAATCAAAAAGCTAATAAATTACAAAAACATAACTAGATCTTCTCAAAAAGAGAAGAACTATAAAACTAAGAGAAATTAACTAAGAAAAACTAAAAACTAAGAAAGAAACTAAGAAAAGCTTAAAAACTAATAAATGAGAAAAAGAAAGAGAAAAGAAGATGGGTTTTGAGTTGTGTTATAAAGTGAAGAGAATGTGGGTATTTATAGGTGAGGATAGGTAGAAAAAGTGAGTGAAAAAATGATAAAAAATGGTGGAAACGCAGAGTAGTGAAATTGATGATGTCATCATGACGTGGGGCGACTGCGCGCGGATTGTGGCGTAGATGGTAGTAGCAGCGCGCGAGGCTGGGCAGTTGGGCGGCGCGGTGTCGCGATTTCCTCCTTTTTGATATTTTTTATCCATTTTGTCCAATTTTTTCATATTTGTTGACCTTTCCTAATTTATTTATTAATATATTTGTGATGTATTGCTTCTAGTATTCTTCTTTGAGTTTTTAAGTTACGTTTTTAAGCGAAAATACCTGAAAAACAATAAAAATACCCGTGATTCCAAAAAAGACAAATTTATATAAATATATGATAAAACATATAAATATATATATTTTTAATCAATTAATGTGCATAAAATCATGGTAATTTTAATATTTTTTGAGCATTCATCAACTGCGCCATGGATTGTGCTGAGGCTACTGATACTCGTACTCTTGTAGCCATTTTTACTAGTATCAAAACCCTTAATATTAATAGAGGTGTCAAAAAGATTTGGTTGTTAGGATTCATTCTATTAAATGGTATGTTAAGTTGGCCATGTTTATTACATATCATTTCTTTATTTTAAATCCTTGAGTTTTACCCTGTCATGCCGTGGTTGGTTTGTTGGGTCGTGTTTAAAAGTTCGGTACGATTCATAGTCTGTTTAGTTTATTATGGGTTGCAGGTAACGAGTAATATTTAATTAGTCGTATTATGCTCGTTCGATGGACCAGATTACTGTGTTTTATCGTGTCTTTGACACTCCTAAATCATAATACTTAAGCTTTGATGTTGTTAATATATAACTCCTAAAATTCTAGAGAATAAGAACAAAAAGGTTCGTAAGTAATGAATAATTCATTAATTACATATAAAATTAAAAGATAAGAAATAAAATAATTGTAAAGTTATTTAATTTTAATTTGGACAATTGTTGATAAAAAATATTTTTGAGAAGGAAAAAAAAATCTTCGAGTAGTGCCACGTATGAAGCTAGATATCATTATCCCTGAAAAAAAAATCCCGAGTATGAGACCTATGTCCACAAAACTTGATAAGTGATAATGCTTGTCTTGGTTTGAATCTCAACTATCCAACTTCTACATTAGTCTTCAGAAAAAGGAAAAATCTACACAATTCTATGATGAAAAGAAAAGCTTCTATCTAATCTACCATTATCTCTCTTAAACTCTATTCACCTTACATTTCTTAGAACAAGTAATCAAAAAGCTTTTGTTTCTTTTTCCAAATTTCTCTTTTCATTTTGAAAGTAGTAGAGATAATTGAAATGGGAACAAGTTTGCTTACAGGCTATGGCTTTTCTTGGACACATCATCAACGAACAATTCCTAATTCTCAGAAATTTCTTGTTCAATCTTCAAGTGGAAGTGAGATCTACAAAGCAAAATTTGCCAAAACAAGCTCAAAAGGAAGTGGTTTGGCTGATGAAGAAGAAACTCGGAGATTATCTGAAGTTATAAAGAGAAGATCAATATTAGTATCATCTGGGGTTTCTTTATGTTCCTCTGTTGTTGTTTTGGGTTTTCCATTTCAGGGCTTGGCTGAAATTAAACAAGGTCTTCTTGCTGGTAGGGTGCCTGGTCTTTCTGAACCTGATGAACAAGGTTAGTTCTTTAATTCATTTTTTTGAAAGTGCTTTTCTGTAAGTAGTAGTTTTAAGGGAAGGGATTTGAAAGAGAGTTGTTTGAAAAAAAAAATGTTTTCAAAAGAAGATTTTGAGTAGCATTATAGAGTTCGTCTGTCATCATTTTTCCTCTTTGAGTCTTTGGAAATCTCTATTAGAATTGATTTTCAAAGCTTTGAGAAGCATTATTTTTTGGGATAAATGGTTTTGAATACATGTTTTTATCCTAAAATAGTTATTAAATTGTAATTCAAAACCATTTAGATGATTTTATGCCAAATATTTAGATATTTCTCTTGAAATCACTTGACCTCAAATTAGTTCCATCGAAACAACTTTCCCAAAAAAAAAAAAAAAACACATCAAAGCGAACTCTTATTTTTATTCAAAGTTCTTTTAAATGGACTAAAACTTTGAAAATCTTATAAGTAATTTTAAAACTTGGATAAGCATGATTTAATATTTAAAAAAATAAAATAACAGAAGTGCTTTCAAATGAGTGTTGAGAATAATTATCGAAGGGTTATTAAAAACCAATTCTAATTACCTAACCATACGTGTTTCGGCCCTATTAAAAACTCTTTTTAATCCGAATTAGTATATATAAAAAAGCTAAAAGTTTCTAATTTCATTAATTTTAATGAAAATATATTTGATATTTGTATATATTAAATGTGGTAGAATATATCAGTTATCTTTACAAAAAAGATAATACAAGTTTATTTTTGTAAAGATAATAAATTTATAACTTTTTTTTATAAAAATGATAAATTATTACGATTTTTTTTTTTGTAAATGTAACGAGTTTGTGTTATAACGCTTAATATACTAAGTCATTATAATATAATTTTGTTAAAAAGTATCGGGCTATATTTTTCCTGTAGAGAACTTGTGCGTATACAAATATTCTAATACTATAATTTGTTTTGTATTAGCTTATATGTTAATTAATTAATTATAAGGTAAATGAATAGTAAGTTATTAGGAAAAAAATTGATGATCAGATAGGATGGAGAACATATCGAAGGCCAGATGAGAAGTCTGGAGGGCATGGAGTTGGCTGGAGTCCTATTATCCCCTATGTCTTTTCCGTGTCTCAAGATTGGGATGAGGTAATAAATAAAATTAATTTTTATTAAATATTTTAAATAATAATTAATGATTAATATAAAGATTTAAATTTCACTATTATATTTGAGTGTATGTGTGTAAATAAATAGGTTCCAGTTTCGATAGCAGATCTTGGTGGTACAGAAATTGACTTGAGGTTTGGCTCTAAACAAGGACGCCTTTTTGTCATTGTTGCTCCTGTTCGCAGGTTTGCAGATGGTGAGTACCTAATTTACCCCTCCATTACATAATCATTTTACAATTTACATTTTTTCTCTTAACTTCAGCTATAACACCAATTTATGAATATGATATTTGATCAATGACAATATAGTCTTACCAATTGCTTGAGATATAATTTACATTTGGTTTGATACAGAAGCATGTTAATTAATATGCATTTGGTTTCATATACAAGCATGTTAATTAATATACATTGAAAATGTCATTCTCCATTTATAAAGAGGATGAGAAGAATAAAAGGTAAATAAAGAGTAATAAAAACAAAGAAATAAAATGAGTGAAAATATGAAAACGATAACTCTACGAGTTAAGGTTTAAAGTTTATAATAATAATAAATTAATGGGCTCAATGTGATGAAAAGAAACGTGAGATGAGAAAAATGAGAGAAAAGAGGAAAGAATAGAGATGGAGAAAAAAATGGAGAAAATTGTGAGAATTTTTTTTGAGTGTAAATAGGTTGTATTTTTTTTATAAATTTCCTTTCTTTAGTGAAATAATAGAAGTAAAATTAAGCTTATTATTTTATTTAAATCTATTTTGCATTGTCATAAATTTGGTTGTTTGAAAAATTGTTATTTTTTTAACAACCGTAAAACAAGGTTAAAATATTACAAACCAAAGGTAAACATATTTGAGTAGAAACGATGGTCACAGATGAATAAAATGTGAAACTTGAAAATTTCGACGGTGCAAATTTTGGATTCTAGAAAATGCAAATAAAGAGTTATTTGTATCAAAAAAATCTATATTAATTTCTCTCAGGAGAAAAGCAAGAAGAAATAAAAATAAAGAATGAAATCTTCTTTATAGACAAGTCCTCAAAGTTATTCAATTAACGTTATCATGCAATGTTGCTTTTAAAACAGCAAAGGAAAAGACCACGACGGGTCTTATGGTAGCTCTATCTAGCATATATGAGAAGCAAACAACCTCAAATAAAGGTACATCTTATGCAGTGATTGTTTAATTGCGGATGACGAAAGGTGCATCGATGACTCAACATCTAAATGAACTCAATACAATCATAACCCAATTGAGTTAAGTAAAATTTGATTTTGATGAGAGAGGTCGATCCTTGATTATTTTATCATCTCTTCCATATAGTTGGAATGTTACAGTCACAGTAGTGAGTATCTCATCAATAAGTAATAATTTAAAATTTGATGATGTTTGAGATCTGATCCTCAATGAAGAAATCTGACAAAGGGAGTTGAATGAAACATTAGCTTCTACAGTTTTGCATATAGAGTCTCGAGAAAGAATTAGAGAAAATGGACATAGTAGACCTAACTATCATGGCAAATCAAAGGATAAAAGGTTTAAATTTAGAAGTCCTAACAATTCTCGTAACTCTAAGACCGTTGAGTGTTAGGACTATGGGAAGATCGAACACTACAAAAATTAGTGCAATAATGCACCGAAGGGTCATGTGACAAAGGTAGAAAAAAATGTTACTTCCACCTCAGGTGGAAATGATGCATTGGTATATTTTTTGGAAAGCAAGCAAGAATCCTAGGTGTTAGACTCTAGAGTATCGTTCCGTGTTACTTTGCAAAAAGAATTCTTAAAGATATATGTGCTTGGAAACCTTGGTAAGGTATACCTTGATAATGATCAACCTTGTGATATTGTTGATAAAGGTTTAGTGGACGAAAAGAGCCAAAATCATGCATATGAAATCTAACCTACCAAAATAGTTTTGGGTAGAGACACTTAGTACAATAGCTTACTTGATCAATCGAGACTTATCAGTTCCATTGAAGCGTAGAATATCATATGAGGTATGGAATGAAAAAGGTAAGTCTCTCACATCTAAAAGTTTTAACATATGAGCATATTAGTGATCAAGATAAGAATAAGTTTGATCTTAAGTCAAAGAAATGCATGTAATTAGGAGGTATTCTAGGCCCCATGTACTTAATAAGAAATACGTGAATAATTTATTACTAACTGATGGAGAAGAGTCTGGATGCTATGACGAAACATGTCAGGTTGCAAATGCTAGCATGTGAGAGCTTGCTAAGAAAGAAGAGATGAAATCTTTGATCTCTAACTAAACATGGGAATTTGAAAAGTTACCCATAGGAAAGAAGACTTTTCACAACAAATGGGTATACTGGATAAAAGATGAGCATAATGTTTCGAAGAGATACAAAGCTCAATTAGTTTTCAAAAGATTTCCACAGAAGGAAGGAATTGACCATACTAATATTTTTTCTTTTGTTGTGAAACTTAATACTATTCAAATAGTCTTGAGCATTATTACTAATAAAGATCTTGATCTCGAGCAGTTAAATGTGAGGGCTGTATTTTTACATAGAGATTTAGAAGAAGTGATATATATGTACCAACCAAAAGGTTTCTTAGGAAAAGGCAAAGAGAGTTTGGTATGCAAACTAAAAAAAATCTTGTATGGATTGAAACAAGCTCCAAGATAGTGGTAGAAGAAGTTCGACGACTTTATGTTTATAGAAGGTTTCCAAAAGTCTAACGACGACCATTGTTGCTACTTTAAGATATTTGAATTCAACTATATCCTTTTATTACTTTATGTCGATGAAATGTTAGTAGAATGTTCAAATATAGAAGATATTAAAAGGTTTAAGAACCAATTGTCAAAAGAATTTTACATAAAAGACCTCTAACCAGCAAAGAAGATTGTTGGGATACAAATCACTATAGATAAGCAAATTGAGACTTTGAAGTTATCTTAGAAGGAATACCATATGTGTTTTGTAGAGATTTGGCCAGTTATTTACACCTATCCAAAAATCAGTGTCCTCATACGTAGGAAGAGAAAAGCTTCATGACTAAGGTTCATTACGTCTCAACCATTGGAAGTTTGATGTATGCAATGGTATGTACGAGACCAGACATTGGGCATGCACTGAGAGCTATTAACAGGTTTATGTTAAATCCAAGACTAACTCATTGAGAATCAATGAAATGGATCTTGAGGTATTTACGAGGCACCATAAAGAAGTGTTTGTACTTTGTTAAGAAAGCGTTAAAAGTACAAGGGCATGTAGATGTAGATTTTGTAAGGAAAGTTGATTAACGAAGAAGCATCATTGGTTATTGTTCACTATGGGTACTACAACTGTTAGTTAGATGTCATAGATACAAAAGATTATTTCATTATCAACTATAGAGGTCAAGTACGTGACAGTGACAAAAGTTAATAAAAAGATGATTTGGTTTCAAGATTTGTTAATTGAGTTGGGTTTCAAGTAAGAGAATAATGTTTTGTATAATGATAATCAGAGTGTAATTTATCTGGCAAAGAATTGAATATTTCACTCAAGAATGAAGCATATCAGACTCCGTCATCACTTCATCATATATTTATTAGATGAGGTGTTAACACTTTGTGAAGATCCTTGATAATAAGAATCCAATAAACATGTTAACAAAGATGATGATTATTATGAAGTTAAAGTTATGTTCGGTTTCAATTGATCTCCAAGAGTTATAAGACCGGAGAAGAGTTATTGTATTTATTAAGATACGAAGATATATTGAAATCAATTTTTAAGTAAAAGATTGTTAATTAATATACATCAAAGATTTCTTCTTTCTTTCTTGGAAAAGATGAGAGGAATAAAAGGCAGAAAAAAAGTGCAATAAAAATAAAGAAAGAAAGTGAGTAAAAATAGGAAAGTGATGAGAGGGTTTTTATCTATGTAAATTAAGGTTTAAAATTTTATAATAGTAGTAAATTGGTTATTATAAAAAGCTCAATATAATGAAAAGAAGTGTGAGATGATAAAAGAGGGAAGAGAAAATAAGAGAGAGAGAAATAAAAAAATAAAGAAAAATTGTGAGCAATTTTTTTTAGTATAAATGGATTGTGCATTTTTTATGTTATAAATTTGTGATAAATTACCATGGATATAACAATGTTAATTAATTCATAAACAAAATTGAGGATTAAGTCCCCCTCAAAAATAAAAATAAAATTAAAGGACTAAGGCTTTAATTGTTTATACTTTTAAAATTTCGTAAAATCGCTTCTGGCAGTAAAAGAATGCTTTGATTAAATATGATAATTTGTCAAAAATGCTTTTAGATTCAAAAAGCACTCATAACTGCTCTCTTCTTAAACTACTTTTGTTTTTACAAAAGAAAATAATTAGGAGACTAGCTGCACCATTTTCCTGTTACAGATTTGTGATAATTACAATTGATGTAGCACGGGCGGTACGACATAAACAAAACTGAATGAAAACATGTAATTAAGTCAGTTATGATGATCATAAATTTGCGATAAATATCAGAGTTTGATTCATAATATTACATTACATGTGCAGATATAGAAGACGATGCTACAATAGAAAAAATAGGACCTCCAGAAAAGGTGATAAATGCATTTGGACCAGAAGCAATTGGAGAAAATGTGGAAGGAAAAGTGATTAGGATGAATGTAGCAGAATATTCTGGAAGAACATATTACCAATATGAATTGGAGCCTCCTCATGCTCTAATCACAGCAACTGCTGCTGGAAATCGCCTTTACTTGTTTAGTGTTACTGGAAATGGTATGAATTAATTATTTTTATTTTTCTATATACTCTTATTATGTAATATTATTATTACTTTTATAGAAGAGGATATGATCAATGGTTATAAGTTTTTACATCATCATGTTGAGGTTTATAAGAGATAGGAGAGAAAAAAATTATTATTTTTAATCTTAAAGTCAGAAATAAAATTGTGTAATGATTACTTAAAAAATTGTGAAAATTAATCATATTACTTATATATATATTCAATAATAATAATGATAATAGCTATAAAAAAACATAAAATTAACAATAAAGTTGTATTTTATCTATTAATTGAGAAATTGAACTAGATTTTGTAACTTGTTAATTATGTTATTAGATTTGTGAGAGTATTTTTATAATAAATTTTTTATTGAGGTTATAAGATTGTTGGTAAATTATGGAAATAATTTTATAAATTTAATTATATGATTATCACACGAAAGAATTTAACCAATTTTCTTTATAAATGATTAAAATAAAATTTTAATATAAATTTTATGAGAATAAAATGATCCACTAAATAACTATCACTCAAAGTTATAGGATTTGTGATGCCTTGCATCCTTTATTTTTATACATACTGTATTATTCTTACTTTAGATAATATTCAATAATATCTAAATAAATTAGTACATGTATATTATTAATATCTGTACTTGATTGAATTTGCAGGTCTTCAATGGAAGCGACACTACAATGATTTGAAAAGGATAGCTGAGTCATTTCGCGTTGTTTGAATAGGAAATTAATTTCTATACACAATAAATATTACGCTTTAAAATTTAAGTAAAGTGAAAAGGAAATGTTTTCCAACACCCATTTATTTTATGTGGTTTTTTCAAACATTACTGGTGTGGTTTGAATAATGTGATTTTGAAGTATATCATTTTAGTTTATGGCAATTTTACGGGCAAGTAGCTTTATGGTATTTTTTTTTTTTTTTTTGATAAAGAGCTTTCTGTTCTATTTGCTTTTCACTTCGGAATAAAATATTTTTAATTTTAGTATAGTGTTTTTTAATGAAATATTTTATTAGGCAAAAACAAGTGAAGTTTATATAAAATTGTAAAAAAATTAAATTTATGGATTTGATGGAAGCAGTGAGTGTGTAATTTTTTAATCGAACACAAAACTATTTTATAATTAAGTCTTAATTTAATATGATAATGCTAATTGTTTTGGGTGCTGCATACTAAAAGATATTTTATGTATTCAAGGTACACAGTATGGGCAGTGTATATACGGGATGATTTCAATATCCAAAATATATTATGTGCGAGATGTTTACTACATGGGATAATCGTAGAAATCAAGGTGTTTTAGGGGTATTATCTTAATAAGGTGACCGAGATATATGACTCGTCAAGAGGACAAAAAAGTAACGTGTAAAAGAAGAGATATGATCTCATCTTATGACAAGATTTGAGAGCAATCGTGGTAGTTCCATTAAGATGCTAACATAATGATCTGATTCTCTCTATAATCTCTCTAATTTTGTAGTACTTATAGTTTTCTCCAAACAATTAGCACTCACCTTAACGAGAGTAATGACTATTGCTTTTGATGGAAGATCGCACATATTGTGTTTTCTGACAAAAAGCAGCTATTTGGCATTGGGTGTATTGGTTTCTTGAAAACTCGTTTCGGATATGAAACTTTGAGTATTTAACGATGCTTTCGAAGTCATGTTAATGTCATTGTCAAGCCACCAGATTATTCTTCACCAACTTATTAAGATTAACAATGTAATGATAAATTTATTATGTCATGGTTGCTAAATTCAATGGACAATTACATTACAAAGATTTTTAGCTATTTAGAGTCATCATGAGAAGGTGTGAAGGATATGTGTGGTAATCATAACAATGCAGCTTGAGTTTTTCAATTCAAAAAGGATCTTGCCACTCTTCATCAAGGTGGAAAATTATATGTTCAATTACTAGAGATGTTTGAAGGTATGTGTAATGAACTTGTATAATATCGTCCTTACATTGCAAATAATAGAGCTCAAAATAATTAAGCTTAAACATATTCTATTTCTTTGTGTGAATCTTTTAGGAAACAAATAATAGAGCTCAAAATGAAAATATGCACAAAATCAACACAAATAATTTACGTGAAAAAACCTTACCGGTGTAGGAAGGAAACAACTACGACACTCCTCTCCAAAACTTCCACTATCAAGAAACAATTGTACAACAGTTCTCTCTAGGTAAAACTAGATGCAAACAATCAACAACATCATCAAGAATATACTTCTTGAAAACTAACAATTATTTCAAGAAAAATGAAGAGATCTAACCCAATTCGTAGTCACTGTTCACTGCTCAGAATTTCCAAAACCGGTGAGCCAAATCCAAATCCCACCGTACAGATTAAAGAGTCTTGAGTCGTGAACCTGCCTGAAAAATTTCAGCTTAATCGGACCACAAACAACCTTCGATCGGAGCACTTGATGAAGGCTTGCTGGAGAAGGAGAAACTGAAAACTGAGAGCAGTTTTTCTGTAGCAGCTGCTGTTTTTCTGCACTCGTTTTTCTCTGCAGATTTTTCACACACAACAAACCCTAAATGAATTTATTAATTAAAGCAATTAAATGACATAATTACCCTTCTTACTCCATGGGATTTTAAGCCACATGGGCTTTCCTTGGGCTCCTCCAAATCAAGAGAAAAACCCAACAAATCTCTCCCTTTTTCGATTAGATGGAGGGATCCGCCATCCCGGCAATTGAACAACAAACTTCAAGTTTTTCTCTTGACACTGCTTTTTTCAGCATGTCAGATCCATTCTCATCAGTATGGATTTTTTCAAGTTCAAGCAACTTATTGTTAAGAGTATCCCTTATCCAATGATACCTCACATCAATAGAACTCTGATTATCGCAGAATAACACATATTTCTGTTGCTTGAAACCAAGTTCTCTTAAGAACTGTTTCATCCACAACAACTCCTTACACGCTTTCGTTGCTACAATAAACTCTGCCTCTGCTGTAGAATGTGTAACACACTTTTGCAATCTTGACTGCCAAGAAACTGCTCCACCAGAGAAAGTAATTAGATAACCTGAAGTAGACTTACGAGAATCTTCATCTCTTGCCAAATCTGAATCAGTGTATCCAACTAACACTGGTTTTCCACTTCCAAAGCTAAGTGTTAACTTGGAAGTACCTCGAAGATATCTCATAATCCACTTTACTACATTCCAATGTTCTCTTCCTAGATTTGAAAGAAAACGACTAACAAATCCAACTGCATGAGCTATGTCTAGCCTTGTACACACCATTACATACATTAAGTTTCCTACTGCTGAGGCATATGGAACCTTTTCCATATCTTCCTTCTCTTTATCTGTTGAAGGGCCTTGACTCGATCTCAACTTAAAGTGATTAGATAAAGGAGAAGAAACCACTTTAGCTTTATCCATATGAAACCTTTCAAGTACCTTGTTGATGTACCGTTCCTGTGACATGTACAACTTCTTTCTTTTCTTGTCTCGACAAATTCGAATACCAAGAATTTTTTTTGTTGGCCCCAAGTCCATCATGGCAAAGGACTTACTCAACTGCTTCTTCAAATTATCAATTCTTGAAGAATTTTTATCAACAATCAACATGTCATCAACATAGAGCAATAAAATGATAAAGTCATTATCAGAGAATTTTTGCAAAAAAACACAATGATCAGAAGTAGTCTTCTTATAACCATGCTCCCTCATAGCTGACTCAAACTTCTTATACCATTGTCTAGGTGCTTGCTTCAACCCGTAGAGGCTTTTCTTTAATTGACGTACGTAATCCTCTTTTCCTTTAACCTCAAAACCCTTTGGCTGCTCCATATAAATCTCTTCCTCTAACTCACCATGAAGAAAGGCAGTTTTCACATCCATTTTCTCAATTTCTAAATCCAAGCTTGTTGCTAGACCTAGAACAACACGTATGGAAGACATCTTCACAACAGGAGAGAAAATATCATCAAAATCAATACCTTTTCTCTGACTAAATCCCTTGATGACCTGTCTAGCTTTGTATCGTGGTTGTGAATTGTGTTCTTCTTACTTCATCCTGTAGACCCACTTGTTCTTCAAAGCTCTCTTACCCTTAGGCAACTTTACCAGCTCAAACGTGTGATTGTCATACAGTGATTACATCTCATCTTCCGTAACACCAACCTAGTATGCTATGTTTCCATCTTCCATTGCTTCTACATAACATTGAGGTTCTCTCTCATCTGTCAATAACACATACTAATCTGTATCATACCGTGTGGAAGGACGTCGGTCTCTGGTAGACCTTCTGGGTGGAATTTCTGGTTCTGGTAACTGATCAGTAGTCTGATGATCTATTTCAGCTTGCATATCTGCATCATCTAAACCATGTTGGTCATCTTGAACATTTTGTTCCATCTGTACTGATAAAGGAACCAGATCTAGGTCAATCAAATGATCGCTATACTGATGGACTCCTTTTTCTATCTTCTCAACATCTTGTATAGTTTGATCTTCTATAAACACAACATCACGACTCCTTACCAATTTCTTCTCAACTGGATCATAAAATCTGTAGCCAAATTCATCTAGACCATAACCAACAAAGATACATTGTCGTGTCTTCACATCGAGCTTAGATCTCTCATCTTTTGGTATATGCACAAATGCCTTGCAACCAAAAACGTGAAGATGATCATAAGAATCATCTTTGCCAGTCCAAACTCTATTTGGTACATCAAACTGAAGAGGAACGCATAGTGTGAGATTAAGAACATGTACAACTGTATTCAAAGCCTCACCCTAGAAAGATCTTGGCAACTGAGCCTGCGAAAGAAGACATCTTACTCTTTCAACCAATGTGTTGTTCATTCTCTCAGCCAACCCATTTAACTGAGGAGTCTTGGGAGGTGTCTTTTGATGTCGAATGCCCTGATGCTTACAATACTAATCAAAAGGACCTGAATACTCTCCCCCATTATCTGTTCTGATGCACCGCAATTTCTTCCCAGTTTGTCTCTCAACTAAAGCTTGAAACTATTTAAACACATCTAATACTTGATCTTTGCTCTTCAAAGTGTACACCCATAACTTTCTTGAACAATCATCTATGAATGTCACAAAATAACTGGCGCCACCCAAAGTTTTTGTCTTCATAGGACCACATACATCTGAATGTACCAAATCAAGTATGTATTGTTTTCTTGAAGGAGGGGAACTTTTGAAAGAAACACTATTTTGCTTCTCTGCCAAAAAATGAGTACATCTTCTTAAACAAACATCATTCATTCCAGAAAAAAGATTCTTTTTAGTCAATACTGCCAAGCTTTTCTCACTCATGTGAGCAAGTCTCTTATGCCACAATTCTGATGTGAGCTCATCTGTCACAGCATTAATAACACCTTTAAAGAGTCTTGCATGCAGTATATACAAATTAGAATGATTGTTCCCACGAGCAACAACCATAGCACCTTTAGTAAGTTTCCATTGACCATTACTAAAGGTATTGCAATATCCTTCATCACCAAGTTTACCTGCAGAGATCAAGTTCAAACGAATTTCAGGAATATGTTTTACCCTTCTAAGAAGTAGCCTTGTGCCATTATTCATCTCCAAACACACATCTCCAATACCAATGACTTTAACCAAGCCATCATTACCCAACTTCACTATCCCAAATTCACCTGTTGTATAGGATGTAAAGAAGTCCTCTCGAGACGTAGCATGAATGGAGGCTCCACTATCAATAATCCAACTAATCTCGTGACATGCAACATTGACAACATCTTCATTATAAACAACGAGAAAGTCTTCTGAACTAGCGGTGGCAACTCGATCATTTTCCTTTCCAACATCATCCTCTTGTCCTTTGTCTTTCTTCTTGTTATCCCGCTTTAACTACCTACAATATTTCTTGATGTGCCCTTTCATGCCACAGTGATGACACTCAACATTAGAAAACCTGGACTTGCTTCTTCCTTTTTCTTTGTTCTTGAAACCTCTGCTTTTACTCCTCCCTCTTCTTTCTGTAACCAAAATCTCTGACTGTTAAGAAGACCCATGTGATTTTCTTCTCATTTCTTCATTCAAAACACTACTCTTAGCCAGATCCATATTGATTACACCATTTGGAGCTGAGTTACTTAATGACATTCTAAATGTTTTCCAAGAGTCCGACAACGTACCCAATAAACAAAACCCATGAATCTCATCATCAAACTTGATACCCATTCTAGCTAACTGATTGATTATTCCTTGGAACGTATTCAAATGATCTGTCAACGGAGTTCCATCTTGGTACCTTAAAGCCATCAACTACTTTATAAGAAACATTTTATTATTTCCTGTTTTTTGAGCATACAACTCTTCAATTTTATTCCATAGTGACCGTGCATGTATCTCTCCACTAATATGATTCAAAACATTATCATCTACCCACTGCCTTATATATCCACAGACTTGTCGAATTAACAAAGTTCATTCTTCTTCAGACAATTTTTCTGGCTTCTCAGAGGCAAACACCAATAAATGAAATTGTTTGACGTAAATGAGATCTTCCATTTTTCCTTTCCAAGTGTGGTAATTAGAACCATTCAAAGTAATCATTCTACTCAAATTTTCTTCCATTATTCAACACAAGAAATTTCACAATAATAACCACAGCTCTGATACCACTTTATTAGGAGAATCATAATTTTCCTACGAACTTAATCAAGTTCTAAACAGCAGAATTAAACATATTCTCCTTCTTTGTGTGAATCTTTTAGGAAACAAATAATAGAGCTCAAAATGAAAACATGCACAAAATCAACACAAGCAATTTACATGGAAAAACCTTCCCAGTGTAGGAAGGAAACAACCACGACACTCCTCTCCAAAACTTCCACTATCAAGAAACAATTGTACAACAGTTCTCTCTAGGTAAAACTAGAGGCAAACAATCAACAACATAATCAAGAATAAACTTCTTGAAAACTAACAATTGTTTCAAGAAAAATGGAGAGATCTAACCCAATTCGTAATCACTGTTCACTGCTCATAATTTCCAAAATCGGTGAGCCAAATCCAAATCTCACCGTACATATTAAATATTCTTGATGAAGGCTTGCTGGAGAAGGAGAAACTGAAAACTGAGAGCAGTTTTTCTGCAACAGCTGCTATTTTTCTGCACTCATTTTTCTCCGCAGATTTTTCACACACAACAAACCCTAAATGAGTTTATTAATTAAAGCAATGAAATGACATAATTTCCCTTCTTACTCCATGGGCTTTTAAGCCACATGAGCTTCCCTTGGGCTCCTCCAAATCAAGAAAAAAACCCAACATGAAGGTATGTGGAATGAACTTGCCTAATATCGTCCTTACATTGTTGATGCTACAATATTATTTTAACGGGAAGAGAAAGACAAGTGTCTGTGCCTCAATGCAACGAGAAGAGCTTCGTAGAAAAATCATGAATGTTGAACCCAAAAGAATTTTAGGAGAATCCCATGCCTATACTGTTGAATGATCATTCAATAATCATGATGATAAACCTTATAGAGGAAAACGATTAGACATGAAATGTCAACCTTGTCATAATGTTGGGCATTTGATTGATCGATATTGGATCAAACATCCTAAACTTAAGCCTAAATTCTCCAAAGATAAAAATCGTTCCAAGTGTTTAGAATATAGATCTCATGCTACCCAACTTATTGATTCATATAAATTGTTTTTTCGATAAACTCTAATCATGTTTCACTTCTAAGTGATTTTGTTACATATCTCGAGGAAAAAGTGAAAATTCTAATACCTCTAATTCTGTGACTATTATTGATAAATTTGTTGGATTTTTTGTTAATTTTGGGCATTAAAGTAACCTTGAAGGTATTTTGATTATATTTACTATTACTTTAGAATTTAGTGTGGTTCATGATTTTTGGATTATCGACACAAGTGTCACATATCATATGAAAAATAAAATTGATTGTTTACATGAATTCTAAATTTTTTTCACTCATAGTCCAGT
Organism: Hippophae tibetana; assembly: GCA_037013495.1. Classification (NCBI taxonomy): domain Eukaryota; kingdom Viridiplantae; phylum Streptophyta; class Magnoliopsida; order Rosales; family Elaeagnaceae; genus Hippophae; species Hippophae tibetana. The sequence continues at coordinate 22,397,524 of CM072812.1, forward strand.
CTCTATTGCTAATGGCAAAGATGTTGATGTCATCGGTAAAGGAAAAATTGAACTTGTTTATAGCACTCAGGATACTATCACTTTGTATGTTTCTTCATTTCTTATTCGATTACTTTTTGTTGGTAAACTTATTAAACACTTAATTTTCGTGCTATATTTCTTCCTCACGATATGTTATTTTAAGACCTAGTCACCATGTTAAGGTTTTTTATTTCGAGGTTTCTATTATTTTTCAAGAGCTTCTCAAAAATTCCAAAGTTATCAAGTTTCTTCTTCTCTATCACCTTTGACAAATCACGTTTTATGCATCAACGACTCATATACATCCATCTCCAAATGTTCTTTCCAAACTCATGCATGTTTTGAATTAAGATTCTATATCATGTGATACTTGTCATTTTTCTATGTCTATTAGAATGCCTTTTCATTCTTCTGTATCCAGAGTAAATAAAATGTTTGACATTGTTCATTTAGATATTTGGGGACCTATTATTGAATCTTTTGATAAATAGAAGTATTTTTCCACTTTTATTTATGACTATTAACATGCTACTTGGGTCTATCTATTATCAGTCAAGAGTGGCTTGTTGATGTTTTTCAAAATTTCCATGCTTTTGTTATGAATCAATTTTTCAATAAAATTCTTATGCTTCATTCTGACAATGGCACGAGTATATGTCCAAAAATATGATCATGACATTGTGTATCAGTCTAGTTGTGTGGGAATGGCCCAACAAAATGAGATTGTCAAACGTAAATATAGAGATTTGTTAGAGAAAACTCAAGCTTTGATGTTACAGAGGTATGTTCCATAAGTATTTTGGTCTCAATGACTTTTAACTGTTGTTTATCTAATTAATCAGCTACCAAACAGAGTGCTCAATTTTCAATGTCCGCTTGAAGTTTTACAGGGAACTCCATCCAAATTATCACAATTATGAGTGTTTAGTTTCACCCGTTTTGTACACATCTTGGCTCTCAACTGTGATAAACTTTATCCAAGAATGATAAAATGTGTTTCTTGGGATATTTCTCTACACAAAAGGGCTTTAAATGCTACAATCCTACATCCAAAAAAAATTTGTTACTAGAGATGTGTCATTTGAAGAATCAGTATCTTATTATTCTAATAATAATAGCTTGCAAGATCAGGCTATGGATTTTTTTCCTTTACTCGTAAAAATTGTTGATGTTTCTATTGTGGATGAATCTGGCCCCTTTGGTGTTCCTATTATGGCCACATATGACCCCTCTCACTGTGGTGATCAGGTTATTGCACCTGTTGTGCAACCAACCATGACCATGTAGAATGATGCTAGTCTTACTGCATCTACTGTACCACAATTACCTACTTTACGATGAAATTATGTACGCAATCGTGCTTCTCCAACAAAGATGTAAGATTTTGTTTCATATATAGCTTGCCATCCCATTTCAACTGTCTTAACATATCCATCGGTATCTATTGCTCATGCTAGTTTTCTCACTACCATTTCAAGTGTTCAGGAGCCCAAAAATTTCAAAGAAGCTAACACTCAAGTTGTATAATGTTAGGCTTTGTATGAAGAGCTTCAAGCATCTTATGACAATCATAAGTGGACTATTGTGAAGCTTTCTAAAGGGAAAAATCTAGTTGGTAGTTGTTGGGTGTATAAGACTAATATTAATTTTGATGGGTCTATAGACCGCCATAAAACTCAACTTGTGGCATAGGGTTTTATTCAAACTTTTGGTATGGACTATAAGAAGACCGTTGCTCTTGTTTCTAAAATGAACACTACACGTGTTTTATTGTCTCTCGTGGTTAATCTTGGTTAGCCTATGTCTCAAATGGAGTTCAAGAATGATTTTTTTGCATGGGGATCTTGATGAGAAGGTGTACATGAAATTACCTCCTGGTAATCCTCAAACTTATGATTCTACACTCGTATGTCACCTACACATGTAGAGTCTTTACAAATTATTGAGTATTATCAACGACTTTTGGATAAACTCATTTATCTTACTATTACTCATCCTAATATTACCTATGGTGTTAACATTGTCAGTAAATTTATGCATAAACCTACCACCTTTCATTTGTGTATTGTGAAGCGCATTCTACGCTATCTCAAATGATCGGTTGGTCGAGGCATACTCATGAAAAAGCATAGGTACACTCGAATTTTTAGATATAGTGATTCTAACTAGGCTAGTAATACACTTGATCGTAAATTCAACACAGGTTATTGCACGTTTGTCAGTGTAAATCTTGTGTCTAGGTGAAGCAAAAAACATGTTTTTGCTCAATCTAGTGTTGGAATTGAATATCGTGCAATAGCATCGACTGCGTGTGAATTAATTTGGCTCAAAAGTGTACTTGTTGATTTGGGTTTTACGAGTGGCATACCTATGAAATTGCTTTGTAAAAATTAAGCAGTTATGCATATTGCGACTAATCTTGTATTTCATGAGTGAACGAAACATATCAAAGTTGATTGTCATTTTATCCACTATCAATTTCATTCTTAAATGATACATATACATTATATACGTAGTTATAATCAACTAATTGATGTGTTCATTAAGGTTCTATCTTTTGCTCATTTTTATTATTTGATGTCCAAGCTTGGATCCATTAATCCCCTAGATCTAGCTTGAGAGGGCCTGTTAAAGGACAGATTGACATCATCATTAGTGTTGATCTTAGCTGATTTGTTTACTTTGTTGTATAGGTATGATTAATAGAATCATAGTCTTAACTTTAGAAATAATTATTACTTATTGTTTAACCTTAATGTATGGCATTAGATTAGTTTTGTATTTATATAATTATTGTACTTGTATACGAATGATTAAGACTATCAAAGATCTTTTTTTTGTTTTTGTTTCTTTATTTTCTTTATTGTCAAATATAATTCTATGAAGATCAGATCTAGTATATTTTTATATCTATGTTTGTTAGTATAAAGTTTTTTATCAATCAAGTATTTGTGTGTTTCTACAAACTTTCATATCTACAAAGATTTATCAAGTTATAGATATTTTATTCAATTTAAAGTTTCATTGATACAAAGCTTGAAGTATTCATGTTTGGTGGTGAAGATGCTTACATATGAGAAAAATGAAAAAATTCATGTTTTGATGATTTTTTTAATAGAATTATCATTCTCATTGTGTGTGTTATGTTTTTTAGTATTTAAATATATATTAGTGAATTTTATCTGGATAAATGAATTTCATATTGTATTTTTTAAATTTAAATATTAATAAAATATATATATATTTTTAAAAAGGACATATTTGAATTTCTATTTTATTATAATTTATTCCCAAAATTTCTTTGATTCAATTGTCTTATAGGATTTATTGAATAGCAGTTTTTTATATGTTATATGTTTAAAATTGAGTCTATTATATAAAATATATAATATTAATGCTCTTTTATTTCAAATTGGCTTTTTATTAGGATGATATGTCAGATTACTGCAAATCTCACGGCCTCAAAAAGGCTGTATGTGAACCACACAAACCATATACTATATAGCAAAATGGAAAGAAGATGATCTAGATCAAATTAATGAAATAAAACGCACACTCATCTAATAAACAAAATTAAAACAAAATGCATTAATTTTTAGTAACTGTTTTTTTAACCCCTTATTTTTGTCTATGAGACAGAAAGAGCAAAATAAGTGAGAAATATTGACAACATATATGTGAAATAGAAGAGAATATATATAGTTCCTCGTCGAAAAACAAATACAAGAGAATATATGTGACCAGTAAGATACTATCCTTAATTAATCTTGAAAAATTATATAAAAAAATATCTTAAAATTTATAATAATAAAAACAAAACTCTAATAAATGTAAATATGTTTCAATTATACTACTTCAATATTAAATGAGTCAAAATTATCATATTTTAATTTCAACAACATTTAATATAAAATAATATATATCTTATTTTATAATAGTAAAAATATATAAATTAAACATAAATCACGATATTTTTATAGTTTTATAATATTAAATTTATTATTTTTGTTATATTTCATTATTTTTTTATTATAATAACTTTTTCATAGTGCCATTCACAAATTAGTTAGATGTTTTAATTTGAATTTGGAATGTTTGTCATTATATTTAATGCGTGTATGTTTTTGTTTATATTAAAGTAGTTTAAATTACAAGCTATTAATTTTAATTTTTCTTTCAAATTAAAATTTTATAGCTAAGAATACTTATTTTAAAAAATTTTATGGCTCAAACTTACATGATGATGTCAATACATCTTCATTAAACCTAATAATATGTACATTAATGCTACAAACACATACCAAACAAATTAAACAATAAAAATGTCTTAACATATAAAGGACCAAATTGAAGATCATCACGAGTGCAAACTGTATAAAGAGGATTAAATAATAAAGGAATAACTTGTCAATTTAAGTTTTTGTTTCTAACTGTTATAAAAAAAAAGTTCTTCTTTCTAAAAGAAAGTTCGCGTAAGCGAGGACGTCATCTTTCTTATTATTTAGTGAAGGGTAAAAATGGAATAAAAGTTAAAAGTACACATCAACCTCCATTAGAATATATACTCTGTTTTTGATAGTAATCAAAATTACTATAGCCACAAATTATTTGTTTCCTTCAAATAACTGATGTATATTTTTTCTAATGTTATTTATTGAAGTTGTTAACCAAAATTTTATTTAAGATTTAAAATTTTAAAATAAAGTATATATGTCACTTAAGATTGAAAAAATGAGCATCTAGACTCAATTAAAATTAGGCCAAACAGCGTTTTTATGGTCTTGAATTTGTTTACAGAAATGTTCTCAAATTAAAAAAAAAAAAACTAACATTTTGGTTTCAAATTCATTGTTAAAATTTGTTTAAGTTTGAAACTTAAATATGAAACATTAATCACACCTTAAAATTTTAATTTAGAACTTATATCTTAAAATATAAAAATTTAACAAAAATGATCCTTAAAATTAAGTTTAATAAAATTACTTAAAAAATTATGTTTAACTCAGTCTAATAAGATCTCGTTGAGTTAATGGTTACATAAATTTATAAATTACAGAAGATCTTTACTCCTACTCGATATGGAACTTAACAACCCGACTAGTGATACTGGTTGTCACTAGATTGACGAAATTCGAGAGTGCACGCACCACCAGACTCTTGGGCATCGATGTGAGTGAAGAAGCTATGAACTCAGTTATGATATTAACTTAGAAACTCATGCATAACTAAACAAAATAAAATTTCATTGAATTAAGAATTACATAGATTTATAAATTGTACATTATCTTTACTCTAAACACGTGAAACTTTTCAAAATTAAAAAAGAACATTAATTAGTAATATAAATTTACTTAGGCCCCAAAATACTTCTTGAATTTAATATTGGTTAAAATTTTAGAGCTTTTTAAATAATTTCACTTAAAAGAAGTCATTTAAAAAAATTATCACATACTCACTTATCATTTTACAATATTTGAATCCATATTCTTTTAAAGCTTATATAGCAATTGCATTAAAAATAATTAATAATTAAAATCTCGCAATTTAATTGATTGGTTTTTTCAATCATTATATATGTTAGAAGATTCTTAAACAATCAACATTTTTGATTGTATCAATCTTATTACATTAATTTGTTTGTTTATCATTGTCATAATAATTTTTATATGCTGAACAAATGCATGAACCAGCATATTGACTGATTTCTGATGTAGTCAATATTCTTTTCCTTTCTATTTTTTTGGGTGATTAATTATTTAAGAAATTAATTTACCATAATTTTAAGCATCTCCATAAATTAATTTTATAATAAACTCTCAGTTTGAGGCTATGCATGCATGAAAATTGAAATATTTTAAATATTGTAAGATGAGAATTGTGCAATAAGTCAGCAATAGTTTTAAGACCTAAAAAATGTTATTTCCAATCATCCAATAGTTTGAATTTTATGAATTACTTGATAACTTAGACTTAATTTGATAACAATTTTGATTTATGATTAAATAATTTTTGATTTTTTTTTAAAATAGTCACTAATATATTTGTCAATAATTTTCAAGAAAAAAAAAATCAAAAATTACTTATACGTTAGTTGGTAATGTTTTATGTTTTTCTTCAAAAACTTAAAAAATAATTTTTTTTGTTATTATTTATAAACTTTATGTTTTTAATCATTTTCTTTAAATATTTATAAATATAAAATTCGTAAAACTTAATTTATTCTCTAAAAAATATTTAATGATAATGAAAAAAAATTAAAATTCAAAAATTTAATTCAAAAATCTTATTTATTTTTAAAGTTATGAATCACTCCATATTTTTTCAATGGTTTTTTAAAAAAGTAAAAATTAAAATAAAAAATCATTACTAAATATATTTGATTAAAAAATCACTCAAAAATATCAAAATCAAACCATTGATTGAGTATACATCTATCAAAATAAAGTTTATTGATCCCCTTTTCTCTATAATATTGTTCAACCAAAAAACATAAAATTACATTATTATTTAGCACCCTCAAACTACAATTTTTACTTCCGTCTTGGCTTATATGAATAAGGGAAGCTCCCTTAATTGTCATATATTCCTTGATCATTACATATTGGTGTGAATAAAAAATGTCATATATTCCTTGATCATTACATATTGGTGTGATTAAATTTTTTATTATCTAACCTTTCAAATCATATTATGATATTATTTTAATTTAAAACATTTCAAGGAATAATGTATATATATAGTAATTGTTATGTAATAAAATAGTCATATTAGCCATATAGTTTGGCATGTAAGTATGTAACTTATGACTTTGCTTTCTAACATTTTCACAAAAGAATTTAATAATAATAATTTTGATTCACTCTTAAATAAGACTCTTGAGTAAAATAAATACCATATATATCTTAAAAACAAAATAAATTTCATAATCACATTAATTTATCTGGATAATGAAAAATCCAGGCTAATTAATATTTTTAATATCTTCTAATTGGCTAATTGCTGATGTGCTGTATTTTTTAATCTTTTATTCCATTTTATTACAATTTCTTTCCCTTTTTGCTATGTTTTGATTTGAACATTAGTCGTATTTTAGTAGGCTTTCATTTCACTAGTTAAAGACAAGTGTTTTAACACGTTATTTATTTTACTCTTTTTTTTTTTTTTTCTCATAGACTATTTTTATAATATATTTTAAATGAAAAAATAAAGATAAATTTCATGAATTTTCAAGTTAATTGTGAAAATAAATCCATTAATATAAAATATTTTTATTTAGCTTGATTTTTTTGTAAATTTAAAATAAAATATAAATGGAAATATATACTATTACTCTAAAATATAAAGATATTTTTTCTTCAAATTTCTTTTATATATAATATAAATATAACTACAATTATTCAACTTGTTTCATTTCTAATTTATGAAAACAACATATCTTTATTACATCATAAAAAAAAACAATATTTAGCACTTGGGGAAGTTTTTTTAAAACGAAACAAAATTTTTAATATAAAAATAAGCAAATTTAATGCACTTAAATCATTTCAATATAATTGATAAAACTTAATAATTTTAAGGAATTTTCTACTTCGAATTCTAAGTACTCCAAAATATATTAAAAAAATGTTCTGATTTGAATCGTTACAATTTAACAACTCATAGCTAGTCATCGTCATCCTCATCCTCATCCTCATCCTCGTCGATGTAAAGCACTAACATTTGTTTTCAGGAGCACGGATGAGAATTGAAGTTATATAACATGCACACAGTTCAAGCACGGACGAAGGTAAGGACCAAGCTATAATTAGCTTTCAACAAAATTCCAAAAGAAGCCAAAACAAGTAGATCTTCCCAATAATGCATGCCATTGTACTTTTATCCTTATAATTATTTTCGTAAGATTCCTATATCTTTTTATATACCATTTTTAAAGCAGGAAGGCATTTACGTGGTTTAATCTTGTTTTTTTTTTAATATCCTATTACTTTTTAAGAAAAGATTCAATGATAAAATTATTTTTTCAGTATTTTTAATTAAATTTATCATATAAATTACATATAACTCTATTAATAAAAATTATAGTTGTAATTTTAATCATTATTTATGTTATTCTACAATAATTTTAATATCTTAGTGTATTATTCTCTCTACCTTATTTATTTCTTAGTTTTAATTTTCATTTTTTACCCACCTAACTAATAAAAATTTAATTTCATATATCAAATAATAACATTTTATTGTTAAATTTTATTAAAATTTAACTTTTTATCCTTCTATAATCCTATTCTTAATACCAATAGTACAAAAAAACTATTTTCTTTATTCTAAATAACTATTTTATGTTTTATTATCTTTTTTTCTTTATTAAATAACCAAATAATTAATAGTACTCTTTAGTAATCTACACAATTTTTTTCCATTCAAAATAATAATAATTAATCTACACAATTTTTAAAATATAAATGTTAAGTTGCTAGTAGAGTTTATGACATTTATACACTCATTTAAATAAATTATTTGATTATATAAATTATTTTGCACGTAAATTATCACTTTTTAAAATAATATATGTATTAATTAAATATATTATGGATTTCAAGTATTATATTAATAATATTTTTTAAAACTAATACTTTACTAATTTAAAAAATAAATAAAAAGGAATCCCTATGAAAATATCACTATTCCCTAGGCATCTACTAAGTAATTAATGTTAATGAGGACAAGCCATACAAATTTTCATGTGGCACAGCAAGCATGCGTGTCTAATGGCAATGTAGCCAATTCTTACGCCCAAACTCTGTTATATACTTACCGCTCACGTACACAGTTTTGTTTTTGAGAAATAAAAAATTAAGTTTATTGCTAGATAATTTGTAACAAAATTTGTTACGTATTATCTAGCAATATTTATTTACTTGACATGTATACTCTAACTTATTATCCATATGATAAGATTTATTTTTTATTATAAGTTTAAATCACATAATAATACCATTTTAAAAAAAGTGCTTTCAAATATTATTTATTTAAAGATTATATTTAGTTAAAAATAATAATACAAATATTTTTAAGTTTAATTTAAGTGTTTAATTCACAATGAAACTTAAAGTATTTTAATAATAAAAATGCATATTCTTTGTATATCTTTCATTTTATTTTTTTACATTTATGTAATCATTTATTATTATTATTATTTATTTTATATCATTTAGAAATTAAAAAAAATCATTTTTTAATTTTATTTAATTTATAATACTATAAATTTTATTTTGAGCCCATAATTTTAATTTTATTAAATTAAATTCTCATTTATATTACCATATTCCTTATGTTTTTATTATACAAATTAAATATCACCGAATTATCATATTTAGTAGTATTCTCTAAAAGCAGTAAATAATTTATAGTGAATTTTCTATTTTATTTACTTAATTAATTATCTTTTTAATTTCGGAGTATGGATTAGACTCCCACCGGTTTCAGCCATATTTATATCAAAATAAAATATGAATTACAGTTTAAAGGATTTAATATTATTTGTTGGGGGCTACTGTTTATATATAGCCTGTTGTACTTTCTCTAGATTAGTTCATAGCCAGCCAGCAAAAAATGGTGTTCAACAAGAGCAAGAACGTGGGTGATGATGACGAGAACAAGCAAGAGACTGCTCCGATTGAGAAGTTTAAGAAAGAGAAGAAGCTTGGAGGAATCCGAACAATGTCTTTCATTTTTGGTATGTAGTACTATATATATTCTCTTCCTTTACAATCTAGGCTGCAAGTTTTCGATATCACATCTGCGATCTAATGGTTTTGATAATTGTTATATAAAATAATAATGATAACACAAACCTGGGACGAATCTACGTGTGATTGAGAGGGGTATTTTTCCTCTAATTGTTCCATAAAAATTTTGCTCTATTGTATTTATAAATATTTTCTCTTTTATTTAAAAAAAACATAAAAGTTGTTTATTATTTGATTATCTTTATTATTTTGTTTTTTTTTGTCGTAATACTACACATTTAACATCCTATGAATATTTTTAATTTTTATTTTAATATTATATTATCTTTACTAATTAGACTATAATAAAGTGTTGAATTTTTGATACATCTTCTTATAAATTTTAATAAACTCAATTTTCTTACCTTAAAATATTGTTTCTTTAAAAAAATTATAGTTTTAATATTTCATACAATTTAATTATTCTTTGTTAGTTGAACGAAGAAATAATCAATTTTTATTATTATTTATGCAGTATCTATATTGCAAATTTTATAAAAATCAATTTCATCCTACACAACAAAATAATATAATGAATTGAAGATTTTAATTTTAAAGAGTTTATTTTTGGGTACTTTATTTTTATTTTGATATTTTTTTTAATTTTTATCCTCAACCAATGCATTTATATTATCCCTATTTAGGTTACATGTAACCAATTTAGAAAATTTTAAATGATAGAGTATCATAATTCATTAAAATTATTGTTAAAATTGACAAAAACAGATACCATTAATCTAAATATGGAATTTTTCAAAGTTATAAGTTGAAAATAATGATAAAAATTGTAGCAAAATAAGAATAGATACTTCAAAAATACTAATTCTAGTTTTTATATGTCAAAATCGTAGTTGTTGTGGTTAGAACGACATAGAACCATATGGAAAAACCATTTTCGCAAAAAAAAAAAAAAATTGGAGAATTTTTTTTAAAGATAATATTTTATATTAATTAAATATAATATTATGATAAATTTTATAATAATATGAATGTATTCACTTATTAAATTAAGTTAATTTTTTATAAATGTTAAACGTTTGTGATTTTAATATAGTTAGTAAAAGATCATATTCTATTTAAAGAAATTACTTTGTTAATTTCAAATCCCACTATATATTAAAAAATCCATAATTATTATTGATCAATCATATAATATTTAGATGAACCGAATTCTAAAGTAGATTTGTGAAAAAGACGGTGAAAATGGGGTTGGTTTGAGATATCCCATAAAATTCATGTTACGAAGTTGGTGCCAATTAAAAATAGATGACAGGTTAGTATATCACAAAGGAAAGGTGCAGGGTATTCGATAAAGAAAATTCGGAAACGAGAGAACAATTTCTTTTATTAAATATACATTTTATAAAATCACAAAAAAATTAATACCCTTAAAATTTATAATAAAAAATAATATCCATAATATTAACTCATATATTTCTCAATTCAAAATAAAGATTTAATTTTTATTATTATAATTTTTAGGATTGTTATTTTAATACTTTAAATCCAGATTTAGGGGAGGACAGCTGACTTCAACCACTCAACCAAAATATTAATTTTTTTTAATCAAATAATATATTTAATATAATTAAAATTTATTATATGAAATCAGTAAAAAAATAATTTTAAGTAAACCTTCACGTAATATTAATTTGATATAAAGTGAGTCAATAATTTTAGTAAGCATCATTGATATTTATCACTTTCTTCGATCCCAACAAATTATTCCTTTACCTTAAAAGAAGGAGTTATTATTTTTAAAACAATAAAAACTTTCGCCATGTATTTATTTTAAAAAAATATATTTTAAAAAATAATATTTATTGATTATTTGCACCATTCATTTTGTTATATTTTTGTGTGTGAATTACAGCAAGTGAGATATGTGATAGATTTGCAACAACTGCTTCCCATGCGAACATGATAACATACCTGACTCAAGAACTAAATATGCCACTTGTTAAGGCCTCCAACACCCTCAGCAATTTCAGTGGAACTGCCAACTTCACCCCTCTCATTGGAGCTTTCATTGCTGATTCTTTTGCTGGTCGTTTTTGGACCATCGCCTTCAGTACTATCATATATTTCTTGGTACTCTCTCTTAGACGACTTTAGTATCACTTGCTATATTCCATAACCAACTTATACAACTATAAGTAGTTTTCACCAAATATATAGCTAGCATGTACATATGCATACATAATGGGCATTGTGGTGTACGTAGTAGGTTATATGACATGGCACTCTTTATCTTTTTAAGTTCTAGTGTCCAAGTGATACTTGTTGAAATGTAATAAGAAACAAGCATAACTTTTATAAAATTTGATGGGAGCATATACAAGATTATAATTAAATATATGAGTTAATATTATTCAATGTGTTAATCATTTGAGAATTCATTATTTTTGTGAAAATTTATCCGGAACTTTTGGACCTATCAATACCACTTTGACATAGGTTTTGATGATTGACACTCCAATTTAATAAAAAATTATATAAAATTGACAAAATTAACATTTCTATTCTTGAATATATATTTAAATATTTATGACACTCGTATTTTAAAAGAATATGTATAGGGATGGGTGTGTTTATATGTATTCAAAAGAAATATATAACACTGGGTGTGTGAGACAATATGAAAATCGTGCTTACACTTCAAGTTATGAGATGGCGATCAACATACTAAACACGGTACATGTGTATTGAAATATTTTTGCAGGGATTTGTTAGTGTCACAATATCAGCATTACTCCCAAGTTTGCGTCCACAACCATGTCCATCACAAGTGAACTGTAAAGAAGCATCAACTTCACAACTATGGGTCCTATACATGTCTTTAATTCTCACATCACTTGGCTCAGGAGGTATTAAGCCATGTGTAGTAACTTTTGGTGCAGACCAATTTGACATGACCAAATCAGGTGTTGCCTCACGTGGTTGGAACTTGTTCAATTGGTATTACTTCTCAATGGGAATGGCAACACTCCTTGCCTTAACAGTTGTGGTTTACATACAAGACAATGTTGGTTGGGGTTGGGGACTTGGTATTCCAACCATAGCTATGGCTTTATCTCTTTTGGCTTTTGTTTTTGGTTCTCCACTTTATATTAAGTTGAAACCTCAAGGTAGCCCTTTAGTTAGATTGGTTCAAGTCATTGTTGCTGCTTTTAACAAGAGAAATGCAAAGATGCCAACTGATTCAAATCTTCTATATGATAATAGACGACTTGATGATGCAATTTCTTTGAATGGGAGGCTTCTACATTCCAATCAATTTAGGTAATATTTCAATTACCTTAGCATTTATATCATTAAGATTAATTTCCAAAATTAAGAGTACTTTTTTATGGAGGAATTTGTACGTTTGCTTTTATTTATGTTAAAAATGATTTCTATCAAATGTGCTTTGAGAAATAAACGCATTACTACTTGTAACTTAATCTTCTTTGATATGTCTTTGAATTGTCAATTAATAGGTGGTTTGACAGAGCAGCTATTGTAACTGACAATGAAGTATATGATTCAAACCCACCAAATCTTTGGAGACTAGCCACAGTTCATAGAGTAGAGGAACTCAAATGCATGATAAGAATGCTTCCAATTTGGGCAGCTGGAATTTTACTTGTTACTTCATATTCACATCAACAGAGCTTCACAATACAACAAGCCAGAACTATGAACCGTCACCTCTCAAAATCCTTTGAAATTCCTGCAGCTACTTTATCAATCTTTAATATCATAACAATGCTCACAGGACTTGTTCTTTATGAAAGACTATTTGTCCCGTTCATTCGCGGATTCACCGGTAACAAATCCGGCATCACATGCTTACAAAGAATGGGATTAGGTTTTATGTTTAGCATATTTGCCACTTTTGTTTCATCCTTTGTTGAAATGAAGAGAAAAATAGTTGCTACTAATCACAACTTATTAGATGACCCAAAAGCTATTATTCCCATAAGTGTTTTTTGGTTGGTTCCTCAATTTTGTCTACATGGTTTGGCTGAAGTCTTTATGTCTGTTGGACATTTGGAATTTCTTTATGACCAATCACCTGAAAGTATGAGAAGTACAGCTGTTGCATTGTTTTGGATAGCAATTTCATTTGGGAATTATGCTGGTACTTTGTTGGTAACATTAGTTCATAAGTATAGCGGTGATGAGAATCACAATTGGTTACCTGATAGGAACATCAATAGGGGTAGATTAGAGTACTATTATTTGCTTATTAGTGGAATTCAAGTTGTAAACCTAGCATATTATGTTATATGTGCTTCACTTTACGTATATAAACCTTTGGAAGAGGTTAGTGAAAAGTTTGAGGAGGAAGATGTGGAAGTAGCTAAAGAGAGTTTGACATTAGCAGGGTAAGATGCTTAGTGATGATAATGTAATGGTGAGTTAAAGCTTGTAAGAAATGGGAAAGTGTATATATGTTTGTGTTGGATAATTTATTTTTGATGTATCTAAAATAAGTTACATTATTTTATGTAGCAATGCAAATTATTGAAAGAGAAATATTATTGTTTTACAGTATTTGAAAATTTTATTGATGCACTAAATATAATAAATTTATAAAAAACTAATATAATAATAGGATTCAAATTTATTTATAATTCACTAAAATATTACACCTTATCATTCCTATCACCTTATCTTAAGCATATATACTCCCATATATGATTTTTTTTAATTAAGAAGAAGTTATTTTACTAACAATATTAGTCATTGAAATATTAGTCAAATACTAACTAAATATATGTCCCTCATTTTTGGCATGTTTTTTTACAATTTGATCTCGTTAATTTTTTATCTATCAAACTCGACTACATGTTTAACTATTGTTATGTCACCTATAATGATGTATTTCATCTAATTGAGTGTAAGTTCTTGATTATGTATGGAGTGAGATATTTCATCTAAAGCGGAGTGAGATATTTTACCTAATGAGGTATTTCACTTCGATTAGATCACTCGTCCAAATAATTAAAACTCATCAAAACCTATAGTTTTAAAAATTAGAATATTTAACATGTTTATTACATCATATTAAATATGTTAAATATAATTATATTAAATTGTATTGAATTATATTATAATTAGTTTGTATGATGTTTAACAATAAACTACATAATATAATCGGATAAAATTCATTATAAATATTTTAATAAAATATTTTATATTTATTTTTTTAATTATAAAATTTAATTTAATTAATATTTAATTTATTTTATATTTTTATTATATTTTTAAAATAAAAATATTATTTTAATTTGATATTAAATAAAAAATTAAGATATATTATTTTATAATTCAAAATTCATACATATTAAGTTAATTTTTCGGTACAATTTAAACTCATTTTTTTGATTATATAATACAATCTTAATATTTTTATACTCGATTTAATTTCACAAAAAAAGTACATAAATGAATAAAAATTATAATTTTAATATAATATAGCAAATATGTCGATATGAGTCTCAAGTTTTTCTACCTCCAATAGCTCCTTTTACCTCTTAATTAAGCCCGTAGAAACTAGAAAGGCCGAATGGTCGTGTAGTGTTTGTGCCCCAATTGATTGACATGTTCCTAGCGCGACCCAACGAGAACTAAAGCGGAGAGAGAGGGACGGGATACTGCAGCTTGTTAGAGTCCTTTCACTCATAAACCCCTCTTCAAAACTCAGACCTTACATTTCTTTGTCTCTTTCATTTGCTTCCCTTTTCCCAACAAATCTTCCATCGCCTTTTTGGTTTCTGGGGCACAATACCAGAACTGAGTACTGATTTCGAGTTTTGCTCAGATCCCTCTCATAAGAGAGAGAGAGATAGAGACTGCAATGGCGGAGGTGTCAATGTGCAGCACTAGTAACAGCGTGGAGCTGACTCCCGAGGAAGAGAGGGTTTTGATTAGAGACATTGCTTTCTCTGCCGAGGCTAACGTCAAAGAAGGCGACTCCTTCTTTTTGATCTCCCAAAGGTTCTTTCTCTTTCTATTCATTTCTTGGAACTCTTTTCAATTTGTTATTTTATTTATGCTTCGTTTAGTTGTTTAAATTTGATGTTTTTTCTTTGAGAATTATGAATTTCTGTTGAGATTTCTTATTATTTTTCGTTTTTGTATGTTTGCTAGAAGTGAAAACGATTATGGTTAGTGTTTTCAGACAAAAACATAGTTCTTTTCTATGGGCTTCTTTTGCTTAGGTTTTATTTGCATAATAAATTGAATTTTCTGGTGCTGGAGAATTTTTTTTCTGTTTCTGGGTTGAAATTGAAGGTTGATATGTTCTGGAAATGTGGTTGGGGCTGTGAGTTGGGTAATTTTGGATGAAAAGTAATACAAGTATATTTGATGACTAGAAGCAGAGTTGTAGTTTCTTATGGGGGAATGCTATGTTCTTGAGTTCTCTTTGGGCTTCATTTTCTAACGAGTTTAAATTTGTTTCTGTCTTCAATATATTGGAACTGAAGCTAGTCTTTTTGCTCCTCTGTTTTTATGTTGAGGGGATTTGAGTCTTTGTAAGTATTTTTTTTTCTTGTTTCAATGGATTGCTGGTCCACTTTTTTCTGGTTGTTTTTTGATTTCTTTTTAACAAAACTCTTCTTTTTCTATAAAAAAATGAGACATTAAGTTTTCTAGTGGACAATTTGAACCTTGCCTCCAACAATGTTTATCTGATTTAGTACCATGTTAAGTTTTGGTTGCCATCTTCTCCTTCGGATAGTGTCAAGTACCTTAATCATTTTGATATGGTTTTTCAAATTAAGGGGTGGGTAAATGGTTTAAGCTCTTGACAACGGCATTTTTTAAAAGCTTGCAAACTGTGATGTATTGTCACTCGTGTATATGTAGTTACAGTCTACTATCCTATATGTTCTGTTCTGGTTTGTTTGATCTGTACGAGTCAAATTGGAAATGAATATCTTACGCATTTCTGTGATTTTTAACAGATGGTGGCAGCATTGGGTTGAATATGTGAATCAAGACCAGTCAAACAACCTTAATGATACATTTTCCTTGTCTGATCATTATGAATTGGTTGATTCTAGTGCCTTGAAGAGGCCTGCTGGCATTGATAATTCTGGTTTGATATATGATGCTGCATCGGAGGACACCAATCCTGTGATTGAGATACATGATACTTTGCTAGAAGGGCGTGATTATATATTGCTCCCACAAGAAGTATGGAACCAATTGCATGCATGGTATGATAATTTTCAGCATTCTGCTAGTAAAGGTTTTTTTCCACAATTTCCTACTTTTTTTGTTGGTTCCAACTGTCATTGAATTCAGATCCAACTATGGTGTATCATTAATGTAAAATTTGTATTCCTTTTCATATTATGTCCGTATGTCTTTCTCAATCTAGCATTGCTTCAGGTTAGAATATATATATATATATACACTTCTTAGTTGCAAGAAGAAAACTTGAGCTTCCGTGGCCATAAGAAAAAGATAACTTGAGCTGATTATAGCATTCTCATATCATGCATTTCTAGTGTATATAATATTTAGATTGATGATCTTGTTCCTTGATTCTGGGTACTAATACACAAACTATGGTATGTGACCATGTAATTGATTCTGGATATTTTCATTCTAATGTGTGTATGTTAAAATCCTATATTTTCTGCAAAAACTTGGGTTGCCAAACTGCTTCAATTTCAAGTCCTCATGACTAAATTGTCAGATTCTGAAACATTTTGAGTTATTCACCAGTTTATTGCAAATACTGTACGAAACTAATAGTAATTTTGGTGGACACGGTTCAAGTTTTCTGGTCTTCTGGGATTTTGGTGATTGCAGTTGGACCTTGTGTTTAGTCAAGAAACAATAAAAATAAATTTCTTTCTGCATTCTTGCATTTCTGAACTACAGTTGGGCTTGTGTATTAATCAAGCAGAAATAAAATAAAATAAAAAGGGAATTTCTTTCAGCAGTCATGTGAAAGAATTTGGTTTTAATATTTGTTGCTGGTCTTGTGGTTGTACAGGGGTGGTGGGATGGCATGCATATACCTTTGCTAGCCTTGTGGTCAGGTTGCAAACTAAGTAGAAGATTCTTGTGTTTCTATATTCTCTACGAAATGAGAGGAAATTTTTGACCTAGTTCATATCTTATAATATTACTTGCTTATCTCTTATGTATGTCTTCAGCTGCTCCTAGTCTCCTACTGTTCTTGGATTTTATAGTTCTTCTAATAAGAAAATCTTAAGATATCTAAGTTTGCCCACTAAACGTGTCTTGTAGGACCACCCCGTGGTTCACATTATAAGCATTCGGTTTCTTTAAATTTAATAAAATTCATTGGAAGTGGCTTAAAACTAAATTAGAAAGGTCCTTGTAATAACTTATTGAGTAGCCTTAGCCCTTCATTAATCATGAAAATGGAAGTTACGAATTTGAAATCTGAACTAAAACAGAGATTTAACTTTCAGTAGATGCTATATTATAAATCTCGTTCTTACCCTGGTGAAGATTTATATCCTTTCATGATATGACCTTATGGAGCTTTCTTTTGCTCTCTTTAAGATGTACTCCAATGTTTGACAGGCTTGTTATATCTGAATTGCTCTTAATATGTTCAGAGGTTAAAACTGGATTATTTAGCTGTATTGCAGCCATTTTAAACGTCAGGAAATCAATGTAATCTCTGTTACTTGTAGGTACAGTGGTGGCCCGACATTGGCAAGGAAAGTAATTAGTGCAGGTCTTTCTCAAACAGATTTGGCTGTAGAAGTCTATCCTCTTCGCCTTCAGTTACTTGTGATGCCAAAAGGTGATCGCTCTACTATAAGAATAAGTAAAAAGGTACAATGCAAGGACACGTCATGGCAATTTCCACTTTATTTAAGCATGGCTGCCTCTGTTGCACGTTATCTTATGCATGTGCCGATTTTGCTTACTTGACACTGAAACATTCTGGGCAGGAAACCATCGGAGAGCTTCACAGGAGAGCCTGCGAGATTTTTGATCTTAACTCAGAACAAGTAAAGATTTCTTGTCCCTGCAGTTAGTGCTTCATTCAAGTACTCATTCTTGAGCAGTAGCACCACTTTCAGGTTCTTACTATTCAATAACATCCTCTATAACAGGTGTGCATATGGGATTACTATGGGCGTCGGAAGCATGCTTTGATAAATGACATGCATAAAACCCTTGATGATGTCAATATACAGATGGATCAGGATGTAAGCCTCTATACATTCCACACTTGCTATTTTTTAGAACAAGGGTATCGTCAGGACAGATAATTTTTTTATATTTTGTTATATGGTACTTGTTGGAAAAACTAGGTGCAAATTTGCTCAACTTTCATGAAATCCAGACACATTTGAAAATTTTGTTAACTACCGTTTGTTAGAGACTTTGGGGTAGCTTTAATGTTTGCCACCTGAAGGTGCCACTTCAGTTGGTATCTGTCCACCCTCTTTCTATATGCTTTTTAGGGGTCCTAGAAGTGAGTATCCATGTCTTTTATTCTGCTCACACCATAAAGGAACTGGTGCTATTCAATCAGGAGTTGTTAGCTACTTTGCATTTAAGTACAAGAATCAAATGTGTATTTTGTTTCTGATTGACACTGATCATCTTGATTAATTATAATATCCACATTACTTCAAGTCATGCCTTGAAGCATGTTCATACAAGAACAAGAAGACTTCTTGAAGACGATGACCATAAATGTGTTTGTTGCATAATTGCTTTTTTAGTTTTTGTTTGGTTTATGTCAAGCTTCTGTATCAAATTCTTATGTGTTCATTACCTGATACCTTTAACCTATTAACATTTCACTATCTGTTCCATGTTTAATTAAAACAGATTCTAGTTGAAGTCCTTAATCATGCCAATGCTACTACATCTGGTGGCTGCCTGAGTTCTGTTCAGTCATCTCCTGAGAAGGAAGCCACCTCTATTCTTGCGGAGCCTTCTAAATCAAGCTTATCAATTGCAGGAGGTTTAGCTGCCAGTAAAGGTGCACCTAAAAATTACGTCACAGATCTTGCACAAAGTCAAAGCCCAGCCAGAGAACCAGATAATACATATGGGACAAGCGGTGTCTGTACAAGGGGATCTTCTGGTGGTTTGACTGGGTTGCTAAATCTTGGAAATACTTGTTTTATGAATAGTGCTATTCAGTGCCTGGTTCATACGCCAGAATTTGCTAGATACTTTCAAGAAGATTATCATCGAGAGATAAACTGGCAAAATCCTCTCGGAATGGTTGTAAGTATTGTTCATAAATGGAAACTATTATTTTTTTTTGGTGTAACTCTAATGCCCTACTGAGAATCCATCTATAATTTTGTTTTCAAGAGTCATGGCCCAGCTTTGCTGAGTTTAATGGAATTTATTCCAGCAGTCTTGAAGATAGCTCTTGGATTTTTCAGAGCAAAAAATTAAAATAAAATAAAACAAAAAGGAAAAGGGAAAAAAAGACTCGTGTATTTTTTTTAAGACCTGAAATCTCACTTGTACCATCATGCTGTTAAAATTACACTAGAAGGTATATTTTATACATTCATATGTTGACTCTGACATTGTTGATTGCATTTGTTAGATCAAGTAGAAGGTCAAATGCTTCATTTTTAATGCATACTACTGCATATTTCATTTTCAGGGCGAACTTGCTCTGGCATTTGGGGAGCTACTACGAAAGCTGTGGGCACCTGGACGAACTGCAGTTGCTCCTCGGCCTTTTAAGGCCAAGCTTGCTCGTTTTGCACCTCAGTTCAGTGGATACAACCAGCATGATTCTCAGGTTTGGTGTTCTGTAATTTCCTTACAAATAATCATTCACTATGAATAAACCAAAAGGTGATTATTCTTATTTCAGGAGCTCTTAGCATTTTTGCTAGATGGTCTTCATGAGGATCTGAATCGTGTTAAACACAAACCTTACATCAAATCTAGAGATGCTGATGGTCGACTTGATGAAGAAGTTGCTGATGAATATTGGGCTAATCACATTGCCCGTAATGATTCTATTATTGTTGACGTATGCCAAGTGAGTAATGCATTGATATTATTTTTTGACGTGGTAAAAGTGATGGAAGCCTGTTATATATGATTTCTTTTGAAGTGTACCTTCTTTTTGATTAAGCTTAACCTTATTATTCTCAGTACTTGACCATTCTAGCATAAGTTAAATTGTTCTCATCTAATATTTCATGTCAGTGTATGTTGGGACGTAGGGGTGGCTACGGTCTGGTCTGTTCTAGTTTTTCAAAAAATTATAAAAACCAGACAAGAATGTTTAAGCTTATCAAATTGGACCAGACTAGATCAATAAAACTGGAACACTTAAGTTCAGTTGCGGTTAAAATTGTTTAGTGTGTAGATAAACTATAAAAAAATTAATTCTTTTATTACATGAAATCAAGTTGTAAGGTGTTGGTTCTCTCCTCCACTTATAAGTACGACCTGTTGAGTTCAAATCTCAATTTATGCATATCTATATTTTTATCTCAGTTTGAATTGAAATAGAAAAATTAAAATAAAGAAAGATGTGGGGTTGGAATCTGTCTACACTGGATTGAGGGCGTTCAACAAAACCAATGAGCTAAAACAATGTCCAATTATAAAAATGGTTATTTTATATATATAGTAATAAAAACGGTCCTGTCTAGTTAAAACAATTCATGAATTTTATTAGCCGGACCGACTGAAATGAGTGAAAAATTGGACCGTACTATCCAGTGCAATTTGGTTTTCCAATTCAGGCCAGTTTACCAGTTTGTGTTTCCACCCTAATGGGACATCCAATTCCAAAGGTTCACCTAGTTTTATCCCATAAAATTGAATTATACCTGAAGACATTTATCTTTACATTCTACAGGGCCAGTATAAGTCAACTTTGGTTTGTCCAGTATGTAATAAAGTCTCTGTCACATTTGATCCATTCATGTACCTTTCACTGCCGCTCCAGTCAACCAATACCCGAACGATGACTGTAACAGTTTTCACTTGTGATGGAAGTGCCTTACCATCTGTTTGCACTGTGACTGTACCTAAACAAGGACGTTGCAGAGACTTGGTCCAGGCTCTTAGCAATGCTTGTTCCTTGAATCCCAGTGAGAAGCTCGTACTTGTTGAGGTCTGTTGCATTTAGTCTCATGCGTCTTGTTATTACACAAATTTTGTAAGAATATGTTTAATTTTATTTTTGTTGTTGACATGTGCTACAGATACACAACCATTTGGTTCAGAGAATTTTAGAGGATCCATTAATATCTTTGTCCACTATCAAGGATGATGACCATCTTGCTGCCTACAAGACTCCCAAGTTTTTGAAGAACTCAAAATATCTTCAGTTGATACACCGTCAAGGAGAACAGTATGTATATTTTGTCTTTATTTTGCTCAGCAGGTTTCTGCAGTCCCTCTTTTTCCTAAAACATGTTAGATTTGATATCGTCACTGTGAAAATCTTTCTGTTTTATTTTTTTTTCTCTTGGTCTCACACAAGAAACTAAAAACAAATGGATATTTTGTTAGACTGCAAGAAGTGTGTTGCATGCAGTGTGCATTTTTTTTTACTGACTTGAAATATGTGACCAACTACAGTGGGTAGTGGTAATTATTAGATCTTCATATGGTTGTCCTTGGTCCTCAGCACATTTGGCCCAAAAAATAATTTGCCTTTATTCTCAACACCTTTGCTTGGACATATATATTTCCACGAAGAAACAGTGAGCATATAGTTCAAATTGCAGAAAGTGTCACATGCAATGAGTCAAGAGTGTATGTGTTACTGATTTCGCCTTAATGTAATAACTGGTGTTTGTCTACTTTTCATTTTACATCCCCGTTTTCAGAGGTAAAACATGCACTTGTTTTGGACTTATTTTATTTGAGGTGCTTTACAAATTGTTCTTATGTAATTTAAATTGCTTCCTAGAGGTACTAGTGATAAACAGGCCTTATCGGGATGGAAACCCTATGGAACACCTCTTGTCATGTCAATCTCATGTGATAATTCAATTACATATGGAGATATACAGATCATGGTTCAAAAGATGCTTTCTCCTTTTCAAAGATCTCAGAGTCCAGACCGTGCTGATGCATCTGATACCAGCACCCCAACTGCAGCATCAGACACTTGTCGTGATCTTGCTTCTGGTGATGCAAGCACCAATCCTGGTGTTTCATCCTCACAGAAAGATGGCGCTAGCTCTATAGAAGCAACATCACCTAAACTACCTCTTCAATTGGTTGTTGGAAGTAATGCATGCATTGATTTGTCAGTTGCAGAAGAGAAAACTATCGAGCCTTCCTCCTCAACGTCAATTCTAGTATATGTTGACTGGTCACAAAAGCTTCTTGAGAAGTATGATTTCCATTACATGGAAAATTTGCCAGAAGTCTTTAAATCTGGTCCTGTAACAAAGAAGGCTCGCAGTGAACCTCTCTCCTTGTACACCTGCCTGGAAGCCTTTTTACGGGAAGAACCATTGGTCCCTGAAGATATGTGGTTAGCTTCTCTCTCTCTCCCCTCCACCCCACCTTCTCAACCCCCAAAAACACCATGTAGACATACTAATAAGTTCTATGCTTTTACCAATACATTATGCCTTTTATCTTGGTGATGAATTATGGGGGACTGACATTAAAATGATGTTGATCCAACACTAATGTTTAGTGTAGGCTAGGAAATTCGGTCATAACGTTAGTTTTTAGGGTTTAGAATTTAACATTAAATTATTCAAAAGCTTGTGTATTAGAATTTAATTTAAAAGTGAAAACTATGTTTGGCTACTAATAGTACCCTAATGGACATCTGGTGAAGGTACTGTCCACAGTGCAAAGAGCGTCGGCAAGCAAGCAAAAAGCTTGATCTATGGAGGCTTCCAGAAGTTCTAGTCATCCATTTAAAGAGATTCTCATACAGCAGGTCAATGAAGCACAAATTAGAAACCTTCGTAAACTTTCCAATTCACGACTTTGATCTAACAAATTATGTAGCCAATAAAAACAACTATCATCGTCAACTTTATGAGCTTTATGCTTTAACAAACCATTATGGTGGCATGGGTAGTGGTCACTATACTGCTCATATAAAGGTTAGTTGAAAAGCATTGTCTTAAAAAAAATATCCTCCTATTTTTCACAATTTATTCTCTCCCTGAAGGTTCAGGTATCGTACTAGTGCAATTTAAATAATTTACTTGGCTGTTCTAGCTGATAGATAGTTTTGCCATTTCCAGCTTCTCGATGAGAATAGGTGGTACAACTTTGATGACAGCCATATATCACCTATAAACGAAGAAGATGTGAAGTCGGCTGCTGCATATGTTCTCTTCTACCGGCGTGTGAAAACAGAAGATGCCTCTCTGAGCAATGGTGTTCAATCCTATGGTGGTGCCAACAATACTTCTTTGCCGTAGTAGAGTCTGGATAATGAGGTAGGTCCCAACGGCCAAGCTGGTATTTTCTTTCTTGGGTAATAACCTGGAGTTGCACAAGTGTTTGTTTTGTTGCACGAATCTTAAGTTGCAGCCTGCTGACTTTAAGATTTGAGTAAAATTTCTCCAATGAGATAAGATCATCAAATGGAAAGAGAGCACTGTGTATTTGCATTATACTGAAAGAACTATTGAAAATTTATGATTGCAATGCATTTTTGGTTCTTTTATTTTTCTTCTTGTTTCTCTTCTTTTTCCTTTTTTCATTGTAAAGAAATTTCTTATAAATGCCTCCCTCTGTATTGTCCGTAGATCTCACCCAAAAGCCAACACATTTCAGCTTGTTTAGGGAATTCAACGGTAGCATTTCAGAGGGAGGAGTAACAACTTGTAAAGATATAATTCAAAGACTTATTGAGTTGTGCTAACTCAGTTTCACTCAATGACAACTTGTCAGCTTGTCATGTAGTTATTTTGACAAATAAAGCTACTCAGTTTTCTTCTTCTGGGTCTTGCATATTGTTTGGATATATGTCTAATGAGAGCCGCAACTCTTACTCATCTCAAGTTGAGTTGAGGTATTTTCAATTTAAATGGTAGGATATGACTGGATGTCTGGATGATTGGACCCAACTGTGTCATCCAGTCATATTTTCCCACATTAATTGATATATCTCATCTCAAGTTGAGACGATGAAAATTTTCCATTTCTAATAGTCCATGCTTAACTGAAATTGTTTTGACAGGAGAAGCATCACATCATTTTGGGCGTGCAAGATATTGTTATCTCCTCAATAATGGTTTCTGTTTTTGTGGACCATTTTCGAAAGTACATTTCTTTAATCATGTGGTCTTCCCAAAGATTTTCGTTGCGAAGCATCTTGAAGATGAAAATTTGGAAGAAATGTGAGTGCTTTTGCTAACGATTTGGTGCGCATTTGTATTATTATTGTGTAGAAACATTGTAATTGTAAGTTAGCGTAGATCATTTCGGAGGGAAATCTGCAGCAATTGTTAAACAGTATTTCGTATACCAATGCTTTTTACTAAACATAACACTCAACAGAGGTTACAATTTAACAAGGGTAATAGTGGACGTTGAGTAATGCCTTAAAAGTAAAACGGTCTGGTTTGTCTTTGTTATAAAATTGACTATTCTTGATTAATGTTTCTCTACTAATTTGACGATTATTGTAATCTTGGTTCCTAAGAGAATGATTTGGATTATTATTGTATTTGGTTTAACTATTAATTTATAATGAAATATAAAATATTATAACATTTGTAGTAATTTTTATTCATTCTACATCTTTTAAGGACATTAGAATGTTTTATTTGTTTTTACACATTTGTACAATTATTTATATATTTTATTTTTATTTTATTCATTATAAATAAAAATAATTTTTTTATAATTAATTTTATTTTAATATTATAATTTGGTTTGATTTATTGCTAAAATAAATATTACAATAATAATATTATTTTTATTATCATTTTATTTATGTTTTCATTCTACGTGTTTTTTTCCTGGGTCACTCTAACAAAAGGATAAAGGACAGTAGGGTTTTACTATTTATGGTAATTCAAAGTTCGTTATCATTGAATTTCATTTAGGTAAAAAATTTAAGGAATAAAATTATTATCTAGGTAAAAATATTTATTTTTAAAAAAAATGTAGTAAATATTTAAATAATTATTTTTTATTCATAATCAAATAATAAAAACGTAGTTTATTTTTTAGAACGAATGCTATATGTAGAACTTTAATGTTAACATTTTATTTCATATTATTTGAAATTATAAATTATTAATTTTAATTAAAAATTATCTATTATTTTATTATATTTTTGATAATTTTTTTGACAAAATAACATAATCATAAATTATTCATTGTCATTTATGCTGTGGATCATCTCATCTTATTCGTTACCAATTTTTTCATTTAGAATCTATATTATTACTCAAATTTTAAGAGTAAATAAATCAAATTACAATTCAATAATTTGAACAGAAAAGAAATGAAAATGTTAAGAATAAGATTTCAAGAAATTGATTTTCTATATTGAATTGAATGAATGTTACTAATAGTTATTAATATATACAGTAGCTTTAACTAACTAACTAACTAGGTTAACTCAGAATTGAGTTGTAACTAATTAACAACCTATATATACAAGCTCAATATGCTCACAACATAAGAACTACAACACTGCACAATATCTATTAGCCCTCCTAAAAAAATAGAAGAGAAATAACTATTAGTTTGTGTTTTAGAAATAAAAGGAAGTAATGGGAAGAGCCTTAGTCAAGGAATATGCAACTTGATCCGTAGACGATACATGCTCAATGTGAAAAGCTCCCTGAACAACTTGATCTCGTAAAAAATGATGATCAATTTCAATATTCTTAATACGTGTATGAAATATTAGATTTTAGGAGTGCTTCTACCCTAATATTATCAATGAGCAAGGTAGGAGAAGAAAGAAAATGCACATGAAGATCATCCAACAAAAACTGAATCCAAATCAAACATTGGTAAGAGCTATGGTTCTATACTAATTTCTTATGCTACTTCTAGCCACAACTTTCTACTTTAAACAATGCCAAGAATTCTCCAAGAAATACAAAATAAGCATTGATGTTGCGACAATCATCGACACAACTTCCCTAGTTTGCATCGTAATAAGCCAATAAGTCCAGTCTAATTTAGGTAACAAAAGAGCAAATTGAGATGTTCTTTTAAGGTATCGTAAGATTTGTTTTTTACAGTCAACCAATGATATTTTGATCAACAAGATATGAATTGGTATAACTTGTTCACATATAATTAGATGTCAGAGTATATGAGAGTAAGGTATTCTAAAGAGTCTACCATTTTTCTATATTCGGAGGGATTAACTAACATAAACCTATCTAACTTGTTTAAAGGTTTCCCAACACACATTGATGTGTTTGTAGCTTTATAATAATCTAAACCAGTGCATGAAGGAGCTCCCTTACATATTTTCTCTAAGACAGATAGAAACAAGCATCACCAAATACAACTTCAATTCCCAAAAAATAGTGTAGCATACCTAAGTCTTTAGAGAAAATTGAGCATCTAGAGCTTTCACAAGAGCTTCAATCCTGAATTGACAAGAGCCTATTATAAGTATGTCATCGACATACATAAGAATGAAGAAGGGACTATATTGAAGAAATAAAGAGTAGTTAGCTTTATAATCCTAAAACCCTATGCCTAGCAAAGCTTGGCTAAGCTTATGATACCATGCCCACTGCCTATTTTAAACCATATAAGGCTTTCTTCAATTTACATACAAGCATCTTATTAGAAGATCCAAAACTAGGTGACTGATTCATGTTTACATCCTCAATTAAGTCCTCATGTAAAAATACATTATTGACATCCACATGTTTGATTAGCCATCTTTTACTAACAGCAAGTAACAAAAAAATATGTATTGTTGTGATTTTGACAACCAGACTAAAAGTGTCCAATTAATACACATCATATTCCTAAAGAAAACTGTGACCCATAAGCCACTAGCATGACTTTGTATTTGTCTAAGGTGCCATCAAATAAGAGCTTAACTCGAAAGACCCATTTGCAAGAACCGGAAGAATGACATTAGGCAAGATCACTAACCCCCAAGTCCCATTTGCTAATAAGGTATTAATATCCCTATGCATTGCTAGTTTTTATTTTGGAAATTTTATAGCCTTTTTCAAATTTCTTGGTTATGATAAAAGACCATCAGAAGAAATAAAAACAATTAAAAGTTTTGGTTTAAAAATATCTGTCTTTGATATTATAGTCATGTGATGTTTATTAGTATCATTAGAAGGTTCTAATGTGAGCATATGAGCTTGTATTCCTTCACATCTAATAGGGGTGGTACAAACGATAGAGACTTAACAAGAGGCTTAATCAACACAAGAAGCTCATTTCTTGGTGTAGCAATAATGTTATCAGTAGTATTAGGTATACAAACAGGTGAACAAATGGATTGAGATGAGCTATCATTATCAACTTGATAAGAACTTATAACAAGGTCATCTGAACTATAAATAGTAAATGAATAAGAGATAAACTAGAAAGTTGGAAAAATGGCAGGATGCAATGAACTAAGCATAATGTAGATTTTCAGAGAATATTATTAGTGTTGTACAGGCTGTAGAGTTAGTGTAAATCAAGCTGTATTTTCATTATTGTTACCAGCTGTTCTATTCCTAGAATTAGTGGACACTTTGTATTTCTATATATATAGATTGTATTATAGTGTTGTAGAGAAGAAGAGAAAACAGAGAATACATACTCCATATTATCTCCATCTTATCTCTCGGAGTACATTTAACATGGTATCAGAGCATTTCTGAAATCCAGAAATCCAATTTTATGTTATATCAATTCTGTCCAAGGAACACTGAAATTCTGAAATCCAGAAATCCAGAAATCCAGAAATCCAGAAATTCTGAAATCCAGAAATCCAAAAATCCAGAAATCCTAAAATCCAGAAATCCAGAAATCCAGAAATTCAGAAATCCAGAAATCCAGAAATCCAGAAAGCAGAAAGCAGAAACCAGAAAGCAGAAATCTAGAAAGCAGAAATCTAGAAAGCAGAAATCCAGAAAGCAGAAATCCATTTTCTACAGCAGCTTGCATTCCAGAGACAAGTAGAAATCCATTTTCTGCCGCTTGCTTTCCATCTCAGTCATCGTCGCCGACCATCTCCTCATCGTCGGCGCCGATCATCATCATCGCCGTCTATAGTAAGTCTCAGTCTTGCAGTCACATTCTGCTTTGTTTTTTTTTGTTTCCCGTAGGAGTAAGCTGTTTTAATATATAACAGCCCGACCCGGTCAAACCCTACCCGACCGATCAAACCCTACCCGACCCGGTCAAACCATACCCGATCCGGTCCAGCAGATTATTCAAAAAAAAAAAAAAAAAACAGCCCACAAATTTCAATCCACGTATAATCTACAATTGCAACAAATGGCCACGGGAAAACCTATAATTCTTGGTTCCACGGACAATAGTCTTATGCCCATCACCAGTCACAAATTAAATGGGCACAATTATCTTCAGTGGTCCCAATCCATCAAGATGTTTATATGTGGAAAAATGAAAGATGATTACCTTACTGGTGATGTCGCAGCTCCAAACAAAGACGATCTACAATACAGAACATGTAAATCTGAAAACAATATGGTAATGTCTTGGTTGATCAATTCCATGACAAACGAAATTGGAGAGAATTTTCTTCTCTACAAAACCGCCAAAGGAATATGGGATGCAGCCAAAGACACTTATTCCAGTTCTAATAATATGTCCGAACTATTTGAGATCGAGACATCCTCCATGATCTTCGCCAAGGAGAGTTGTCAGTTACACAATACTTTAACTCTCTTACTCGATGTTGGCAACAATTAGATCTCTTTGAGGTTCACGAATGGACCTGTCCAGCAGACAGCATCTTGTACAAACAGATTATTGACAAGAAACGGGTTTTCAAATTTTTACTGGGACTCCATAAAGAACTTGATGATGTGCGCGGCAGAATTCTCGACACAAAACCTTTGCCCAGTATTCGTGAAGCCTTCTTTGAAGTCCGTCAAGAGGAGAGTCGAAAGAAAGTAATGATGGGTCTACAATCTAAAATGATGGGTTCTCAATCTACCATTTCCGTGACTGGAGAAGGATCTGCACTTGCCATTCGAGGCCATCAGCACTCTTATAATACAGACAACCGTCCTCGTCGTGGAAGACCTTGGTGTGATCATTGTCGTAAACCTGGTCATACTAAGGAAACCTGCTAGAAAATTCATGGTAAGCCCACTGATTGGAAACCACCGTTCACACAGCACATCAACAAAGAAAGTCATGGAAAAATTGCCTCTAAATCTCAAGGCAATGAGTCACCTAAATCTGCTCTGTTTAGCAAGGAACAGATTGATCTCCTCCAGAAATTATTTGGACAATCCTTGACCACATCATCTGCCACTATAGCTCAATCAGGTAACACCCTCAATGCTCTTAATGTGAAACAGGTTATGAGACCATGGATTGTTGATTCTGGTGCTTCAGACCACATGATGGGTGATGCTTCTCTTCTCATAAATCTTAAATTCTACCAGATTGGACACACGGTCCGAATTGCCGACGGTTTGGTATCCAAAGTAACAGGAATTGGTTCAGCCAAAATTTCAAACTCCTTTATTCTAGATTCTGTCCTTCTTGTTCCACTACTACAAAAAGGAGCATTAAAGTCGGGTTTTAACCGACTTTAAACTAATTTAAAGTGTAAAGTTGGTTCAAGGTGTGAACCGACTTTACGTTTAAAGTCGGTTCACGCGGTGAACCGACTTTAACTTTTTTTGTTTTTTTTTAAAATTTATTCATATTCAACCTGTATTTGAGCAGAAAAAAACCAATATCAGTTTAGCAAATAGTTCAAATAATACAAATATTTGAAAAATAAAATATTAATTAATAACAGAAAAATTATCATGGTTTTGTTCTATTTTATTCAAGATCGTCATATTCTTCTCCTTATGTTATAATAGAAACCTACATATATAATACAACAATCTATACATATAAATAATAACACATAATAACAGAAAAAAATATGAATAATAGGTGATCTAAAAGATTAGTTAGAGAGGAAGAAAACTCACTAACCGATATTGGAAATGGTAGTCGTAGGTGGCCGAAAAATGAGAAAGAGTGGAGGAGAAATGGAGAAGGAGAAATGAAGGAGGAGGTTTTCGATTTTTTAGAGTTCTGGAACGCTGAAAATAGTTTCTGTCTGGGAAGAAAGAAGAGAAAATATTTATCCACGTGTGTAGCGTCGGTTGACGTGTCGAACCGACGCTATGTTACGTGGATAGCGTCGATTCCAGGTGTCAACCGACGCTATCCACGTCGGACCTAGCGTCGGTTCTAGGTGTTAACCGACGCTACGTAGAGTCGGTTGACGTAGCGAACCGATGCTACACCTGGACGTAGCGTCGGTTGACGTGATGAACCGACGCTATCCACGTAGCGTAGCATCGGTTAACACCTAGAACCGACGCTACGTCCACACATAGCGTCGGTTTGACACATCAACCGACGCTACGTCCTACGTAGATTTTCAGAGAATATTATTAGTGTTGTACAGGCTGTAGAGTTAGTGTAAATCAAACTGTATTTTCATTATTGTTACCAGCTGTTCTATTCCTAGAATTAGTGGACACTTTGTATTTCTATATATATAGATTGTATTATAGTATTGTAGAGAAGAAGAGAAAGCAGAAAATACATACTCCATATTATCTCCATATTATCTCTCGGAGTACATTTAACACATAATAATCGAGGATGAAGTAAGAAATGGACATGCAACTTTATCCAAAACTGATGAACATTAATGAAAAAATGGAAATCATTCTTCCTGAAAAACATATCGATTAACCATGATATTTCCATTGGATTTATCATAACACACATAAGCTCTTTGATTCATTTCATATCCAAGAAAAAACACATTCTATAGATAAGCTTATTACTATTGTAAGCTCTTACACAAGGAAAACATTTACATAAAAAGACTGGAATT
The DNA here is from genome assembly GCA_037013495.1 of Hippophae tibetana. Taxonomy (NCBI): domain Eukaryota; kingdom Viridiplantae; phylum Streptophyta; class Magnoliopsida; order Rosales; family Elaeagnaceae; genus Hippophae; species Hippophae tibetana. The sequence continues at coordinate 22,429,351 of CM072812.1, forward strand.
AAGCTATAATTTGGTACCTTGTTATAGAGTAACTCATAAAAAGATAGCCCTGAAAGTAATTTAATAGGCAGTCTATTAAGAAGATAAGTAATTGTACTCATTGTATAAGGCCAAAATTCCATATGCATATAAACTGTGTAGAGTAAGGCAACAATCCTTCTACAATATGTCTATAATGCGATTCAAATACCCCATTTTATTTATATGAATGGGGACAAGTCATTCTATACACAACACTTTTCTTCACCAAGCTTGTGATGAGAGGCTTAAATTCCATATCACCATCAGTTTGAATGGATTTTAGATTTTTAAACTATCTTTCAACCATACTTTTTAATTAATGTAGTGGTGCTTTGATCCTTGGAATGTAACAAAAAAATTCAAATAAATTGACTAAAGTCATCCACGATTGAAAGAAAGTATCTAACACTTGTATTAGCTACAGTTGGTGCAATCCATAGATCCAAGTACAAAAAACCAAGAATCTCATTAATATATTCATGAGTACTAAGGAATGGAAACTTATGACTTTTAGCTAATGGAAATATGAAAATATGGTACAAAATGGGGATTTATCAAGATGTGTAGACTTAGTACTACTAGAACTTGCAACATACTTTTGTCAAACATTCTTTACTAAGGGAAAAAAAGGGTGACCTAAACGTTCATGTTATTTTTCCAATATCATATGAAACAGCTTAGGGACAACTTGATCATGGTCTATAACATGATTATCATTAACAATCAAGGCTCAGAGTTTATAGATTCCATACACACTGTGACCTTGAAGTTTGATATTCTTGGTTTGCATATTCTTAATAGAAAAACCAGAGGCATAAAATTCAACAGGAACTTTATTATCCTTATAAAGCTTATTTATAGAAAGAAAAATTAGCAACTACATTTGGTGTATGTAAAACATCTTGAAGATTTAACATACAATCATTATCAGTATTTAGCATAGTATGATCAACACTAGCTATAGGAATTTGAAATCCATTACCTAGAGCAATGTTCTTATGTATAGAGTAGGGAATAGACGAGTTGAGTTGATCTTCATTTGTTGTTACATGGTGACTAGCACTAGTAGCAAGAATCCAAGAAGATTGCTCATTGTACCATCTTAACCAGGCTTTGCACAATTTGCAATCAAGGTAATAGGTTTGAATCTACCAAGAAGCAAATCATGTAGAAAATAACAAGATCGTGCATTATGCCCCACTTTTTCACAAACTTGACAAGTAGGTTTATCAATATGAGAAATTTTCTTAAATAAATTTCTTGAACTTGATTGAGAATTGGAAGATTGTATGAATTCTTTTAAATTTAAGCACTAAGAATTACCTTGATTATTAGACTTTTGAGCATTTTTACTTATAGCCAGTGTTATGATTCCTTTTCTTTCAAGAAGATTTTTCCACATTTACCATAAACAAATTCTTTTGATCACCTCTATCCTGCTTGATCAAACTTCTCTCAAAACCTTCAAGTGTGCAGGGTCTTTTGATCACCTCTACTAGTGTTTATGTTCATGTTTGACAAAAAAAAGTATCTATATCCCAATCTTTCGAAAACATAATGAATCTAATCTTTTTCACTCATAGACTCTCAAATAGAAGCAAGATGTCCAAATAGGGTTTTTGCTTTGATTATATACTATGAAATTGTGAGATTATCCTTTTCTCAAATTTCTTACTTGATCATGCAAATTCATTATCTTATATTGCACATTTACTGAGTAGTACTATTCAAGAGCATCCCATTGTTATCGAGTATTTATACCATTACTCAAATAGTCGAGCATGGAAACAAACATTGAGCCATATATCCATCCTTTTACTACCGAATTAAGATGAGTCTAGTTGAGAAAGGTAGGATTAGAAGCCAAAGAAGTACCAAGAAACTTCTAAAAACAGACCAAAAGATCAATCAAGAATTTCTTCAAAACCATAAGCTATGACAAATATAAGCAACTGATCTCTCTAAATAAAATAGTTTCTATCATCCAACTTCATTGATAAGACAACAATCATAGGAGGAGATGATGACAAGTTATGAGCCAATGCATTAATAAAATGTTTATTTGTCAAAGAATCTTGAAGAGTAACACCATTGTCGGCCAAAGGATTTACAACATAAATTTTGGTGATGTGTACGTACTAGGTTAACTATTCACAACATCTCTAAAAGATTGATTACTAATTTCCTTGTTCACCCTTGATGAGTTCTTAAAGTCAATGACTGATACCATCCAATAGTTTGAATAAAAAAGAAATGGAAATGTGAAGAAAAATATTTTAAGAAGTTGATTTTTGTTATTGAATTGAACAAAGAATGAATACTCTATATACCTATCAATATATATTGTAGCTTTAACTAATTAACTAAGCCAAGTAACATTTGGTTGAGTTGTAACCAACTAAAAACCAATATATATAAACTCAATATACTTATAACATAAAGCATTACAACATTGCATAATATTTAGCAAAAAATTATCAATTAGAAATATAATTAAAATATATAATAAATAATTGTGAATAATATAATTTTTCTTAATTAGGCATTGGTAATATCAATAAATGATATATTTTTCATTATGTATTTATTAATTGTAAAACAAATTATAATTATTTTCAAGATTCAATGTAAAAGAGAAAAATCTATATTAGAATTATAAATGAAAAAAAATTCATGATAAAATATCATCGAATACATAAAAAAGAAAATAAATAATTAAATTATTCATCAAACTAAGCATTGAAATCCTAATCAGTATTGAAAAACAAAGCGTTCATATGAATATGAATAAAATAATAACCTTAAATTTATAAATTATTAGTTTTTTCGATGAATAAAATATAAATTAATATAGCTAATTAATAAATAATTAATAATACTATTAGTTATTGGAAATTAAACTATTGTGTAGTTATTAACAAATAAAAAAAATAAACTATTGTGTAGTCACGAACTATTAATATTTATTTTTATCATTTAAAAAATAAATATTTTTAAAAATATCAATTTAATTGTTAAAATTTAGCATAAAATTATCAAAAACATCTCCCTAATCTTTTTTATAAAAAATAAGGAAATTATACTACACCTTTAAATAAAAATGAGTGTGAATTCTATTTTAACTATAAATAACAAAAACCTAATACCGTTTACCATGTAAGTTGTAATAAAAAATCTAAGTTTGGTTTGATTCTGTTAAAATTCATCCAAAGAAAAGCATTAGTCAAATCTCTTTAGATTGGACGAAAGACTTTCTATTATTATTTTCATTGTGAGTGGATGGACATGCACTTGCGTACTTGCGTAACACGGGATTGTTGTCATCACTTAATTAGAAACTCGAATTGAACTGTAACCATAATATTAACTTTTTCTCCTAATCGTGCAGACGAAGTTACGAAGAAAACTGATCGAGAAATCTACGAGTACTGATTAGGGTAAACAATTGTTGTCATAAAGACGAAAATATTTACATCAATAAAAATATTAAAAAAAATTATTTATTTTTAAATATCAAAGATATATGAATATTTCAAGAAAATTTACTAAGCTTATGAAAATTGTTGTAACATATTTTATAAAATTTCAACAAATATTAAAATGAATAATAGCTAATTTTTTTTCATTAAAATGATATATTTATAGCATATGTAAGATACATAATAGACATATAATAATAAAAATATATAAATAGAATATTTATTTACCAAATATAAATTAATATAAGTTATAAAATACAACACTAAATATATTAAGTTACATGCACAAATAGACATAAATATTTAATTAAAACAATTTTATCTAACTAGTTCAATAATTTTTCTTGTAATTATTAACGTGTTATGTATAGATTATCTAATCTTTACTAATAGTATCTCATACCGAGGATATTTATTTCAAAATGGATGTAAAATTTTCAAATTTTTTCATTTAAGAGTCAAGACATATAGATTGTACATTTAAATCATCACAATTACTAGTAATAATGTTTATAGATAAAAAAATTATTGAATTATGATTATAAGTATTTATATTTATATGTGTTTTTTCATATATTATTGTGTAATCTTTTCCGAAATCATCGATACATGAACCATCTCTACACTCATTGGTATGTCAATTTTCTTAAAGGAGCAATTACTAAGAAATTTTAATTTTAACAACTATGGAAAATGACCTCGTGCGGGTTGGTGGATGTGGAAATCAGTCTTTCCACTCCTATTATTCTTTGATCATTTTTTATTTATTTATAATTTTTTAAAAATATTAAAAACATCATGATTAGTGACTATATATAACATAATACCTTTTTCTTTTACACTCACTAGCTATTAATTTCAAGGAATAAATTTCTTTATTTTCTTATAAATCTTAATAATTAAGATATAAAAATATGTATAAAAAATTAATAGCATTGATTATTTTGCATATTATATATTTATATAATTTTATAGTAGAATTAAATGAATTTTATTGAAAAAATATTATTTTTATGATTATATTAATACTTTTAAGTATAAAATATAAATACAAAATAAATATTATTCTAATGGTTCTTAAAGAAAAACAAAATAATGATTTTTTTTAAAAGTTCTAAAATTTTAGCAAAAATATTTATAATATTGAAGATATTTTAGTAAAAAAATAATATTTAAATAATATTTTTGAAATTTTTATCAAAGATATAATATTTATATAATTTATTGTATAAATATTTTTTGAATTTAACTAGTGACTCACGGGACTATATAACATGGATGGTTCAATGCATGATTTAAATTAACGATATCAGCACTGGATGGTTCACTGTCATTCTCATCTTCATTTTTGTCTTCTTTGTTCTGCAAGATTCCATTTGTTCCGAATTTCGTTACAGACAAAATTAATCAGCACTGGTCCACTTAGACGCATGGTCGCATACGGCATGTAAAATACGTATATTTTTAAAATAAATAGAACAATTAATAAAAAAATTAATTTATTATCAATAAATTAATAAAAGATTTAATTTATTACTCGTCCAGTTATTATTAACTCAATTCAAATATCATTCGTATAATATTTTTTTTATATTTAATAGATAAAAAAGAGATTTTTGTGAGTTTTTTTTTAAATAAAAATTATTTGATTTATAACAATAAACATTATAAAGAGAATAAAATATAGTCGCTATTTTTTTTTATTTTTCAAAAACAAAAAAAAAATTTAATATAAAAAATATAAAAGTTAGTATCATTGTTTATTTTGCATATTATATATTTATATAATTTAAAAATCCTATCATTTCAAAGTTACTACCATTGACTTATAATCTTAATATTATAAATTCTCATTTTATCATCTGTATTAATCCTATCATTTTGAGCAATAATTTTATACAATCATCAATAATAATTAATAAAATATTTGATTTTTTTATGATTCAAATAGTATAATTACTCTTTCTATCGCTACGAATTTAATTTAAATCTTGCTCGCATAATGGATAAGAGATTTTTGTGAGTTTTTTTTAAAAAATAAAAATTGTTTGTTTTATAATAATAAACATTATAAAGAGAATAAATTATAGTGGCTATTTTTCTTTTAAAAAAAGGAAAATGATTTAATATAAAACTTTTACTTCATTGCGGTATAAACTTAGAGAAATCTGAATATTGTATACCACACTAAATACAAAATGGAAATAATTTAAAAACTACAGACCAATTGGGAAAAAAATCAGCAACTAATAATGTCCACGATCCTCTTTCTCACTTTTACAAGGAACCCACCTTTCATTCTCAGAGTAATGGACAACAAAGGCTGGGGACACGTGTCACCATCCTGTACATCAATCTCAAACCTCTCAAGCACAGAAGCTGCTATAGACTTCATCTGAATATAAGCCATATCTTTTCCGAGACACATTCTTGGACCCGCATGAAATATCGGAAACCGAAAAGAACTTTCCGGCCGATAAGTTCCGTCCTCCTCTAACCACCTTTCCGGCAGAAACTCGTTGCAATTTTCCCCCCATATACTCTCTATTCTTCCCATAGCATAACTGTGGTAACTAACAAACCAATCTTTACCTACAAACGTCCCGTCCGGCATAATATCATTATCTCGGCATTTTTTCGTATCCACCGGTACAGGTGGATAAAGTCTCATAGCTTCCGAAATTGCAGCATGTAAATAGTGCATATCTCGGAGCTCATCGAAACTATAAATATCGCCAATATTTTTCCCATTTCGTTTCCGAATCATTTCCAACTCTTTCAATATCGTTTCTTCAACATGTGGTCTAGATGATAATAACCAAAAGAACCATGATAAAGCCGAAGACGTCGTGTCTCGGCCTGCAAGAATGAAGCTAATAGCGATATCTCGTAGGAATTCGGCTGAATTTTCATCATCTCCCATAAACCGAGATAACAAATCCTCTTCACCATTTTCTAATTTACCTTCAATTCTCGACCTTATAATCTCATCAGCAAATCTATGAACAACAGCTATTGACTCTCTTAACTTTTTTTCAGAACCCAAATTTAGAAACTTCTTAATCTTGATCAACGACGGTAAAACATACATGAACCTACCAGAGCTTAAAGTTGCAGAATCCTCAAAGGCCTTCATGAACTCATTAGCTCCAGCGGTTCCATCGCCGGCGAGACAACCGGGGTCGACATTGAATGCTAACTTACAGACATTATCAAAAGCAAATCTCTCCAAAACGTCTTGTAAATCAATAACCCGAGCCGTTTCACAAATATTCATTAATATCGGAATCAATCTGCTCTGTATCTCAAACTTAACGTTTTCTATAACGAAATTTCTTAGGGATTTAGTATTGAATTCATAACTCGCCGTTTTTCTCTGAACCTTCCATAATTCTCCGTCGGAATTGAAAATTCCACGGCCGAGAAAGTCTTCGAGAAGAGAAATGAATCGTTCGCCTTTTGGGTAGTTTTGGAAATTGTTCTTGAGCATGTGTTCGACGTTTAATGGATTAGCCGTAATGACGCCGTGGACATTTCCCGGACGTCGGAAAATGGCGGAATGGGTGGGAGAGGAGGCGAGGATATCGGTGGTCCAATCGAGAAATCGGTGCCTATTTTTTATGAAATCGGGAAGAGATCCGATAATTGGGTAGCTTTTAAAACCATCTGGTTTTTTGTTCGTGGGATTTTTGGTCGAAGTGGTGTGGAAGTGAAAGTAGAGATAAATGAATAAAACAAGAGAGAAGAGGAAAAAGAAGTAAGTGAACAACTCCATTGGTTAGGGCTTAGAAATAGTATAACAGAAGTATATAACTTTTATTTATATATATATATATATATTTGTGTTTTCCTCTTATTTGAGATAGCATTGATAAAACTAATGGGACTTAAAAGCCCATAAAAAAAGGATAATTATGTCATTACATTGATTCATTAATAAACTCATTTAGGTTGAGAATATATTCTCTATAGAGAAAAACGAGTGTAAAAAAGCATCAAAGTTTTACTTTTATTTGGAAGAGTCCAAGTGAAGTACATAAGTACATTTTGCATAGATAAAAACGAGTGCAGAAAAACAGTAGGTGCACCAGAAAAACTAAGCTGTTTTTTAATTTTTCTTTCTCTAGTAAGTTTTTATCAAGTGCTTCGATGGAAAGTTGTTTGTATTTCGATTAAGTTGAAATTTTGCAGGCAAGTTCACGACTTAAGACTCTTTAATCTGTACGGTAAGATTTGGATTGACTCACTAGTTTGAGAAATTCTGAGCAATTAACAGTGACTATGAATTGGGTTAAATCTTTCTATTTTTCTTGAAATAATTGTTATTTTCCAAGAAGTGTATTCTTGATGATGTTATTGATTGTTTGCCTCTAGTTTTACCTAGAGAGAACTATTGTACAATTGTTTTTTGATAGTGAAAGTTTGGAGATGAGTGTCGTGGTTGTTTCCTTCCTACACCGGGAAGGTTTTTTCACGTAAATTGCTTGTGTTGATTTTGTGCATGTTTTCATTTTTGAACTCTATTTATTTGTTTCCTAAAAGATTCACACAAAAAAAGAGAATATGTTTAATTACGTTGTTTAGAACTTAATTAAGTTCGTATTGAAATTGTGATTCTCCTATAATATATATAGAGAGAGATAGAGAAAAGTTGAGTAATGTTACGTAAATATTTACGTGGGTAAGTTTGAATTATAGTTTGAAATTTCAATATTAACGAAAATGTTGAAATATTTACGAATACATGGAAGATATTATTTTATTAAAGAAAACTTAAAAAAATCACTAAAATTATAGAAATTTTATCAAAATTAAATATAAAATTCTTTTATAAAATTTTATAAAACATCAAAACAATTAACTATTTATCTTTTAAAATAATTTTTTATTTAATAAATATATTTTTAAATATTTATATTAATCCAAAAGTTTTTCAATTAAATAAAATATTTTATAATAAAATATATATTATTTTTTATTAAATATTGTAAAATAAGTGATTAAATTTTTTTAAATGATTAAGTAAACTATCTAATTGTATTAACTATTATAAGTTCATAAATTTTATTGATTATTTATTTTTAAAAATACTCATAGTTGGGAAACACATAATAAACTTTATCTTTAAATACAATATGGATATATGATCACTAATATCTACAAAGACACAATAATCATGCATATCTTAATCATTATGTATTATTTTATAATTGATAACATGTTTTTCTCTATGCTAACTATTCACACGAGTCTCAAATCTAATTTACGATAAACCATAATAATATATAATTTTACCTATTTATTTCATTTGTATAACAAATATGTTACAAATAAGAAAAAAATATTATCTTTTGTAAAAGTGAGAAAAAAATTGAATTAAAATAATTGTTTAAAAAGAATAAAAAAAGAGAAAAATAAATCAATAATTATTTTTGATATTTTGTTCGATAGTTTGGCGATAATATCCACAATATCTAAACATTTTAGCCCAAAAAAAGCGTTTAAATGACATTTAAGTGCCAATGTTATCCAAGCTATATTTTAATAATATTTTGGACAATTTCGTAAGAATTTAACTAAAAATATATAAATATCATGTTTCGATATCACAATGTGTGAAAAAAATACATTGTTGCGATAATATCAACTATATATATTTTCATCCTTGGTTTGGATTACACTTCACTAAAATATTTTTTTTTCTTTTGATTTATTTCTTTATTTAATTAATAACAATTTATTGTTATGTTATAGATGAAATGTTATTGGGATTCTTTAATCATATTGTTATTTATAGAAAGAATAAAACTACGATGAAGATAGAAGATTAGTAATTAAAAGTTATATTTCAAAGAAAAAAATATTGACTTATCAATAATATATTTTTATTAATTGTTGGAGATTCGACAATGGTGTCTTAGATTTACAGTTATTTTGGTTTTTTTAATATATATATAAGATGTGTATTTTAATTATTAAACATGTTATTTTTATTATTTTTGTTATTATATATAAATACTCATTATACTGAATCTTTTATTATAAACGATAAGGTGAATATTGAAATAGCATATAATTTATTTATTTTTTTGGCTTTTTAGATCAATTTTTCTAAACTAATTTTTTTTCTTAGAATCCATAGTTTCATATTCATTAAAAAACAAATATATTATTATACAAAAGATATTACAATAAGAAAATATGAAACATGAATCCATAATAAATGGAGATGTGAAAGTATAAGACATATGAAACATGAATCCATAATATAAAAGGAAATGTGAAAGTATAAGAAAATATGAAACATGAATCCATAATATAAAAGTACATGTGAAAGTATAAGACATATAAGAGCCATTACATGTGAAGCTAGCTTGAAAACAATATTTTGAAACATTGATCAATAAAAAGTAAAGGCTATAAGATTCCAAAAAAAATTAACACATTAAGAAACAAAATACCTTGTTAAAGTAGCCAAATACGTGCAACAAGAAAAGAAAGAGTACAACAACTATGTAAGAAGATCAAATTTATATGAATAATGATCAACATGTTAAGGTATCTCCTATTTACAAGTTACGCATAAAGATAACATAATGGAGCGTATAGTTTCAACAATCTTCTTCTACCATCACATGCAAATTGACTTCTCAAGACATATTGTGGTAACTATAGTACTTGGCCATTAAAAGTCATTCATTGTTAAATATGTCTCTTAATCGTAAACTTGTTGCAAAACTTAGCCCATAACTCTCAATAGCAACTTGATATTCCATCACACCTATTGTTAGTTTATTGGGGCAAGTAGCCTAATATTGCCTTTTAATAACAATTGTATGAAAACTTCACATGCACATCCGAAGGCAAATAAAGGAATGGGGAAACTTTAGGCCTAAATTTAATGAAATAACATATACAAAATTAAGTATTCAAATCACAAAACAAAAGTAGACGAACAAAACTAGCAAATATGCAAAACAGAGCTTGAGTGAAAAATCATCTAGATAATGAGTCCAACAGATTCACATTGATATTGGAATAATAAAACTTCTAAAATAGAAAATGCAATAAACTTTTAATTGGTTTCTCTTTTTTTAAATACCTATCACTATGATTTTAGCTTTTATAAAAGCCATGGTCATTCGGCCATGGTTTATAAGGAAACCGTGGCTTAATCAATGGTGACGATTTTTTTATAAAAATCATGGTTAAATTTTCTTGAAATTAACCTTTCTTTGTTACAGTGTATATTGAAGTTATAAAAGGAAGATTTTTTTTATCATTTCAATATGTAAATTGATATAAAATTATAAGATTTGAGATGAATTTGTGATAATTAAGAAAAATTGATTAATTTATAAAAAATAAAACTATTTATGTCAAAACTATGGATTTCTCTCTCTTCAAGTAGATATTCATGCTACCAAGTATTGTCTTGTATATCTAACCTCTTGTAATATAATTTGTATATATTTTTTTCAAACATTGAAAAGAAATGAGATCAAACTTACTAATATATATGTATTAACTAAGTATTTAAAATTATTTTAAAAACATTATTAGTTAGTTAAAAGATATTAATTTTGATGAAAATGAGACAATCAATTACTTTTTTTATAATAAAAAAAGAATGAATGATAGCATAATTCTTTTGTTATGTTCATAAATATAAGATATTTTTTTATTTTTGTCGCAATTTAGTCTTTTTTTTAAATGACCGTATTAAAAACAAATTATTAATTTCTTCACTTTTTTTCATATTTTTCAACTCTTATTGATGCATCAATTTTATGGATTGTCTTTAATAATATATAACAATAACTACAAAATTGATATAAAATAAAATAGAATAAAATAGAATAAAAATTTAAAATTTAATTATTTGTTTTGTATTGTCACTTTTTTACAACAAAATGACTCAATTATTATAAAAGATAACAAAAAAACTAAACTGTTATAACTTACTGATTTACATAACTAAATGATCCTACATACATTGTCTAGTAAAAAAACAACCTTCATATTGATCTTAGAAGTAGTAACTTCTAAATGTTATCTATTTTCCCTGCCTTTTTTTTTATCCTTTCAAATGTACCAATATATGAATTATTCAAAATTCTACAATGTCACACCTTATTACGTTTGTAAGATACTTATTTAAATTGATAGAATTTTAAATAAATTTTAATGGCGGTAATTAAATTCAATGAATCTAATGACTAGAAGCAGAATTAACAAATGTATTTGTGATAATGAAACGGTAAACACAAGAAATCCAATTCTCAATTAGTCAAAGGATTTTCTAATGATTATTATTTTGAGACATAAAATGAATTTTTTTTCCTTGTTGAAGTAATTCTTCGAATCATTATTTTATATATAAAAAGGAAAATAATCTTATTCTCATATTTTACTATTTCATCACGGTTTTGTACATAAATAATTATTAAAATATCGTATATTTTATTTATATACACAAATAAATAATAAAAAAAATTCTAAAACACATATATACAAATAAATACTAAAATATCCCTAAACTATAAATAAAAAGCAAGAAGAGTCAATGAAAATTACATTAGTTATTCTCCCATTAGCTCCACCATTCCAGTCATTTTTTTACACATACATAAAAATAAAAAAGTCCTTCAAATAAATATACTTTTATAAACAATTGTTTTGTTAGTTTTATTGTGAACTATTTTGATTATTTTTTTATTTATTTTTTAATACAAAAATAAATATCAAAATGTACGTATCTTTTATTCATTTTTATTATTCATTGGTTATTCTCTATTTTTTTTCTTGTACTTTAATAAATATCAATATATCTCTATATACTTATCAAATTTAAAAAAATCATGTTTAAAAACATTTTTTTAAAATCATGAATTGCAAAACTGTACCAATTATAACTCGATAATTAACATTACTATATATTTATTAAATTTAAATAACATAATATTATTTATATTTTCTTAGAAATAATATCAATATTTTAAATTAAGTATTACTATAAAATATAAGCTAAAAATAAATGTATTAACTAATAAATTATTTATAAATTACATGTTAATTTAAATAGTTTTTCAAAATAATAAGTTAATCATTTTCATGGGATTGACTTGTGGTCTCGTTAATATGACTATCCAACCCACTACCTTGAATGCAAGTTTAAATCATACCCTTATAATTTTTATTTAATTAATAAAAAAATAAGATAATTTTAATGTCTTTAAAAAATAAATTTTCAAAACACACACATATATAAAGATTAGTCTTGCAAGATATTTGTAAAAGTCATTTGTTATACTAATAGTTTCCTAATTTCTTCTTTTCAAAATCATGATTTTTACATACTTCTAGTACATAAATGATTCAATTATTCAATATGATTTCACTTTTAACCCCTCAATAAAAAAATACAAAATGTCACGAGGGTTTCTTTTCTTTGAGTAAAAGTGTTGTTTTAGTCTTCTCACTTTAAAAAGATTCTTATTAGTCTTTTTGCTTATAAAATAGGTGTTTAATAATCTTTTTACTTATAAAAAAGAAACCATAAAAAGATTTTTATTGATTAAAAAAATTTAAAAAGATATTAGTAAGTGTATTTTCATTATTTACCCCAGCCTATGAAATAGTTATCAACTGGTGAAGGAAACAATTATCATATCTTCTATTTTCTTCCAATGGAAGTATGAAGCCATGAAAAGGGAAAAACAAAACAAGAAACCATAGCGTGAGGTTGTGGCAGTTGAAAGAAACATGAAACTATTTTTATAGGAAAATAAGTTCACCATTTTTAGAGGACTAGTGTGATACAAGAACAAAAAACATAATAGTGTAGACTTGTGGATTGGTGGTAGGAGAAACCAAAAAAATCCAAACTCAAAAAAATGAGAGAGGATATCGAAGATGGTAAGATTGTTTCTTATATGTCATATTATTGTGAACAACATGATTGTTCACTATTGCTTTGATGGCTTCATATTTATTTCATTATGATAATGGTAATGCATTGTGATAATGATAGTGTGATTATTGTGAATACAATAAAAGGTATATTTTTTGTTGAAAACAAAACAAAAAGATAATGATAATGTAAATTCTTTTTTTATTGGTTTTTGATATCTTTTTGTTGTTTCTTATTTTGCACAGCTGAAAATAGTGTTGTATACATGTTTCTTATTAGTTTTTTGTTATTTTGTTATCATTTTTATTGTTCCCTATTTTTTATATTGTTTTATTGGTTAATTTTTCCTATTTTATTTGATTGTTATTTAATGGTGTCATTTTAATTATTTTTTCAAACTTAAGTTATCCCTATTTTATGAAATTGTAAAAACACACATTTTTTACGGGGAAATGAATAATTATTTTATTGTAAAATATTTATTTCAAACTGTAAAACTTGTAAAAGTATGTTTATTTTGTTACAAAACACAATTTTATGTTATTGTTTGCTGTTTTTATTTGATTGTTATTAAGACTTTAGTCGAGTAATATTTATTTTAACATTTTTTTAGAAGCAAGAAACATCAACTTAGGTTAATATAGACAATAAAGTTAAAGTTAATGTTAGGAAGATAGTAAACATGATGTTCACAATTTTAAGAAGACTTAACTAATTAAAGATACAATTGAACTGAATATTGGGATGGTTTTTGAAGATGTTGTGCCTGTAAGGTTTGCCATTAAACTATATTCATTGAGAATGGTAAATATATCAAAGTTAATATGAATAACAAAGTTAGAATTGAGATATTTTATAACAATGAAAATTATAAATGAGAGTTGTTTGCTAGGAAGCAATTTAGAACTTCGATATTTATTATTTACAGAAGTTATAGTGAGTAATTTCACACATATAGAAGGAATCATAGGTTAAAAATAATATTAGTAAAACATTTATAGTTGAGAACATCTTTGATATCTTTATAAATAAACTAAAGATAAAATATCAAAGAGTTCAAAATGTAGTTATTGAAAAATTTAATCTTTAAATTAGTAAACATATTTTGAAAAAGGTTAAGACTCAGGCTGAGGAACTAATATATAAAAAATAAAAATATAAATATCTTAAACTATTTCCATATGGTGAGCAACTTAAGGTAACCAACTATGAAACCACAATTGTGTTAAAAAAATAAAGAATAAAAAAAATATTGTAAGGTTTAAAAGATTTACATTTGTTTTGGTCCTATTAAGAAAGGATAGAAAAGAGGTTGTCAAAGACTTATAGTTAGATGGATATCATTTGAAAGGACATTATGTAGGCATCCTTCTATGTGTCGTGGTTGTTGATGCGAAAAATGGAATATACCATTTGATCCATACTATTGTTGAAATTGAGTCAAAGAAGACATATAAATTATTTGTTCAAATTTTGTTAGTTAAATACATATTATGTCCAAAATATAAGTGGTAATTTTTTTAAAAAAATTCAAAATGTTTAAATCTTTATAATTATGCCCAAAATGTATAAAGTACGAAAAAAATGTCATCATAATAATTGTTGTTAAATTCTCTTACAGGAGTAAGACATGTGCATTGCACATGTATTTTCTTGAGGATAAAATGCTAATTTTTCTTAAAAAAATATAATAGCTAGACTTCATCTTCTCCATTTCCTTCCATAGGAGATGGTTTTTTTGGTGAGCCTAAGAAGTAGCCCAGTTTCAACAAAATCAAGGCTTGTAACCTCCTAGGTCTTTTTGTTCTTTACCGGTGGTTGCTACCATGGCTTCTCTGAGAGAGCAGAAGCTGGTGGGTTCTATTTCCAAGCCTTATGAGCCGTCTATGCTCTCTCATTGCAAGTCAACACCAAGGAGGTTAGTAATTTCTAAGCTTGTATTGGATGCTTGTTTATGGAATAATTAGGTTTTAATTGTTAATTTTTGAGTCCTACGAAGTAAGAAATTTAGAGTAAAAATTGTTCATCTGATTGTAAATTTACATTTTGATTTTCTCAAGAAATATACTTGTTTATAGTGTTCTTCATAATTTTGTTGTGTAATTGCTCTAGCTAAGTAGTTTGTATTGTAACTAAGTTGCTTCTTAGGCTTATTAGAATAACCCTCAACAAATATATTTTTTAGCTCATACTTGAAATTATCATTCTTAAGAAAATACATATGCATTGCACATGTTTCACTTATGTTAGAGAATTTAACTCTAGTTAACTTTTGGCTATTTTTCATACCTTATATGTTTTGGACATAATTTCAATAATTCAAACATTTTAGGTATTTTTAAAAATTATCACATATGTTTTGGACATAAAACTTATTTAACCTATTTTTTGTTTAAACACTTGGAAATTAGGAATGAATATTCTTATAATATCATGAGTAATGAAATGAAAGAAATCATTGCAATAGTGAAGTCAATAATACCCAATTTAGAGTTTAGAATATATGTATAGCATACATATAGAAACTATGCAAAGAAAGTCAAAGGAGATGGTTTGAGTTATTACTTTTAGGAGACTACAAAAGCTACAATAGTAGCTCAATTTTAGTAGGGTGTGTGTAAAGTACGTGCATGCGCTTGTGGTGTGCTTGAGGGTGCATGTATGTTCTTGTGTGTGTAGTGTATATATAAGATTTATGTGTGCATGTTGTGTTTGTTCCTATATGTTCATAGTGTATGCATAGTGTGTATTTAGGGTGTGTTTGTTCTTGTGTGTGCATGATATGTTCGTGACAATGTGTGTGCACATGGTTTGTGTAGGGTATATGTGTTCCTGTGTGTGCATGGTATGTGCAGGGTGTGTGTATTATTATGTGTGCATTCTTGTGTATGCTTGAGTATTGTGTGTGCACATAATGTGTGCATGGTATATACGTGATGTGTGTGTACATAACGTATGCATGAGGGGGAGGTGGTGTACGCATGGTCTGTGCATGGTGTGTGAATGGGGGGGTATGTATGCATGGTGTATGGTGAGGGTGTGTACATGTGCGTGTGTACATTGATATGTAAGGAGAAATAGTGGCACTAATATACAAACACAAACAATAAATCAACAAAAGAGACAATTTTTAACTAAAAGCTCAAGCTAAAACTATAAATGACAAAAGAATAGCATCAAGTAATTGTATACAATCCTCAAATTCCTAATCATTCAGATTACTAAAATGCCAAAGAACCCAACTAATTAATGAGTCTATGACTATAAATGACATTTGAAATATGAGATCTTAGAAATATTGTCATTTAATAAGTATCATAACTTAAATATGCTTCAGGTCACAAGGACCACCTTAGTAATGACACTAAAAAAATTTAAAAAATTGGAATTGCATGCCCAAAAAGTCACCTTATCAACTTGCCTTTTTCATAAACAGATGATATGTTCTGAATAACTATACAAAGTTAGAAGTAGTTCCACTTTGCAAAAAAAATCTTTTATCATCAGAACAAGAGTATATTTTGACGATGTTGCCCAATGATAGCCCAAAATAATTGTTAGTAATACAAGTAAAGAAACATTTCATATATGGTAGAAATTGAAAAGGTTTAGACTCAAAATATTCTTGAGCTAAACATGTGATGCCATTACATAGAATAGCTATAAGGATCACATATTAACAGGCATGCCATTACATAGAATAACTATAAGAATCAAATATTAACAGGCAGATGAAACATTTATTTTGGTGAGTTATGAGAAGTAAATTAAAACTTTAGCATTTGCAAATACAATTGTATAAAGAATTAGCTATATTCTAAATAAAAGAAAAAAAACTAAAAAAGTATTCAAAATATCACTAACATACCATTGAGCAACCATAAAATCTCTTCTCATGATTTTTTTGAGTTCACGATGTTGAACCTTCAACCTTAATCCCATAATAACAACAAAGGGTTCTTATTTGATTTCCTTTCATTGTTACAAAAAAGGAATGGATTAAGACTAACACGAAAAAAAAGTTTGTGGGAATTTACAATTAAAGTTAAGGTTCATAGTTATAACAATGGGACAACGAGGAAAGAACGGAGATGTCGGCGAAATAAGGTGGTGAGGTAATGAGATGGCCAAATGGTAGTGAGGAAGTGACAATGGGACTAGGACTTGATTGTGAGGTTTATGGGAAATCAATGAAGTTTTGCTCGTTTAGAGAGAGGGATTTATACAAAGAATTAACCTGATATATTTTTTAAAAAATAAATTCAAAATTATTAAATATATTTTTTTGATACTATTTTTAGAAGTTAATAGACTAAATGTCACATTTTCAAAACTAGAAGATTAAATAATACATTTTGTATAAATAAAAATACTAATATATCATTTCACTTTAAAAAATATATGTTTATTTACGTTTTAAAAAAATAAATATATGTTATTTTTTAAAATAATTAAAAATAAAACTTTATTTTTAAAGAAAATTATATTATATTGTTAGGTGTAGTAATCTTACCCCGATCAATCATTAAATTATTTTATAAATCTAAAGTTGTGTTATTTTTTTTTATTATAAATAATTTATATATAAAAATTAAATTTTTATTATGTCTGTAAAATCCGTTTATATCTGAAAAAAACTTTGTTTGCATATAAATATAATTTATGAGTTTTTATCGTATGGCTGTGTTTTCTCTAAAATATATATATACTTAGATATTTTTGAGTTACTATCAAGGCTTGACTGGTATAGAAGAAAAAGGCACTGTCTACACGAGGACACATCAATTTAAGCTATTTAAATATTTTCTGTGGTTGTCTTTCACAACCATTAGAGTTTTCGTGTATACAACACATCATATAAAATTGGTTATTTGCATGGCGCTGCGCAACGATAACACGGAAATCATTCAAATTTTAATTCAAAGATGGGAGACATTATGAAAAGTGCTTTCATCTGTCGTTATTGAGATTAACTTATATTCTATTATCCACATTATTATAATAAATTCGAATTTGAATCCAATTTTTATAATATTTTATTTATTTAATAAAAAAATTAATTACTTATTATTTAAAAAAATTATATTGAATAATCTTGATAGCTAGAAAGCCACATATTTCGTTTATTTCAAATCATCTTATAACATCTTAGTCAATTCCATATTTGTTTTGATATGAAAATTAAAGAGTAATACCTTAGATGTCAATCCTTACACGATATTCAAGCTATATTACAAATAAGAGCTCAATAAAATGCCATCATTTATATTGATAGAGGAAATCATACATCTCACAAGTTGGGTTTTGAGATAGAGTTAAATTCAAATTTATCATGATATCAGAACAGTTGACTCGATCGATACAGTGAGTAATGCATTTTACCACTTGAGTACAATAAGCTTATCATACTCATTGATAATCAAGGGGATAAGTTCTTACTGATGTGAGAGAGAGTGTTAAAGTTCTATATCGACTGAACATTTAGCATCCGCTACATATATAAATGAGAATAATCCTCCATCTCACGACCTAGATTTTGAGATAAAGTTATACCTAAATTTATTATATGTTAACACAATTTACATTAAAGTTAAAATTTCTTTAGTTTTTACGTGACATAATTATGATTTTACTTTCAATCCTTTAAAAATACATTTTTTTATGTTATTAAAAAATCATATTGTATTATATTTTTAAATATATTTTTGTATGTTATACAAAGAAAAAAATATACATTATATGAAAGAGTTAAAAATAAAATTTTATTTATAGAAGAATATTATGTGATGTAATTAATTAAATTCATTTTTTGTTAAAAACTGTTAGAAATTCAGACTTAGCTCAACCCGATAAGATCTTATTAAATTAATGATTGTTTAAACTTATAAACGGAAGCATGATCCTATGCCTGGCCAATATGGGACTTAATGGATCTTAACAACCCCCTCCACACGGACATAGATAGTCTTAATTGTGAGCCACGGTAAGACTGTTAAGGAGCGCTCAAATTACCACAACAGGCACATCAACCAGGTCAGTAGTCTTTGATACTATATTAGAAACGTAAAACTAACTCAATCTAATAAAATTTTATTAAGTTAAAGATTACCCAGACTCGATCCTATGCCTGGTCAATATGAAACTTAATGAATTTTAACAGTCTCTTACACACGGACAGAGATGATCTTAGTTGTTAATCTGAGTTTCTAACAAAAATAATTTTAATTAAATCAAGAAAAAATCACTTTAGAAATGATTACTTAAAAAAAATAGTAATCTATGGCTTGATTATACATTCAAAAGCCAAATCATAATCTCCACCATAATCAAACATTATAAATTCAAAAGGGATTAAATCTACCATTTCTCGTTAATTGGCCCGATATTCATGTCTTAATAAATAGATCATTGTTCTAGCTTTGGTAATCGGTAAAAGGATCAAATCTCATCAACCAAGATACTTCTCCAAATAAGGCAGGCTTACGTAGCAAAGCCACTTACCTCTTTCAAGTTCCAAATATGACACAGAAATAGCAGCAACTACGTGCTTTTGACATAGCTATCTTGCCAAGAATCTTGAGATGCAATGACATACCAATTCCTCAAAAAATTCAAATAAAAGTGTCAAGAGTGTATTCACCAAACAAGTTAATTCTTGAAAATGGTCAATTGGGTTAAGAATTGGATCAAAACTTTTCTTCGCCAAGAAAGTTAAGCTTACTTCATCTATACATGTCCAAACAGATCTATTATATTCAAGAGCAATGATAGATGTAAAGAAAAGCAGTGAAAATTTGAAAAGATTGATGCTCCCACCATCATACTATAGTGGCTAAAAATGAGGAGAGAGTAGTATTTAATTGGGTGAAGTGCCCAATACTCACCTTGTTTGGCATGTTGATTTGCATCAAAAACTGTTTTTAATTTTATTTATTCGTAAAAAAGATGTTATTTAAATAATAAATAAAATAAGTACGAATATAAAAATAATAAAAAATATGATAAATAATAATTATAATCTAAATTTAATAAAAAAAATAATTCAAATTAGATTAATTAAAATTATAATATAAATAAAATGAATATATATGTAAAAAATTAATATTTAATTAAAAATTATTCAAATTTTTTAAAACATAAAAAATTATTGTTTAATATCCAAAGTTACACATTACATTATCAAAATTTTATTTAATTTTGATTGAAAGAATTTGTTAAAAATTTGAGTAATTTTTTTAATTAAATTTTGTTTTAAACATATATGTATCAAAAAAATATAAATATGCATATGATACATATGTTATTTTATTATATTTAATAGAAAATTGGATAAAAAATTAATTTTTTTATTACATGACATTTTTTTCACAAATAACGAGACTTACAAATATATTTTTTAAATTAGGTATTAAATAGGCCATGAGATCTAAACAAAGTGACTTGTATGATTTTTTTTCTATTTAAAATTACCATATAAGAGAAATGTTAATATCAATAAATTTTACACCAATATTTATTATATCATACATTATATCAAAATTATCTTAAAAATTAAAAAAAAATAGTTTTTAAACAAAATTGACATGTAACACAATATAAAAGAGAGAAATGATGTTCTGCTCTATTATCTATTACATCTAAAGAACTTAGGTATATAAAAAAAATTATAATAATTTAATCAATAAATTTTAAAAAAACAACAGTTTAATCTAATTGGTCAATTTGTTTTAAAATACATATATTTTTTATTTTTTAATTAAATTTAAAAATAAAAGGATGATACCAATATTAATGTTTTGGTACTCAATATTTCCAAGTTATTTAGTATACATAGTAACTCATTAGTCTTCAAATTATTATAAATGTAACTTTTGTATCAAAATGAACATTAAAACAATTACATAAATTCAATGATCGAAGCTTAAATGAAAGATGTTATTTTCATTTTAAGCCTCACTTTAACCATCTTCTTAATAATATATTTTTTATTAATCTGTTAAAACTGATTGAGTTGGTGGCTTTTCTCATCTTCGATCATAAAACACGATAAACAAAAGCTTCCTTCCACATCTTATTTCATAATAACTAATTACTCTCCTAATGTCCACCTTAAGGTCATGCATAAACCAATTCTTTCCATTCAAACAACACTTATCCATACCAAAAACACACTTCGAAACCACTAATTAATTAAAAGCAATATATAAATACACAGTTTACTTGTATTTGTTATCCACCACCATAACCATTATCACCGTCAATGCAATATATACATGCACAATCAATTAATTAAAAGCAATAATGTTTAAGAAGATGAGAAAGCCACTAGCTTTATTTTATTTTTCTTATTAAGAAAAGGGTTAAAGCTAGATTTAAAATGATAATAATAACATTTATGTAAGTGTTTTACTGTTCATTTTGGTACAAAAGGTAGCTTTTTAATAATTTGGCAACTAATGGTATGCCACTAAATTACTTGAGAGATAATGGATATCAAAATATTAACACGTATACTTATAAAGTATCATATAATTTTAATAATTGTTGAAATAGTTTTTTAAAATAATAGTTTTAAAAAAAATAGGAAAAGAAAATTAAAAAAATAAAACTTTACCATTTAAATCTTTATTGTAATTTTTTAAAAATTGATGTACTAAACTATTAAAAAAAGTATTAAACCTAATTAATTCATTCCTAGAAAATAATCGACCAGCCCCGTCACCAATATGTCTTCATTGTGATCTTAAATCCTTACCCGCCATATAATCATATTAGATAAACAAGTGGGCAGGACATCATAGAGGAGGAACAACCAGTCAGGCCAAGAATCGTGCATTTTTTTTTTCTATAAAAGAAAAAAATTTATTATGGTATTTAGACATATAATCCTAGATTATTCATTTAGGTCGACAAATTATATTAGCATTATGATCCATCGTAAAGATAAGATATGAAAACTTTCATATCATCTATTAAATCTTAAACCTAGGTATACCAATGGACGGCGGGATCAAGTCAATTAACCCATTATAATTTTATTGGAGTTTAGGTCTAAACATGTTCAATATCTTATACATAACTTACATAATCAAAATTCACAATTTTGGACCAATTTTTAGTCAAACTCAAAAAAGCCCATGATCCTGATGAGTTCTCAAAATTTGTAAGAACTCACGTATGCATTATCAGTAGATTGATTATTCAATAATGCCTTCCTAATTCATTATGTCAGCCAAACAAAAATTAGCATAAAGGCTAAAATAAATTTATGACAAAAATTACATGTTATTTTATACAATATTATAATAAAATTTATAAAAATTATAATCGTATTTATTTATTGAATTAATCTTGTCTATAGAAAAGTCACATTATTTTATACATGCCAAAGATGATATATTTCAAACTAATCCAACAGACTGAGGGAAGCCGGTTGTATTAATAATAACTCTATAGCATCATCCACAACACAAATTTCGTGTATTGGACATCTCATATATAGGAACAACCAAATCACTGCAGATATAATTATTAATGCCTTAATCTCATCCAAACAATCTTCTTAAATTGGTTCTCTTCAGATATATTTAGCCAAGCAACAATACAAGATAAGAGAACAGAGGAACATGACACCAATATGGGTCATTTTTATAAATTGAATTATAAGTCGTGTATCAATTACAGGAAAATCATCAATTGCATTAAAATGCTTTGACAAAAATTAACACTTCAAACTCATGTTGCTCACATTTCCGACACAATGCTGCGTCATATTTCTCAACAGCTTCATCACCTAATATCCATAGGCAATGCCTACACAATGATGCCATATCTAGTAAGGTAAAACATTAAGAAAACAAAAGTATACTTTGATTAAAAATTTATGAGCATTTTCAAGGGTTACCTTGCACGAGTTAGTGCTACATTTGCTCTTTGTATATTTTAAAGAAAACCCACAGCTCCCTATCCGTTATATCTAACAGTAGAAAGTGTAATAACATCCTCTTCTCGACCTTGGAACCCATCAACAGTGAGAATTTTAATAGAGAAATCATTATGATCTTTTATAGTATACTTTTTTAATCTTATCTTCAATTGCTTTAACTTGAGAGTTGTATCACTACTACAAATATTACATATGGCCTCGGTTTTTAACCGTGATCATAGGTCTATGGCCACGGTTATAAGAACCGAGGCCTAAGTGAGAGAGACTATAGGTAACGATCTATGGTCTCAGTTTTTTAACCGAGACCATAAGATGTACCTATAGCCTCGGTTATTAAAAAACCGAGGCCATAAGGTGTACCTATGGCCTTGGTTATATGCTAACCGAGGCCATAGGGTGTATCTATGGCCTCGGTTATATGCTAATTGAGGCTATAGGTACACCCTATGGCCTCGGTTTTTCCAATAACCGAGGTCATAGGTACCCCTATGGCCTCGGTTTTACAATAACCGTGGCCATAGGATATACATAAATTAAAAAAAATATAATTAATAATTACAATATTAAAAATAAATATAAATTACAATAAAATTATTAAAAACAATATTAAAAATTATATTATATTAAAATTAAAAGTATAATTACATTCGAGAGTTTATTATACACTGAAAAATAACAAAAACTTACTATTACAAACTGACTTTTTATTATTAATTACAAGCATAAAAATATGCTTCAAAAACGATTATAATGATAATTATTACTTTTTAGCTAATTGAAAAATCTCTCAAATCTTTCTTGACTCCATCTTCTGTAAATGTATATTCGATTGCATCTTTTTTCAATTGAAATATTTATCTCCTACCTGAATCACCACCGACAACATTAAGCAAGAATAATAATCAAATGAATTGTAATTATAGAAACACATTAAACGTCCTCAAGGTTACCAACGCAGTGCAACGCACCAGCACCAGCGCAGTGCACCAGCACCAGCGCAGCGCACCAGCATAGCGCACCAACACCATGGGAATTGCTTAACAAGTAACAATATTTTGTCAGAGAGATCACATTCGACAGCAAACAACAAAGAAGAAGCAACTACCTCTTTCAAAGCCCAAACAAGAAAGGAACCATCGATTGGATGGATATAAGCATTAATATATAACAAGTTACTATCAAAAGTCTGCATGATAATTTGCATAGTTGAACTAGAAAGTCATTAGCATCTTCCCTGAAAAAACAAGTTACGTGTTATTCCAACCCAGATCAGCCAACAACAATTGATATACTGTAGGTTTCACTTTGTAGAGTAGAATTTCATTTGCATACAAGATTACAAGAACTAAAACACACAAGTACAGGAAATACAGAGAATAATACTTTGAATTAGTACACAATTAACCAAACTTAACCCCAGCTGCTTGGAAACAACTAAACATACCCTTGTAATTAATAAACTATGGGGCTTGAGATTATTGTTCTATTAAGAGGAATTACTAATCTGTTTATTTACACGCTTTCTTGCTACATGAGACTAGTTCACACAGTCAACAGAAAACAATAAGATCCTACCATATAGTCGCATCTAGAATTTCACCTATGTTTTCAGGCCTCCTTTTAAATATTAACCAATAACGTACTAATGCAAGACGATAATAATAAATTAATGAGAAAGAATAAAACAATATTCAAGATATGAACCATCCTTACCCAAGTTAGAAGAGTCAATCCTGAAATGAAGTACCTACAAAGTAGCATATTTCCACACAGAGAAGAGCTCGTCAGTAGTATGTAAAAAGAAAATATGCAACTAAAAGACGTCCATGACACAGTAAAGCATTAAAAAGTCAATTTAGCATTGAGGTAAACTTGTGATCCTAGTATCCACTTTGCACAAGCATATAGCCAAACATAATGAAAAGATAAAACTACTACTAATATAAGCAGATATATAGACCATACAAATATAATAGCCAGTCCATGATAAAGAATAATTTAAAATAAACATGGATGAAACAATAAGAAAATATTGGATGAGTAAAATAAATATATATTGTTGTGTTCAGATCAACAACATGGGAAGCGGAGCATAATTAGAAGCAAAGACCCCAGCATATATAACACTTATTACCTTCCTATACAATAAAGTAAAATTATGTGAGAATAAAAAGTTACTATACCAGTGCTTTACCCTGTATGCTCTTTCCAAAGTCTCCTCCTTAGCTCGTTTTAAAACTTCTCCCATATGTTCTGCAGCATCTTCCTCAATTTGTGACACGCACCTGGAAAATATTATCTTCCAGGAGTCAACCCATCAAATAAATATTTCCAAAATGATAAGAATAATAAATTAACAGCATCAAGAGAAAATTTTTATTATTAGGTTGATATGTAATATCATAAAATATAAAAATGATATTTTATCTCATCACAAACAAAAATATAAACAAGCAGACTAGTATCCAGGCCATCTCCTTGCGTAAACTATATGATGTTCTAAAAGCGGAATACCGAAGATAGACATGTAAACTGAAAAATAAATATCAATACAAACAGAGTGATCAGAAATATACAAGAGAAGAAACCCAATTTATTTCATAATAATTAATATTAAACAAGGAAATACACAAGCACACACGTTTATTATATTAATATATAATATGGTTGTCATTACTGCAATTGCTAATGCTTATGATAACAGAGTGTTATTCTACACATAGGTTGATTGTTGTGTTATTTAGTAGTTAACAAGCCAAGTCTTAAATTAATTACTATATAGAATCAGACAACATCACAGACACTGATTATTTATTATCAAAATCAAGAAGGTCCGGACCAAATTAAAGCAAAACATTTTATTTGATAACACAATTTGTTCAACAACTCTGCTTGTCAGGACCAAATTAAAGAAGAGAATATGAACAGAAACAAGTCAGAGAAGAGGAGAAGAGAGGTTATACTTACCTGAAGCTGAATCGCCAACAACGACAGGGTCGGGCGTTGAGTTGCGAAGAGGAGAATATGAACAGAAACAAGTCAGAGAGAAAAGAAGAAGAGAGGTTAGAGGAATTCGTCGACAATATCTTGAGACGCGGCGTGGCGCGGCGTGGCGCGGCGTGGGTTGCTCGGAGAGAAATCAATTAACGCGAACTGGATCTGAGACGCAGATTTAGAAAAATGATTATGGAAGATTAGGGCTCGCGTTATTGCCTGGGAAGGTAATATATTAACTAATATTATATATATATATATATATTATAACTTAACGCAGCTGTCAATATTATATATACATATACATATATATATATATTAATTAATGCGAGTAATTAATAATATATATATATATTGGTAATTAATATTATATATATATATATTAGCCGGAGAATTTTATTAATATTATATATATATATATATATTTTAAGTCGGTAATTAATATTATATATATATATATATTACTTATATATTAGCTGGGGAATTAATGTTATTAATATTATATATATATATATTACTTAATTAGTGTAATATTAAAATTAGAAAAAAAATGTAAAAAAAAAGATAGAAAAAAAGAAAGAGAGTAAAAAAATAAAGAGTGCAAAATATTTTGATGTAAAAATTTAATATATATATGTACGATAAAAGAAAAAAAAGATTAATAATAGAGAAAAATAAAAAAATTATAAAATAATTTTTGTATTTTTTTAAATGAATTACATAGTATTTTAATATTGAAAACTCTATATTATTTTAAATTTAATCATAGTTATTTAATAATTTTGTTATATAAATGTTTTTATATATATTTAAATATAGTTTTTGTAAATTAACTTATAGCCACGGTTATTGATAAAACCGAGGCTATATGTATACACTATAGCCTCGGTTTTTACCAAACCGTGGCCAAAACCCTATGACCTCGGTTTTTAAAATAACCGAGGCTAAAATTCTGAGACCAAAAGCATACATTGTAGTAGTGTATTGCCACTACCAGCCAAATTATCTTAACAAAACTGAGGCACTCTCTAGCACCATTTAATCTAGTAAATTGGCTACCTGCAGTAGAGATGGATTCTTTTAAGTAATCCTCTAATACTTCATTGGAGATTTTTTGCAGAAGCGGTAGAAAAGACGTGAGTGAATCAAAGGCCTAAATCATTCTGTTGACTACATGAACTGAAATAAAAGAGGTGGGAAGGTGTATATACAAGTTGAAGATGTGAGACAACAGTTGATTTCCTATACAATCAATCCTCTTCTTTATAAATTCAGCATAGGTCAAAGGCTTGTTGCATTTTCTTTCTTTCTGCAATTGCATTTTCATACAACTTGATATGAATATATATACACGTAAATACTTTTTTCAGTTGAGATATTTGTTCTAACTTGTGCTTAATTTGCCTCTATTGCTTTATCTGCATAATAAATGTGCTCCAAGTATATTTAGTTCTCATCCAGAGCTCAATCTCCACGTGATGTGGTATAATCGCCAATGGTTTGTATGACTAAAACAACCTATGACAACTCCCATGCACACGGAAATAACCCATCTCACCTTGAGATGAAAAGAACTGCTCTCTAAGCCTTTAATGGTAGCCACACTTGTCTAGCTGTTGATGTCTCTTCTATATATTATTACGGGTGTGGAAAGCTAAAACTGCAGGGAGAAACAAACTTTCTTGAAGGAGGACTATTCTCGATCCATATCAATACTACGGGAAGAACCAAATAAACGTTAAGGGGATTGGTATTTTGGGCCGTAATTATTCTTATTTTAATATCATTTTTTATCTACATTTTCAATTATTACACATCAAATGGTATACATATTTTTTACCTTAAAAGAATGATATTCCAAATGAATTACAATTCTTGCTTTATAAGTTCAAACAAATAAATAAATAGCTATACATATTATATTCATAAGTATATTCATACAAGGGAACATGCCATTAAACGTATAAAGAGAAATTAGAGATAAATACCCATGATCTATTAGCAGCTGAAATCTAATCGATCTATTATTTTTGTGGGTTGTTGATTTCATTTGTTTTGAAGAAGTGAACACAAATAATCCTTTTTGTGTTTTTTATTTATTCTATTTAAAAAAATTAAAATAAAATTGTCTTAATAATTATTCATATTTAAGACTTGCTTTGTAAAAGAAATTAAAAATATAGAAAAATATCACAAAAGTTTTTTAAATTAAATCATTTGTATGTTTTAGTCATTTAGAAACGATACCATTTATTTACTTAACTTTATAAAAAAGATAAATTAAGCAAAAATTATATTATTTTAATAATATTTTACGTCTTTAATAATGATAAAGTCACAATTAATATAAAAAATCTCAAAATATGTTTTTAATTTTCACTATTTTATTTTAATATTTTATTAATTTTTAATTTTTACTAAAAATTAAATAAATTTAAATAAATTTTTGTTTAAATTTTATTATTTTATTATTTTTCTTAAAATATTTCATATTAAATTTCACTTTTATGATTGTTAAAAAGTCATATTTTAATCACATTTTAATTATTTAATAGATAATAATAATGTTTTAAATAAAAAATCATTAAAATAATATAATTTTGTTTTTGTTTGAACATTTTTACAATGTTAAAGAGACTAAATAACATTATTTCTAATATGAATGACTAAATAATACAAATGACATACTCTAAAGATTGTCTAACACCTCACTCTTAAAAATATACAAAAATTAAAATTAAATTAATTCCTACCGAAACTAAGTGCATTACTCCATCTTTGTGTTGAGTAAAATTTAGAGTACAAAACTAATATTGGACTCAAATAAGTAAATAAATTACTTGTATTATACTCACAATAAAACTAAGGATGCAAAGACTTGTTTTTTTAAGGGATGCTTAACCTAAATGCAATGAAGACTATTTATAGTCCTTACCATGCAATCTACATCATACAAATATAAATTGACCAAATAATTCTAACGATACATTATTATCACATTTTACACACTTTTCCTAAAAAAACTTTTTTCTATATTCTTCTAGAATTTTCTCTTAAAAAACTTTCTTCAATATGGATTGTGCTTTTATTCCCTTAAGCTTTGTATTGGGTTGGGATTGATCTATTTTTACTCTACCGAGTTGACAACGAAACATTTTGAACTTGCTAATGCTCAAGCCTTCTGTGAACAAGTTTGCAACTTGATCATCTGTCTTGATTTGTCTCATCTCAATTTCTTCTTGTAGAACCTTTTCTCTAATAAAATGATAGTGTACTTCAATATGCTTAGTTCTTGAATGAAAGACTGCATTCTTCGCCAAACGAATTGTTGATTGATTGTCATTGTATAACGGAACTACACAATCTACTGGTTGATGTAGATTATTCATTAGCCATATCAACCATTATACTCTCTTGATCTGCCTTTGTGGCTACTCTATACTCAGCTTTCAATGATTGATGTAGATTATTCATTAGCCATATCAACCATTATACTGTATTGAGCTGCCATTGTGGCTACTACATACTCAACTTTTAGTGGTTGATAATGATATTGTCGACTGTCTCTTGCATAGTCAGCATGGTAGTAACCAACTAACTTTTTGTCTATACCTTTCTTGTACAAAAGACCATAGTCAATTTTTGATACATTATTACATCTTCTAAATATTTTCCTTCATGTGTACACATTTTGGCATTTGGTTCCATTGACATCAAAATCAACTTGCACTTAAGCATTTTGAACTTCTTCAATAAATCTTTGGAATATTTTTGTTAACAAAGAAATATTCCTTCTTGTTTGCGATCAACCTCTAGACCAAGGAAGTGCTTGAGCTATCCAAGTTCATTCATCTAAAAATAGACTGATAAATTCTTCTTTGTCCGAAGAATTTCTACCTTATCATCATTGGTTATGATTAAATCATCTACGTATACTAGCATGATAGCTAGCTTTCCTTCATTGGATTTGACATAAAAGTTGAAATCTCTAGGTTTTACTGAATAACCACTTTGTGTCAAAAATTCAACAATTTTATCATACCACGCCCTAGGTACTTGTTTTAATCCGTAAAATACTTTTTGCAACTTACACATATATTCAAGATTATCTTGGCTCTAAAAACCCATTAATTGGATCATGTAGATCTCCCGTTCTAGTTCTCTATGAAGAAAAACATTCTCCACATCCATCTTCCACAAACTCTAGTCTTTGTTGGCTATAAGTGCAAGTAGGACTCGTACAGTTGTAAGTTTCTCCACTGAACTAAACGTTTCATCATAGTCTAGTCTATAATGTTGAGAGAAACCATGAGCTACAAATTGTGCCTTGTACCTCTCAATTGACCCATATGGATGACGTTTTATCTTATAAATCCACTTACAGTATATGGGCTTCACACCTTTTTGCTTTCACACTAGATCCAAGTTTTATTTTACTGAAATGCATCGATCTTTTCTTTCATAATTGTCATCCACTTAGAACTTTGCGATGCTTCTTTGAATGTCTCAAGTTTTATTATAGTTGCTTCTTTAACTATGGCTGCATTGACATATTTGAGATTTGGCCTTCGTGTTCTTATTGACCTTCAGAATTGAGATCATAGAGTTGATTCTTCTGTTTCACTAGGCCCACCTTCTTCGTTTAATTAGTTATTGATATATGCCAATTTTCTAAGGATTCTGAGTTACTCTTTGTTTGACTTCATCACCATTTAGATCTCCTAATTAATCTGAACTTGGTTAGAGTTAAACAATATGCTCCCTCATCTTGATTTTGAAAATACCTCCTTCTTTAAGGACCACCAAGAAGATGCTTCATCGAATACCACATCTCGTGAAGTGTAACATCTTTCATTCGTTGGATCACAACATTTCTACCCTTCTTTGGTTGTCGTATCCCACAAAGATACATCTAACTGTTGGTAAAGTTTGGAGTATACAACTATAAGTTTACTAATATTGGACTCAAACAAGTAAATAAATTATTTGTATTATACCCGCAATAAAAGACACTATAACATTTTTCAAATATCACTTACAATTTGAATAGAAATACAAACATTCAAAAAGAAAATTCACAACTCACATTTAACCCAAAACACAATGACTTATTATTATTTTTTAAAAGATGTTTAACACAAATGTAAGAAGGCTATTTATAACACTCACCATAAAATATACATCACACAAATATAAAATTAAAAAATAATATTAACAACATATTATTACCATATTTTACACATTGTTTCTAAAATATCTTCTTTCTATATTCTTTTAGAATTTTATCTTAAAAAAAACTTTCTTCAACATAAATTAAGCTTTTACATTTTTTTTAGAGTTTATAATGGATTGGGATTGATTTTCAATAATATTTTTTTTGTTTTTCTTGAAACAAATTTACTAATCAACTTACAAAAATAACTAGCGGATTAGATGCTTCCGTCGCAATAGCTACTGAACATAAGCATTATTGAAAAAAAATGTCAATGTCAAGTCACATAATTTTTTTCTTTCAAACAATAGTTTTTTTAATACTTTTTTATGCAAACAATAAATAGCTATTAATTAAAATAATTAAACTTAATTTTTAATCGCATATAATATTTTCCCCACATATGTTAATGCGGTACAACTACAAATTAATGAAAAAGACATATAAGATGGGAAAACCTAAATGATATCGTGTTAAAAGTAAAAATCTATTTATTATAAATTATAAGTAATATTAAATAGTATTATTAGTAATTAGAGTGAGATTTTATCCTATGAAAAATTATTAGTTCATTGTAATTTTTAAATATAATAATTATATTGGATTAACTTTTTGTACTATAACATTGTCTAATTTTCCTTTCGGTCTGAAAGTTAGTTTTTTTTTACTCTGCAATTAGGGAAAAGCCAAAGATGAATATGTAGAAAAACGTAGCTGTTTTTTTCTGTGGTGGTTGCTGAGGTATGAAGTCGGTGATATGTCCTTCTTCTTTTTTTGGATTATTAGGTATAAAAGAAGTTCATGATGAAGGTTAATGGAGAGAGTCTTATTTGAGTCCACAAAAACGGTAGGCACTTGTTATTGTCTCTAAAAAGACCTTATTATTAGCCACCATGCATGCTTTTTGACTTTCTACTTTTTATTAGTGATCACTTATAAACGAGGAAATTAAAATTGCGCTAATGACTAAGGCCACTATGTTACGTAAATCTTTTTCTTTTAACAATCATTTGCAAATAAAAAAAAATAGATTTCAATAAGAAAAAGGGTTTTATATTGGATAATTTATAATTTTATAATTTGTGCTAAATAATTAAAAATCATTCTTCTACTGCTTCAATATATATATATATATATATAATATAAGTCCTCTAGGATCTTTTAACATGGTTAATATAAGTCCTCTAGTCGGCCAAACTTAATAGAGGTGTGAAATGATTACAACTCAACAGAGAAAAACTTATTTTTAATTCCCTCTATAAATAATTTTATTATTTAATATAATTTTATTTTTAATTTATTTTAATAAAAAAATATATGATCATTTTTTTATACAATATTAAAAAACATATTTTCATATTTAAAAAAAAATTAAAATTAAATTCTATATATGAATAAATTATAACATACAATTAAACCATTAAAGATTCATTATTGTGAAAATTCTTTAACAAAATTTATACATGCATTATTAAAAAAAACATAAGTATGAGATATCTATGAATAAAGTAAACTCTTTAATATAATAAATTCTTTTTATTTATTTTTAATATTTTTAATTATTTAAAAGCTATAAAGTGTAAGATATGTAATTATTTTAACTTATAATTGTAATTTTTTTAAAATATTTTAGCTGTGATTTAAAAGATATATTCAAAAAGGAGATCGAGATTTTATTAGATTTCTTTTTATAAATTTTTATGGAATTTCATAAACCTTATACATAGAATTTAAAGAAAAATATGTCACATGTTTTTTACATTAAGCTAAAAGTATTGCCTAATCTCTTAAAAAATTATAGTTTGATAATTTATTTTTATAAAAAAAGGTTAAACAAGATAAACATTATTTTTTATTAATATTTTGAATAAAATAATATTATTTTTTCAATACTTTATTTTATTGATGAATAAAAAATGATAAAAATAAATTTTTTATTATGATATTTTATTTTAAAAATTATTAAAATATTGAATAAATAGTTAAATTTTTATCATTAAACTATTAAAATATTTAGCAAATAAAAAAATTTGTCATTCTTGGGTATTTTACAAAACTTAAAAAATTAAATGATTATTTTATAATACAAGAAATTAATTAACACAAATCTTTTAATATAAGAGATTTTTAAGATAATCCAAAAATTTAATAGATTTTAAAGTGTATATTACACATGATTTTCCACTGTATTTTTTATCATTTTATAACTTACTTCTTAACGAATCTCTTGCAATTACAAAAAATAATAGATATATTATTATATATTTTATTAAAAAAATTAATAAAACACGTATTACTCTTTAACCTGTGTATACATTAATTGAAGATGCGTTACGTGATCTAAAAAAATATTAAGGAAAATATAAAATAGTATTTTTAAAATTTATAATCATAAAAATAATATATATTTATGATTATTTTATATATTTTTATTATTAAAAAATTCTTTTCATATTGAATTAAATTATAATTATTTAAACATATTTAACATTAAATCTTATTTAATTTAACACTATCTAAATAATTATTGTTTTAATTATTTAAATTTTAATATCGTTACTTTTTGTGATTTTCTTATTTGATTGGGAGATGTTTTGCATGATTTCATTGGACCAAACCCTTGCTTTCGCCCATATATATGTATTTGATTTAAGTTTTTAATTTTTCTTGAGTAAATAATTAATTTATTTTATTAATATAATATTTTCACATATCACACTTTACTATTAAATTCGATAATATACAATACTTTTTATTTATTTATTTCAGTTAAACCCAAATTTGAGTAGATCATATTGAACGAAATCAAACACTAAGTACTAAAGAATTTTTAATGCAAAAAGAACTTGCTGAAAAGGGGAAAAGAAGGCAGAAAAAAAAAAGATATGTCCATTATTCTTTTATTAATTGATATTTCCGTAATTGGAAGACAATTGCGTCTTCATAAGAAGTACCATTCAATTGATCCACTTAATTTATGTCTTTCATAACATTAAAGGAAAAATCTTTTCTTTCAATAATTTGTGTCAATATTCCATAATATTTGACATATCAAAGTTGTAACGTAAATAGTTGAAGACTCAATCAAGATAACAATGATGAATACAATTTTAAAGTAGTTCTACCTTTGTAAGACTTACACCTAATGTTCAACCCATAACAAGCTTTATTGATCTTCTTACCTGTAACTTTGATTACATTTCTCAAGCGCCAAGCGCAGTGCATGCTATGAGAGTTTCAAGATCAACTCTATCTCTACCTTCCTTCATATACTTTCTTGGCCTTCCACTTCCGAGAGTTTTTTAGCACTTTTATTAAATGTTTTCAATCTCCCTTACAACAATAAGCCCCCTCTATGTATAGATCCATTAGATAGGCTAATAATCACCTTAACTAACATGCTAGCTATTACAATATCATAAAATATATCGGATTCTATCCTCTACATTACACTGAGGTTAATACAATGAACTTGTTTAGAGCTATCTTTAACAGATCTACACCTTAGTGACAAGCTATGTATCAATTCTTTGTTGATATTGCATGTCACACATACCAATTTCTTGCACAACTAGAACTTGGTAGTGGTAACTAGGGGTGTCCAACGGTCCGGTCCGATTTTGGTTAAAAAACTTTAATTAGACCAGACCATTTATATTACTCGGATCGGATCGGATTGGACCGTTTGAAACAGTTTTAAGTAATAAAAACCAGATCAGACCGTTTGATTTATAAAACGGTTCGGTCCAATTTAGTTCTTGGTTTGGTTCGATTTTTTTATACATTTAATGAAGAATAATGTGAAATTTTTAATATATTATTAAACCAGTCTTGTCCGGTTCGAACGGTTTAAAATTAGTACAAACCGAACCGGATCGTTTGATTTGTAAAACCGTTCGATTTGGTCTGATTCTGTCTGATTTTACGATTTGGTTCAATCCGATCCGGTTTATGGACACCCCTAGTGGTAACAGTCATAGTAACCATATCTGTTAGAATATGATCAATGTGGATCTTTTTCAAATCTATTAGCTTTCTCTCCAACTAGTCCCTAGTGAAATGGAACTTAACATTAACATGCTTTGTTCTATTATGGAACTGTGATTTCTTAGTTAAGTGAATTGCACTTTTGTTATCATAATTTACAACCATAGTCCCATGTTCCAAGCCTAGTTCTTTAGTCATTCCCCTTAGCCATATAGCTTCCTCCATTTCCTCTTATGCAATTATATATTCAGCGTATGTAGATGACGATGCTACCATATATTGTAATGTTTCCTTCCAACTTACTAACCTTTATCAAATTCGAAAAAAATACCTAATTAAGGATCTTTTTCTGTCTATATCACCTGTATATAAGAGTCTACATACACCACCACCTTATCTAATCTCAAAGTACCATTAAATAACAAATCTTCATGATTGGTACCTTTCAAGTTTCATAAACCTGAACACCTACTTAATTGCCTCCTAATGAGCTTTTCTTGGCTTATTCATGTATCTGCTCACTAAACTAGAACAATGAGCTAAGTTTGGTTTAGTACATACTATTAGGTACATCAAGCACTTCTATGAGTCGACATAGGAAACCTTATTCATATAAGATTTTTCTTCTTCAGTCTTAGATGACTCATGCATTGACAACTTAAAGTGTTGAACTAATGAGGTACTTACTTGTTTTGCTTCTTCCATGTGAAACCTTAGTATCTTCTTTTGAATGTAAGTGTGGTGAGTTAAAAACAATTTATTTTTGCCTCTCTCCCTATAAATCTTTGTACCAAGGATCTTTTTAGCAAATCTAAGGTTTTTTATCTCAAATTTCTTATTCAATAATCTCTTAACATGTTGTACCACCACTTTAATATTACTAACAACTAGCATATCATCCACATATACTAATAGGTAGACAGTCATACCATTAGTTGTGTCTTTATAGTGCATGTAGTGATCGAATTTACTTCTATTGAAACCAAGCTTCATCATATATATGTTTTTCTTCAATCAAATTCTATTCAAAGAGTGTCATGTCGCGACTAGCAGAATGACCATACCACAACACCTAAATAAATAAATAAATAAATAAAATAACAAATATAAATAAAAAGAAAAATATAACAAATAACAAATAATAAAATAAATAAAAAGAAACAATAAAAATAAGTAAATAAAAAGGAATAAACACAATAGATATGATATAAATAATTTATTTACAATAATACAAGTTAAATAAATAACTACAACATACAATATATGATACAAATAATAATATAAGTTAAATACAATAAGTTACTAAAGTTTATTATACAAATAAGTATGCAAAATACTAAATAAAAATGGTTAACAAAAAATAAAAATAAATTAAAGTCAGTAAATAAATAAAAATAAAGAAAATGACAATTAAGTTAAAATAAAAATTAAAGTTAGTATAAAAATAAAATAAGAAATAAATATATAAGTAAATTAAAAAAATAGTTAGAATAAAAATAACAAATAAAATTAGAATTTTTTTTTATTTAATATCTAAGGTCAACTAATAAATAAGATATTTTTTTATTTTCAAATTTTTTTGAATTTTTAAAATTTTAAAATAACTAAACTCAATTAATAGCCTAAATATTTTTTTTAAAATAATCAATAAATAAGATATTAATTTTCATTTTTTTAATATTTTTTACTTTTACATTTTTTTGAATTTTTTTATAATTAATATCTAAGATCAACTAATAAATTAAAAATTAACTTTTAGATTTTTTTACTATTAAAATCCAAAAATAACAAAAATAAAAATCATGAATATTTACAAAATAAAAGCTTTTTAGATATTTTGGTAATAAAAATTTAAAAAGTTACTCCACTCAAGCAACGACACCAAAAATTTAATGTATTAATTTTTATTTTTAAAATATCACCCAAGTGCATGAACCACTTTGTAAGAATACA
The DNA here is from genome assembly GCA_037013495.1 of Hippophae tibetana. Taxonomy (NCBI): domain Eukaryota; kingdom Viridiplantae; phylum Streptophyta; class Magnoliopsida; order Rosales; family Elaeagnaceae; genus Hippophae; species Hippophae tibetana. The sequence continues at coordinate 22,466,856 of CM072812.1, forward strand.
TTTCCAAAATTGGTCTATAAAGGAGCTACATAATTTTTAATAATTCAATAGAACTTTTAAAAACGAAAATTAAACATAAACATTCTATCACAAAATTTGAATTTTGAAAAAAAAATATTAATCTAAATGACAAAAATAATAAAATGATAGAAGATATGTTAGTTCACACAAACTATAGATATATATGCAATTAATAAAACAATGAAGAATTATGTGATATTTAGACAATTGATTATATTTGATAGAATTAATTAGATTGATAAAATATAAATCCATATTATTGATTCTTTTTTATATGTATAAAAAAACCTTACTTCAGACCATTATTATTTATTAAATAAATCAATTAACACTTTCAATCGAATAGTTAGTTAATTTAATTTAATTATATTTATTTTTTAAGAAATTATCAAATCATCCAACTTGCCAATTTCGATAGAGCTGAAAATTTACACTCATATGTAAGTTATTAAAATTAGATTTTAGATCAATGTATCTGAATTCTAAGTTTCATATTTTAAATCTATTAGGAGAAATATGTTCTCAATGTATTTTTCAATAATAAATCTTGTAAAAATATTTGAAATAGAATCATGAATCTAAATTAGATCTAGATTTATATTTCTAAAACCTTATTTTCATATTTTAAATTCATTACAAAAATATGTTATTAATATATTTTTCAATAATTAATTTTGTAAAATTTCTAATATAAAATAATCTATATTTAGTTGTTATTTAAATTATTTGCCTAAATAATGTATACAAGCATATCAACATAACTAAAATTTTATTATCACATTTAACAAGACATGTTAAAAATAATAATTTATTAATAAATTATTAATAACAAATTCATGAAATACAATATTATTTATTGAAGAAAAAAAACAAAATAGATTAGATTTATATCCAAAAAATAAATAGACAAATATATTATATTTTATAGAAGAGGTATTAATCTTCACTATACTTCTTAAATTACAACAATTATTTCATATTACTTGATTTGAAATAACCCTTTTTTACTGTCTCTTATTTAAGATGACTTAATCTAAATTATTTATAAACTAAACATACTCTCAAAAATTGGGAGAACTCGAAGAATAAACTACTAAAGCTAAAATGAAGAAGTAGCTGAAAAATCAGCTCGGTTGGGATGGTTTAAAAAAAAAGAGTGAGAGGCTTTTTGTACGTGAGAAAACACTAAAAAAATGAGAAAAAATGGATTGTGAAGTCACGTGTCATGGTATACTTTTTCCATCATCACGACATGCATTAATTCTAATATGCATCCAAAAAACTCACATTATGACCCACATTAATCACCATTACGGTCCGTGTTGTTTGTTTATCTTAAATTTTTTTATATATTCCACCCTCTTATATTTGACTGGTAGTTTACTTATATTTATTATTTTCTTCTTTTTGGTTATCATTGGTGATTTCAAGTAACATAAAATACATAGGATTTTAACCTGTACGTTACATTAAGGATGTTAATATGCTTAGAGCTATCTTCAACAAAAGTAGGATTGATAATTACATTTAGATTGCACACAAAGTTATATATTGTGATAAATTATAAGATAAATACATTTTTTCTTGTAATGCATGCCTCGATAATTATCTTTGTAACAGATAGAAGCTTAAGTGTTCTAACATTAATCGTATGGTTCATCATGTTTATCTTTAATTCCCATGCAAATGACGTAGCATAGTAAGGTTTCAAGAAAAACGTATTTATCAGACAAGGTTTCAAGACAACATTAATTACCTTTGTAAGCCACAAGGTTTCAACCAAAATTTATTAACTTCTACTACAAGTATAAATCATCTTCTTTCTTTTAATTTTAATAAAATTTTAAAAAAAATTATATTTGAATTCACTTTAATTTCACAAATTAAATACATTAATAATTTTACTTAAAATTGAGATATTTTAAATAAATTACTTATATATTTATAGACACTTTAGTCATTTTAGGTAAATTTTGATGATTTTAGTTTACTTTATTTTTCACTTTTTAAAAATATTTTAAGATATTTTTATTTTCAAATATATACTTGCGAGGTCCCTGCTAGTAAGAATCATTTTAATTTAATTTAAGTTTCTACGAGAAAAAATATCCTAAAACAAATTAGCTAAAAATAATTAAAACATCCAAAATGCAACTGTAATGTGATCAAAGTGTACTAATTTTAAGAATCGTGACTAATATATCAAATTTGTGAAAGTAAAATACGAAAGTGTCATACTGCACATTCACTACTTAGGAAAAAACTATAACGTATTGATTAATATGAATTGTGCACGATGAATATGCAAGTATACATATCACAACAAATAATATAATGTCATGTGCCATATGGTGCGATATGATCCATGGTTACGACTTGCATGGCACCCCGGTGAAAAGAATGGACTAATCAAGTGACGATTTATGGCATGCTTATTAACCGCATGATTAAACTTGAAATTAATGTTGTGTTGACAGGTGACATAGCCCTACCTCACCCGGTACACGTGGTGTTGCACTATTGGCCCTATTTGCTTACGTGGCATCAATATGACATGTTTGGTTAGCTCCCCTACTTGCATGACGTTCCCATGACATCTTCATCTAAAAAATGTTATCGACTATGTCACTGCCCAAGCATATATATATATATATATATATGTGTGTGTGTGTGAACTTAGCTTCCGATGAAAAGCAAGATAGCTAAGTGCATTAGGGCATTTATGTATAAATTAAAGTGCATCATTGGTCCCTAAACTTTAATTAAATTCACACTTAGATTCTCAAACTTTTAAAGCATATGATTTGGTCATCAAATTTTTAAAACTTTATATACAGGTTTTTAAACTTTTAAATCATACGATTTAGTCTCTAAACTTTTAAAACTTTATACATAGATCCTAATTTTTTTATTTATAAATATATATTTTAGAAACCAAGCTAGGATCTATATGTAAAATTTTAAAATTTTAGGAATTAAATCTTAGGATTTAAAAATTTAGAGACCTAAGTGTGAAATTTTAAAAGTTTGGACACCAAATTGTATGTTTTAAAAATTTAAGAACCTATTGTAAATTTAATTAAAATTTGAGTACCATCTACTTTAACCATATATATAAGTTAATATTAGTGTATGCATGTATTTTTTTAAATTTTAAATTTAGTGGATAAAGATCTTTAAAAAAAACCTTTAAAAACTATTCCCTTTTCATAATGATCAAAATAATTGAACTCCTTAATGATTTATACCAAAGACTTGGAGAAAATGGAATCTTTGACTAGCCAACGGAGATATCAATTGGGTTTCAATAATGGAAATCCTTTTATGAAAGAAACATTTTCAAATAAAAAGAGAAATAGAAAACATTTATTAATTTTCAAGATTAGATTGACACATGATCAACTTAAATTATGTTGGTCAATTCCTTTCAAAAATGTAGACATTCAATCAACAATCGAAGAGATCGTCATCAATTAATGCATGGTTTGCAAAAGAACGTATAGAAGGCAAAAGATAAAAAGAAGAAAAAGTTTTGATTTTGGACGTTTTTGAAAATTACAAACCTTGTGTACAAGTGTATTAATACTATACATATTTAGTGCTTAGGCTTTTGCATTTCATGGACGTAAAGGCAATTAAAGTATCTGCAAATTAATATATAAAAGTTATATATGCATAGCATAGAGATTAGGAGATGAAAAGGAATGGTGTTTTTTTTTTAAATGCCATTACATTTTAGAATATGTATATATGAACGAATAGATTTTAGCAATGAGTCCACATTGATTAAAAGTTTGTGAAAAGAGAAGGAAGAGGTTGAGTGCACGAGTGCAAGTGGAAGTAATTAATGCTTTCTTCTTCTTCTTCTTCTTTTCATCTAAAAGATTTTTTTTTCTTTCTTCAAAATATAAGATATAATATATTTTGCTTTTTTGACTGAAATATCATGTAATTAATTATATGCAAAATTAGTTTCAAACTTATAATTTTGTTTAATTAGATCTCAAACTTGCAAAAATTGTAATTTTGTTTCCAAACTTATGCATAAAATTGCAACTCGAGTCTTAATATAGAGTGTTTAGAAATTTGATTGAAAATATCATAAAATAGCAAGTACATTATGCAAATATCATGTATATATTTATATGGTCAATTATAAATACTTCCTCCTATGTTGCTTGAAATAATAAAAATGACCTTATAAGTTTGAAAAAATTTACCTTTCTATTCACTATTTCTTAATTTTATTGGAAAAAATATTTGTAACAGTATCAAAAAAAACTTACAAAATTTAAGAAAAAATATTATAATAAAATAATAATACAAGGGATATAATTGTCTATTTTCTAAATTTGAATAATGTTTTTACAATTTTTGAAAATCACAAGGGATTTATAGTAATTTATATATGTGTGATAAGATCAATGGCAACAATTTGTCACTCTAAATATTTTTATTCCTTTTTTCTTTGAAATTTTCAATAAATTAATTTACTTTCTATATTTATTTATATTTATCTTTTTTATTAATTATTTTAAATAAAAAAAATACACATTTATATTGTTTTTTTACCTAGATGTAACTGTAGGGTATTTTTCTCTTATAGGTATTCATTTACGATGACCTATGTTGTGTCTATTGGGTGTGTATTTTCGTATTAATTTATATCTTTATTTATATTTATAGTATCAAAAATCATTAAAATTAAAATGAGATAGATTTATTTTTTAAAAAAATAGATCAATATATTAATAAGAGCAGACAAATAGAAAATTAAATAACTTTATAAGAAAATAAAAGATAAAATCTCATTTTTTTGTATATTTAATAAGATTTTTAGTTTTGTTATAATAATTTTAATGTATCTAGATTGATAATTTCTTATATAAATGATATCTTTTTTGTATACTTAACTTTTTTTTTTGTTGCTATCTACTTGTACGTAACTTGTATGCGTGATCTATACCAAAAACCATACATACTATACATAAAAAAAAAAAACAATTTTTTGCTCCAACTCAAAACCCCATATTTAGCTCTAATAATATATAGAATATCACTAATGGGTTCTTTCCTTATTATTATATAATAAATGCCATTGCAAAGTCCAACATTAGGTCCCATGCGCACACATTCCTACATCATTTCATACCATACAGAAGAATCACTCACCAATTTGATTCAATTGTTGTGTCCATGCAACATTCTACGTCATAATGTCCCCTCTTTCTATTTTTCATGCAATTATAGTGTACTACAAGATATGTACTATGTCTTAAAATTATAACAATCATTTTATTGGAGATATATTTAATTTTATAAAATGAATTATTAAGTTACACGCAGTATAATTTGTTAAAATGTATAATTTTATTATTTTTAAAGTTATTATGACATATCATACTATAATTAATATTAAATAATTATATTTACTTCTAATAGCATTCCTCTCGTTTACTAATAACAAAAATTAACTAAAATAATCAATTTTTGAGATAATTTATTTTATGTTATTAGAATAATTTTATCAAGTACATTTATTGGTGCTCCACCATAGTCTTATATACGTAAGTCGAGGAATTTTTTGAAAAAAAACTCTCTACATTTAACTAATTTACTCGAAAAGACATTTAAAAGAACAATACGTTTATATATATATCGGTCCGAATACACTCGATCGTATCCAATTAAAAAAAATTCCTTTTATTTTTTCCTTTACAAAACATAAATTTTCTCTAAAAGCCAATAAACCCGGGTTCTTATTTTAATAAAACATATAGTATGATTCTTATAAGAAAGGAAGCTATGTATTTAAGAAAAGAAATTATATTTAGATAAATATAAAAGCATTTATATAGAACAATTTTTTTTTATTAAATTAATAATATTGCTGTAAAAACTTTTTTAGGAAATTACTTGTGGAATTGTCTTTCATTATTTTAAAAAAAAACTTTAGTAATATTAATTTAAATTATAATACTAACACTTTTATGTAACTTTAATTTTTTTCTTTCGGAAACCAACATTGTTTTTACTTAAATCGGTAAGCACTCTGTTTTGAGCACATGTATATGTATAGGTTAATGTTTGAAGGTGATCGTTTCATACAAATAATTTTAATAAATTATTTTTAATCATTGATTTGAGTTCATTTAATGATAAATATATTCTTTTATTTTATTTTATTTTTTTCTTGATTTTATTTAAATTTTAAAATATAAATGCATCTTATTTATATTATTTTAGATGGTTAATATGATTTATTAATATAATTTGTTATATTTATTTGTATCTAAAATAAACCATATATTTGAATATGAGCAAGGCTACTCTCTTTTCTTTTTTTTCTAAAATATAACTTAGGTGTCTTTTTTTCTTCTTTTTACCGAAGAGGAATTTATTTTTGCATAAAGTTTTTTTCTCTAGTAGATCAATTGTTATTTTTTTCTTTATTTTAAATAAATATATATGATATCAATTACTTCATGATTTATTTCAACCCATATATATTTAAAATTAGTGTGATAATTTCTAAACTTAAATCAGATTTAGGTGTGAAAAAACTTAAGAACATTTATTAAGCCTTTGTATATTATTTTAAATAAGATAAAAATAATAGAAATATTCCTGAACTCAAAGAAAGCACTTTAGGCGTGCTTCTTAACCAACCTGGTTATTAAGAGTTTTTAGAAAGAAAAAAAATCAACATAATATATTATTTTGAGAAATTATTATTTAAGAACTTTTATAAAAATTCTTACGGTGTGTAATAATGTATGCTTCCTGTGGACACTAGAGGGCATGAATTTGAATATGATATTATATAAATGTGTACGTGCATAAATTTACGAATGTTTAATTGTTATTCAATGAAGAATTTATTTTTAAGATGTTTATCAAATATAAAAAAAATAATCATAAATATTTTAACATGTTTTGAATATTGGTAAAAATAAAAAAATAAAAAAAATTGCGTAAGAATTGCTGATGAAAGCAAGGCTAGGGAACACATGCTGCAAATGTGGCTTTTTTTTAGCTAGAGAAAGGGTCGTTTTTTCAAATCATAATATACAATTTTCAAACCAATATTGTTCTAAATTCCTCTAGCATAGTAACATCGATGCTTGAATAAATTCATCCATATCACAACATGTACACTAGCTTATTATATATTATGTTCTATATATTTGAATTTTTAATTTGATGAAATTATACTTTGTCTTTCTAATAAAGAAGACATAAATTGCACTTTGATGTCGAGCTAGCTAGGTGATAGAATTATAAAAAATATATATCTTAATATTTGTGCATGTAGCATCATAAATATACCTTCAGATAATTTTCTTTAAAAAATAGTAATAAATCTACATCTACTAGCTTAGGTGATCATAAAGAGGCCACGTGTGGTTAGTAAGCTCGTAATAAATGTAACACAAATTCTCGCATGTTTGGAATTAGAATACTAATTATATGTAGGGATGTCCATAAACCGGTCCGGACTGAATCAAACCGTAAAGTTGGATCGGATCGGATCAAATCAAACGGTTTTACTAATCAAACGGTCCGGTCAGATTTGTACTAATTTCAAACCGTTCGAACCGGTTTAATAATATATTAAAAATTTCACATTATTTTTCATTAAATTATAAAAAAATTGGATCAAACCGAGAACCAAACCGGATCAAACCGTTTTATAAATCAAACGGTCCAGTCCGGTTTTTATTTCTTAAAACCATTTCAAACAGTCTGATCCGGATCGGTCCGAGTAATATGAACGGTTCAATTTGATTAAAAAAATTTAGGAAAAATTGGATCGAACCGGACCATGAACACCCCTAATTATAGGTGTTGGAGTAGTTTAGTTATTAAAAAAAATTATATTATTTTAATAATTAATTAAGGTTATAATTCATATTAAGTCGCAAATTGAACTATATATATTTATTATCATTTATTTTAAATACATATGAACTTGTTACAATGAAAAATATAACAATATATAATAAAAAAATTAAAATTATTATATATATTTAATAAAATTAAGTAAAAATCCTTAAAATTAAGGAAAATATCTAGGTAGGATAAATTACATAATCACATTTATATGGGGTTGAATCAATACATAACATGATTTTTTATTATTGTTTGTCACCAATGAAAACAGTCATCCAATAATTATTTATATATTATCTAGTTATTAAGTGGAAATTCCATCCACAATTTATTCTTTGCTTCTTCACTAGACAGAATCACAGAAAGCTTCTTGAACTAAGTCATAGATCATCTCTAGAGCCTAGATTTGGGAAATTAAAAAAAGAAGATTATTAATTAAGGATTTAATTGATTCGAGAAATTCGAAATTTGTAGGTGAGAATAAAAATAGGTCGCATAATGTATATGCATGTGTTTTTATTTATTTTTAAATATGACTTTAAAAGAAAAAATGAAAATTACCCAAAATGTATTTTGAAAAATTATCAATGCTTATTGTCCCACAAAGAGCATATCAACATAATATTACTCCCAATTTTGCATGCCACGTACACAAATTTAATTTAATAAATATTACATATTCAATTTATTCTTTTTATTTTGTTTTTTTATTTTCAAGAATCTCAACCAGGTATGTTCACCTTGAAATTCCTTCCTATCTCCATCGCATAATTTCCTAAACATTCTCAGCAACTAAAAAAATAATATTTTGATCTTTTTTTTCTTTTTATCAAACATAAGGTACTGTTTTATTTATTTATTTATTTAATTACATCACTCAATGAAGAATAAGAAAAATAAAAATAAAAAAATTAAAGTATAGTCGTTTCATAAATATGTTTGATTCCTTCATATATATGCATTTTTATTGGGATGTGATGATTTGTGCGTATCTTCGTATTAAGAATCCCAACTATGGCATAAAGTAGCCTTTATTTTAGGAGCATGTGACTTGATTAATACATGGGTATAGATTAATGAATCACTTATAAATTAATACAGCTATAATTTAGCTCTCATTAATTTTTTTTTATATTTTTAATACCTTTCATTATTTTTTATGTATCAAAATTGTTCTTGCTCTTGTCCAAGATGTAAACAACAATATTTTTAAAGTAGCACTACTAATACTACAAATTACAAAGAATGTCTCATTTAAGAACCTACAACAATACAACCCTAACCCTAATGTGTGAGAAAATCTTATTAATTAGCCCAAATACTTTTATTAATTACTCAATAAAAATATATGAATTAATTTTTTTAACTTTATAATTAATTATAATTCCTGTCATGATTGTTTTAAAAACTCTCTCTCCTTTCCTGGATAATTAAATACTAATGGGCAATGATTCATGCTTTGCAACAGTACGAGAAGCATTGTTTTCCGTATGGGACAATCTATTAGTGAATACAATGAGATTTTTCCAAATCATGATGCGTTCTCTAAAATGGAGTTAAAAAGTTAACATGATTATTTAAAAAGAATAATGATATTATAGTAAATTATTGATATTATTAAAAAAAATTATAAATAATAATTTTATTTAAAAATAATTGTATTAACGTCTAATTAATATTATGAATAAAATCTATATTTTATGACATGATAAATAATATCGTTTAAAAATTATAATTAATTATTTATTTGATAATTTTATGATACTTACTTTACTTTTAAAGTATTTCATAAAATATTTTTAATTACGTTTGTACATCCCAATAAAAGTATTTTTAAAATTTTAAGTTTGAAATCACTCATATTGATTTTAAAAGAAAAAAATAATTTTTATTTTTAATAAAAATAATTTCAAATATATGATTTATTCTTAAACCATTTATTAGAGATTTAGGGTAATTTTATATAGTATCAATAATTGGGTACCAAATATCATTAGTGGATAGTTTGTTTTCCATGGATTTAATTTTATTAAAATATGAAAGAAATTTAGATTTATTACACGTAAATAGTATTAGATGTTATGTGATAGGAAGAATTTTCTCATTTATTATGGTATCACTTTTAAAAGAAGCACAACCAAACAACTCATTTCTTTCATCTCAATAAAGTCTATGTATAGTTATAATAATTACACTATTTAGTGAAATTTAAACTCAAATTTTATGCATGTCCAAATGAACTACATGCTGATGAAACACACGCTCGTTCAAAAGACTTCTTAAACATCAACAAAAATCACTTTTTTGAACTGTGCATCTAAAATATTATTATTATCAATATATAAATTAATATATATGTATTAGAGATGTAAATTGAGATGAAATATTAATGATAATTATAAAATAATTAATTAATTTTTAAAATTTATCTTATTTTATATCAATTAATTTTTAATGAAATGAAATAGTAGTGAAACATTACTAATTGAGATATTCATTTGTTTCTAATGAGTTTAAATGATACAAATAAGAATACAAATATATGATAAATGATTTTTTATAATATAAGTTTAATAAGAAAAATAATATTATATATGTTTAAAATTAGGTATATTGGAGTTACAATCTAAATGATATGAGATAATATTATATCATGAATTAATTAAAAATATTAAATTAAACATAAAATAAAATAAAACAATATATTTAAATATATACTACACATGATAATATAATTAATCTTGGATAAATATCCCAATAATTATCTCAATATATTATCACTTAACAAACTTATTATATAAACCACCTCTTGTATAATGTATAGCATAGAACATAAAGTTTTGGTTATAATTAGCCAATTGCTCAAGGAATATATGTGATGACTTTAATTTCATATCAAATTAAAGTAAAATTGTCCTGTTATTGGGTTTGGCAAAAACATTGATGCACGGAAGCTGTTCGTCGGAATGTCGCATAGAGGTAAAGATGATCCAGATACTCAGATAGCACCAAGTCAGGCCCCTCAGTAGCATCAGCAAGCACAACTTCAAATGCCTATTATTACGGGGGCTTTTTTTTATCACAAATTATATTATAAACACAATAAATATAATTATTAATTATTAATTAAAATAATAAAATTTATTTTTTAAATATATAATTAACTATCAAAATAATTTTTTTATTATATATTATAATATAAAAATCGTTTGGCACTAACTTTACCGGGTGGATCCCACCCTACCAAAGCCTCGTCTAGTGCTGCCACTTGGAACCCACATCAATCTTTGGTTGGCTGGATTTTATGCAGAAAAAAATAAGCTACACTTAACTCACTTTTCAATTAGATGAACTAAGTAATTAGTTTATTTATATTTTTAAAAAATAATAAATATTTATAACTTTATTTAAAAATAAAAGTATATTAATATAAATATTATTTTTCATTATTTTTTATAAAATAAAAAATAAATATATATATATATATATATTTTTTAATTGTATTACATTATTATAAATATAAATTAATATAATTAATAAATATATTTTATTAAAAGATTTTAGTTAGTTACCTTACCTAGTTTAAATTTATGAGTTAAGTTAGATTTTTTGAATACATTAACCCATTATAGATTTTTTAAACACATTAACCCATTAAATAAACCTTAAATAATTTAAATTGATCTAAATTCGTGATAATATCATTAAACGTCAATTCAAATCTTGAGATTGTTATTGTGCATATTTATCCTCCTACTTCTTTTGAAAGAAACATGTACATCCACACATTTACACATACACTTGAGCTCACAAGATATAATTATCTATAAAAATTAAATATTATTATACTACAAAATAATTAATTTATGTTTAAATAAATACAAATCTTTATAAGGAAAAGGGAAATTCAGGTATAGTGCAACAGTCACGTGTGAAGCTAAGATTCACACTTGGAAACACATATACGTCATTAACTATTTTGGATAGAATAGTTTGTACACATTCCTTTCCCTTCCTAGTGCTTATAAATATGTAAGCTTCTTCAACTTCCACTTAGGAGACACAAACAATTTCAAGTGTTCTTCCTCTATTTCCTTTTTACACATCCTTTCTCTTCCTTGCCTTCCTAGTGAAAAAAAAAATGGAGGAACAAAGATGTTGTGCAAGTTTATTTCAAAAGAGCAAGCCATACATAGCCATGATTTGCCTTCAATTTGGCTATGCCGGTATGAACATAATCACCAAAGTTTCTCTCAATCGTGGAATGAGTCACTATGTGCTTGTTGTCTATAGACATGCTTTTGCCACTGCCGCAATTGCACCCTTTGCTCTTGCTCTTGAGAGGTGCATATTATTATTCTCCAAAAAACAATGTCAGACATTTATCATTATAGTTCTAATCTTTATCTGCTTAATTGATTAATGCAGGAAAATTAGACCCAAGATTACATTTCCAATTTTCATGCAAATTTTTGTTCTGGGTCTTCTTGGGTGAGTACGATCAATATGCTTTTGTATTATCAATTTTTTGATAAAATAAACTACATATTTCATAAATATTTGCAAGTCCCGCTAAATTTGATAGGGATCTGTATTTAAAACTAATACAAAATTGTATGTTTGTGCTGGTGGATATGAATAGAATTACTAAGTTTTCTCTGCTTTCTCTGTTTTTTGTTTACTTAGCCCAGTGATTGATCAGAACTTCTACTATGCTGGCTTGAAATTCACATCGCCTACCTACTCTTGTGCCTTGAGCAATATTCTTCCTGCAATGACATTTATCATGGCAGTCTTTTGCAGGTACTTTTCTACAATTCTAGATATGAATCCAATTTTTATTTTTTTAGTATGACTCGAATTCAGATCACTTCAGTACTCGCCTGAAACATGTGTAATGACACTTCAAGAAAAATTTGCCATACAAATCCACTTTCTTTCATGTAATTATTGCTTATACTAAGTAATTAACATGGTGATTGATGAATGATTAGGATGGAGAAAGTGGACATTAAGAAGGTTAGATGCCAAGCAAAAGTGGTTGGGACAATTGTGACAGTAGCTGGAGCAATGTTAATGACTTTGTACAAAGGAGATGTTATTAATTTCTTTTGGTCTAAGTACATCCACCCCACTAAATCTTATGCTCCAGTAGATGCCTCTGGTTCTACAGATAAGGATTGGGTTAAGGGTTCTATTCTTCTCATCTTTGCCACCCTTGCTTGGGCTTCTTTCTTTATCCTTCAGGTAAATCTCCTTTTTTTTCTTCTTTTTTTCCCTTGTCAAATAAAACGTATTTTGCTATAAATTGAATGATCAAGGAGTATATAAATTTAGTTTTTTTTTTTTATAATTAACAGGCAATAACACTAAGGAGGTATACAGCTCAGTTGTCACTCACAGCACTTGTGTGCTTCATTGGTACTCTACAATCCATTGCTGTCACCTTGGTTATGGAGCACAAAGCCTCTGCTTGGACCATTGGTTGGGACATGAATCTTATGGCTGCTGCCTACGCTGTAAGACTCCCCTTTTTTTGTATTAATTAACTAACGTGGTAAAGTTTAATTAATGTTAATTAACTGACATGTAGAATTTAATATATAAAAAAAAGACTTATGGGTAAAAGGGTTAAAAGTCTGGGTATCTTATCATGGAAACAAAAAATTACATTTGTGCTAAATTATGAGTATAAAATTTTACAGGGTATAGTGTCGTCAGGCATAGCATATTATGTTCAAGGGCTGGTCATGCAAAAAAGAGGACCTGTGTTTGTCACTGCTTTTAGCCCTCTCATGATGATCATTGTGGCTATAATGGGCTCTTTCATACTTGCTGAAAAAATTTACCTCGGCGGGTATGTATAGTTTTATTCAATAGTATTCTTACAATGTTTCAGTTCTTTTGGTTCCATTATGTGAATTCTGGTGTAGGATTGGTCTCGTAACCATATGAAAATGAGCATTTTAATATCTACTTTTTTAACCAGAGCATTGATCCATAATTATAGAAAATAATTACTTCAATCTTACTTTTTACATAAAATGAATAGAACATCAAATAACATAGTGTTATAGTCTATTATTAAAATACATAATTTTTTTAATAATTCTGATATTAAAAGTGTATAGTTTATAATAATAAGATTAAATTATTCATTTTTAAATCTGGGTAGTAATATTATTCTCTCTTAACCTAGCATCATTTAACTACATAAGAATATAAAGTATTAAATTCCATTTATTATCAACTTACCACAATGACCTCATAATAGCTATCATTTTCAGAAAAAACAAAAATCCCACTTTCATTATTACCATATCAAACCATACATATATTTAATGAAACATCACTATCCCAAATTTATTAAAAGAAAAAAAACATAAACTTAGTGGTAAATGAGATAGCATTATCAATTGAATGAGTAGCAACTACTTTATTTTATATTCTTTTTAAAAGTAAACAATTATATGTATTATTAGAATTTGTGATTTGAAATAAAAGATTTATCCGTAAAACTACAAATATTTAAATTCGATCTGCTATAATTGTGTTTCAGAATTCTTGGTTCTGTTCTTATTGTTGCTGGTCTATACTCTGTTCTATGGGGAAAGTACAAAGAATACAAAGAGCAAGAAGCTGAGGTTATGATTCCAGAGGCAATAAAATATGGATCAGGAAACAATAATGGTAGAATGGTAGCAATTATTGAAGATGTTAATGAAGCTGATGACCTAGAAATGGCCAAAACTGAAACTAACAAGAACTGTGATGCCACTAGTGTTCAAATTCCAAAACTTCCTATGACAAATAGAGAAGAGCCAAAAGCTTAATCAATTTTGAGGAAGATAATGTAGATATAACTAAAATAATTATAATGTTGCATTGTGGTCATAGAAAATGAGTCATAGGACTTTTTTTTAAAATCCCTCTAGCTATTTTCCTTTTTAACCTCTTATTCTTTTCCTTTTTTATTTTGTGCGAAGAAGTATTTAACTTTTTTACTTTGGATGTAATGTAAGCTTATGTTGAGAAATTAATCAAATGAAAAAGAGCAAATTAGAGTCTATGTTACATCAACTTTTCATAGAATACGTTCAAGGCGGTTTCAAATTCAATATTTTTAACTCTAGAATGGCATCATAAAAATAATAAAAAGTAGGCATTAATAACAATTAAGTGTTAACATAAATTATTAAGATAAGCTTCAAAATTGAGTAGAAAAAATAAATAATAATATGATTATAATTAGTATCTATTTTATTTTTTATTTACCGTAAAAACTTGTTATATATCTCTCAATATAAATATAATAAAATTCTTGATTTTATAATGAGTTATTGAGTAGTATATATATATAAATTAAAATTAAGAGTAACTCATAATCATTTTATGCATATTATACTTAAAATTTTCATTATTAAGAGAAGAGGAGTCAATACTCCTTCTATTATCACCGTAAATCTATTATGTAAATTTTTTGAGAGAGTCTTACAAATAAGAATACAAGTAATGAGGGTCCAAAGTTCTTTATGAGATACATGGTCCTCCTATTTATATAAGATGAAAAGTACACGTAACTGTATTACATTGAAAATATACAAAGATTATGGTTCGTATGAAGCCTTTGTTATGGTTCGAAGCACAATGTGCTTGCAAAATAAAGGAAAATAGACTTTACAAATAGGCGTACGGGAATCTGACATACAAGTTGAAAAGGTCTTAGGATCGGGTTGATGAAGTCTGGCATACGGATTGACTTAGTCATAGGGTTAGGTTGATGAAGTTGTACATAAGGGTTGACATGGTCATGGACTCGGGTCGATGAATACAAGTTAAAATGGTCTTGGACTTTGGTTGATAAAGTCTAAGGCATGATTATAACCAGTGAATCGTCCATCCAGTAAAATATCTCTAATCCTAGTACTAAATATAAATCTATCCCACATTCAACGTAAAGGATGTGACATTAATATAAGTTTAATTACTCGAAAATTTAAATTAATGAAATTTTTTGAAATTTCAAAATAAGAATGTTAAATATATCTAAAAATTTATTATACCTAAAATATTTCATGCAACATAGGTTTATGCAAGAGGCGTAAAAGATTATTATAAATTAAAAAAGATTATTATTTTTAGAATACCTTATAAAGTGATGTTTTAAAGTAATGAAATTTCATATTAGTATAGGTTTTTTTAAAAAGAAAATAAATTTTTAATAAAATAATAATAATCTGATTTATGAGAGTGAAATAACTTTCCCATCATCAATTAATGCCTGATGCAGATTCCACTAATGTTTCCAATAATGATTCACCATCTAAAGAACTGTAAGTAGCTTTAAATCTATGATTTCTTTTGATTGGTTGTTTGATAAAACAATGTTCGAGGGTACATTATTTCCAATTTTTCATGTGGCTGTCTTTTGCTTACATTCTCTTCCATGCGTGCATCAAAATTAGTGTTTGAAAATTGAATCAGTATTGATGTTCTAGTCACCAATATCTATTGGATATTTAATGTAAACCCTATGGAAACACTATCAAACCTCTATGACACAACATTGCAACATTGCAACAGCAGAGATTGTTGATTAATATAGAATTTTAGTTGTACGTAACGAGTCATTTAATACCCTTTACAGTATTATCGTTTTAACTGTTTTGTTTACTATTATTCTCTTAAAAAAAATTATTAGTACATGATTTAGTTGATTTGTAAACTATCAACCCTTGCTCTCTTTTATGTGTGACCTAGTTGTTACATTTATGTATAAAATTGGTGTCCGTGTAGATAATATTATACATCAATTATATGTGTATAATAAGGATCGGTTGTCCTTGTATTTCTCTTACTTAAAAAAATAATAATATAAAATTTATTTAGTAGAGATGGTAAATACTTAATTTGTTGGAGTCTCCCACCCTAAATAAATTGACTAAATTTATAAGAATATTATTAATTTGTTATATTTATTTGGTTTATATTATTAAATTATTTTTCAAATTGTTTATATCATTTAATTTTTTTTCTTATTTATACTATCCAATTATTATATTTATATTATTTTATTAGTCTACGTTTAACTACATCACACGTCATATAATTTAGTAGTATATTTAGAATAATAATTTATTTTAAATATATCACTTAATTATTTTAATTATTCTAAATCTATCACTTAATTACTTTAATTATTTCAAATTCATCCCTAATGTGGGATATCATTATACAAAGATTAACACAATGGTATATATATATATAAAACAAATGTAATAATTTTGTGATATAATAAGACGAAAAATAATTTAATGGTATGAAAAAAATAAATGTAATAATTTTATAATAATTTTATAAATTTATCTTAAATTAAATAAATAAAATATAATATTATAATAGAAAAATTATTGGTTGATTTTAAAACAAGCTTTAATATCTTTAGCTAGGCAAATAAAAACATAGAAATCTTCCATGAACATTAAAAGGTATAAACATAGGAAAATTAGTGTTTTCTATATCAAATATTATTTTTTATTTATCTGAACCCTCACATTAAATTGATTCACAATAAATTAATAATTTCTCATTATGTGGTATTATCAACAGGAAAATAAAATAAAATTGGCAATTATCATCTTAACTAAATGCTAATCCAATTAATCCACGTTCGTCAATCAAACATTCAACCCAACCAAACGATTTAGAGTGGTATGTACTATATAGGCTAATTGTCTACCTTAACCTGGATTTCATTTATAAATAAATTATAGATAACAATGGTCTAAAATGTGAATGAGAGTAGATCAAAAATTGATTTTACTTAATAAGTGGGAGCCTACTAATAATATTAATTATTTTTCTAAAATTTAAGTCACTTCATATAATAACTATTTAGTATAAATTATTTCTTATTAGAAAAAAAAAAGGAGTAAAAAATAACTTCTTAATTTTACATGTTCTTCCAACGTGGGTGAGAAGCAAGTTTGATATAGACATATAGTGTTATTAGAAAAAATTCTATAAAATGAGAGTTTCAAAAAAGTTGTCAAATTTTTTTAGAAATTAAATATCAAAATGTAATATCTAAATACATCAATAATTAAAATTGATAAACCAAATTAAAAACTTTTATGAGTACATAAATGAAAACAAAAACTTCCCTCTTTTTCTAGTAAGTTTTTTAATTTACTGTTTGATTGCTTTAATTAATATACTTATTCCATTTTAAAAAATAAAATCTTGATATGGGCTGATTATGTGCCTCATTATGTTAAGGTTAGGAAG
The DNA here is from genome assembly GCA_037013495.1 of Hippophae tibetana. Lineage (NCBI taxonomy): Eukaryota > Viridiplantae > Streptophyta > Magnoliopsida > Rosales > Elaeagnaceae > Hippophae > Hippophae tibetana. The sequence continues at coordinate 22,485,057 of CM072812.1, forward strand.
GTTCGTCATATTGAGCTTTTCTCACCAAAGAGGCTTGAAGCTCTTAGACCCATTAGAGAAGATGAAGTCTCTGCTATGGTTGATTCTATTTACAAAGACTGCACCAATTCTGGTACGATTTAAATATTTACTTTTCTTTCTTATTTCTTTGTTTCTTGATTAATTTTAAATCAATAACAAAGTGATTTAACTAATAGTTTGACAATAAGAGACATCATCTTATTTCATGGTACAAGTTTAAATCACACGAAATATTGTTTCATTTAAAAAGGTTTATGAATTCTGAGGGAGAAATAGATGAACAAGGAAAAGAATTCAAAGCAATTGTGGCCGGGGGTACTAAACTTGCTGCTTCACTTGCCATGTCAGAGCATATTCCTTGGCTTCGTTGGATGTTTCCTATAAAAGAAGAGGCTTTTAAAAAGCATGGAACTAGAGGGGGCATACTCACTAGAACTATCATGGAAGAGCGTACACATAAGAACGCAATAAGAGTGGTTACACCAAACTCCATTTTGTGGACGCATTGCTTACATTGCAAGACAAGTATGATTTAACTGAAGATACCATCATTGGAATCCTTTGGGTAAGTTTACTTAGGTTAAGTTTGAAACCATAAGTAAGTAATATTTACTTTTAAGAGAAATAATTTTGAGTACGTGTTCCTTCCTAAAATAATTATGAAAATACCACTCAAAAATCATTTCTTACATTTTTATTTCAATCAGTTAAATGCTTATCTTAGAACTACTTTTAACAAACTCACTTTACTTTGATCATTTTTCTTGAAATCATTTTTAAATGAAGCACATCCAACGTGCCCTTATGTAGTCAACAACAACTCATGATAAGTCTTAAAGCATGGTTGCTTGTGCTTGTGTAAAAAATAATTTTATAAAACACTTTCAGAAAGAGCGAATTATTTATCCTTCTTGATAGAAGCTAAAAAATGTGTTTTTTTTTCTTCCCTAAAAGTAGTTTTTGACAAATATTATTGTGTCTGTTTAGTTGTGTTTCTCGTGGAAGTTTACTTTTCCTTAAAGCATTGATAATATTTCTTAAAATTTTAGAAACATTTATCTTAGATATTACCAAACTTCTTAAAAAGTGTTTTGGTCATTAGAAACCAATTTCAACCCAAAAAAGAAATAGTTCCAAACAAATCCTTTATGTTTAATTCATAAGCGCTTTAACGTAGTCTCATAAACATAAACGAACATATCCTAGTTTTTCTTTATTTTTATAATTTTTCTTGAAAAAGTTGTAGAAATGATAACTAAGCAGGACATGATCAATGCTGGCATAGACACGACAACAAATTCAGCTGAATTGGCTATGACTGAGATAATTACAAACCCAAGAGTGAAACAAAAGGCCCAAAAGGAAATAAATTGTGTTGTCGGGTATGAACGGATCATAACAGAAAACGACTTCTCAAGCCTTTCTTATATACAATGTATTGCAAAGGAAGCACTCCGGTTGCATCCACCAACTCCTCTAATGCTTCCCCATCGAGCCAAAACAACCGTCACAATTGGCGGCTATGATATTCCTAAAGGTTCTAGTGTTGACATAAATGTTTGGGCAATAGCTCGTGATCCGACAGTTTGGAAAGATCCATTACAGTTCCGACCATAGAGATTCTTAGAAGAGGATGTGGACATTAGGGGTCATGATTTCAGTTTACTTCCATTTGGGGCAGGCCGTCGGGCATGTCCAGGATCTCAACTTGCTATATAACTTGGTCACATCTATGTTGACTAGCTTATTGCATCACTTCGATTGGAGCCTACTGTAATATTGTTTGGATTATAGGATGCCCTAATATAGAAAATATATTGAATAACAAAATGTATCATTTGTATGTACGTATATATATTTATTGAATAACAAAATGTATCATTTGTATGTACGTATATATTGGTGTGAAAGTATAATTATTTAATATGTTCATTTGTATGTATGTATATAATAGTGTGAAAGTAGAATTATTCAAAAAAAATTGAATTTAAAGGAGCTTTTGCCCGTGATGTAATATCTACTAGTCTTGCCACACAGAATAGTGGGGGGGGGGGGGGGGGGGGGGGGGGACACTAATAAAAGTTTACTTAATTTTTTTTAAAACCAGATTCGAACCTAGATTTAAAACGAAAAAAAGATGAGTATTACGTTGAATAATCTAAGAGGTAGACAAATTTTCTGGATTGACGTAACCATCACCACCAAAAGCTAAAGTGATACTCCTACCAATCACAGTAATTGTTTTAACAAAAAATAGAAGAAAATTTGTCCTAGAGTAGCATGTTATCAATGGATAACTTTCCCACAACGGTGTAAGAAAACAATCTACAAAACCGTATTAGCTTTGGGTATACAATAAAAGCATCTTTTACAAGCAGTTATGAGGCATTTCGTTTCAAGCATATACACATAATTGGCTAATTGCCAATAGAGTTCTAAGATTTCTTATTAGAAAACATAAGTATCCGTGCAGGTATTGTTAAAATATCATATTATGATAGACAAACCGCTCATCATTTTTTACATACAAGGACGGTTTCCTTTAGGAGTGATCTTGAATTATATGACTCGTAAAGAACTTTCCTCTGATGTTCTTATTTACCTCAGCTCTGAACATCTCTTCCTTGATCCCCCTCTTCACTTTCAGAAGTAACTGGAATTTGACATAATCTTCAATCACCTGTATTCATCGAAAACAGTTTCTCTAAGTAAGAAATCGGGTTTTTAAGCTCCAGTGCTTCAAAGCAACTTAAGACACTAAAGAAGGTAAAGAGTGAAAGAACAAAAGTAAGACTGTATATTAATTGGTGAAAAGACAACCTTGGCCTTGGCAAGAACAATGTCTTGAAGTTTGTATGGGGATAATGAATTGGATTTCTCCTGAAGAGACTGGACAACATGATTTGCTGCATCTTGAACCTCAGTAACATGAACTGGCACCAACTTCCATTCAGTTCCATGCCCCTCTGATATTTAAAGGTCCATCACTATTTTAGTGAACTACTTTTAAACAAATTAAACACAGAGCCAGAGAAGGGTGAAAAGGGAAGGACTTCCATAAGCCAGCCATTGGACAAAGGATAAACAAATTTGTTAAAATGTATGGGTTCCAGAGAAGAAGATGTGCACAGAAACATTAAGAAAAACAAGTAAGGACTTACTTTTGATGTACCCCAATACACCATAACATGATGTTTCAAGCAAAATTTAAAAGGATGCAAGTAGCGTTTACTCCATCGAATAATCATCATCTCTCCCTCACTTCTATCCTGCCTTCCACTTCCCACTGGAATCGACATAACTCTACTTACATCTACTTCTATCCGGCCCTGTAGTATTTTGAAAATATTACCTCTACTTAGCTCTAGTTACATCTACTTCTATCCGGCCCTGTAGTATTTTGAAAATATTACCTCTACTTAGCTCTAGTTTCCCCTTTAATCAAAAAGTACTATAAAAAAAGCTCTTGCTTCCCCCTAAGATTAGCATTACGATTACATGTTTCTTTATTGATAAGTAGAAAGATACATAAACCACTAGCAATTAGCAAATAGATCATTTGTCTTTTATTGAAGACAATTTCTACCTGAAAGTTATTTTCTACAACACCATAAGATATCCCAAATAATTCAAGTATAATTTATCATTCGACTTTTAAAGAAAATTTCTCTACAAAAATTATCAGATATTTGAACTTGGTGGCTCACCCTAAGTGATTCAAACAGTAAGATGAAGTTGAACATTTCTAGTAAATGATCTCGAAGTAATTAAAAAAAAACAATTGAGCTTCAAGCAGATAATGTTATTTACAGAGATTTTAACGCAATCATGGGCAAGCTTAAACTCCTCCAACTGCTTGAAACATTGCATATTGAATAAAAAAAATTACCTTGTTTAACGCCCAAGTCAGAGGGGGCAAAGCAGTCATGGGCAAGCTTAAACTCCTCCAACTGCGTGAAGTTCATCCAAGGTTTGACCCACACTTTGGCTTCATATATCTTCTTCTTACCAGCGTCAATTGCTTCCAAAGTCAGATGATATAGCTTCCCAGCGACCACCTGCTCTCTTGCCTTCACCACCCTCGTAAACTCAAGCAGGGAATTCTAGACATATCAACCAACAACAAATTCACAAACGAAATTTCCACGAAACAATACTAATAACAAAATAATTGAAATCAATGAATCAAGATAGAAGCTTTGATTAAAGATAGAAACATATGATGAATTATGGGCATTTGGTGGCGAAGAAGACCTGTTGCTTATTGTGCTCTTGGACGGCGAAGCGAGCTAGGGTTTCGACACGTAGGCTGTTTTCAGAGGCCTCGTTCATATCTTCGATTCTGTTAAGTTTCATCTCGATCATATGGTCATCGCTGGAAAAACCTAATTCGCAAAGGCCACAAAACATGAACAAAAATGCTATGGCGGGCAAGATAAACTGTTTCATCGTGATCCTCGTTGTTTACTGATTAGAGATTGAGAAGAGAATTTTGTTTTTGTATAATCAAGTTGATGATTGATAGCTTAAGAGTTGGGATTTTTAATGGTAGGTGTTGGGTTTGGACTGTATATGAAGGAAAGCAAATTGGACATTTTCTTCTTGCGGCCTCTTTCAATTGTTTGCGTTCGGAGCGGTTCTTTTGATTTGTGAATTGTTACTATAGATCGGGTTGGATCCGGAGTTGTTTCAAGAGTGTTACTAAATTTGTCCACATTTCTTCTAGGTTAGCCCATTTGTTGAATTTTACTTTGAAAAGATGCAACCATCTACACTTATTTTCTAAAAGATGCACATTTATCCCTTTATTTTGATCAAATATAGCCCCTCATTTTATATTATATATATTAAAATAATAATAATTATTTTTAATTATTATATAATTTATTTAAAATTATATTTTTTTATTAATTAACTAATATTGTTAGTAAATAACATATTTACAATTATCTTGATTGTAATTATTTATTTATACAAGTTTATTTTATCTTTTTATAAAATGTTATTTATATTAAATAACATAAATAATTATTATTTTTTACGATTAATTATCTTAAATTTTTTTATCAATTAAATAATATAAATTAATTATGAATTATTAATAATTAAAATATTGAAAAAAATTTAAATTAAATTATTTTTCTTTTCTTAAACAATTTTATTTATATTTATTTTGTAAAATTTTATTTGTTTTAAGTAATATAAATAATTTTTTAAAAAATAATTAATTAATTAAGAAATTAACAATTATAAATCACATGAACTTGATTTGTCTATATTAGATATAAAAATATAAATCATACATTATAAATTTTTGTATAAAGTTATCAATATATTTTATACTAATAATTACTATTTTTCTTAATCCTTTAATTGTTGTATAATAATTTATTTAGAATTCTTATTTTTTATATCAATTAAATAATAAATTATTAGTATCTAAATAATTATCTTAAATAATATTTTAAATATTAATTGTTTAATAAAATTTTTAAATATTAATTATATTATAATTTTAATAAAATTAAAAATTATTTTTAATTATTTTTAATATAATTTAATAGTAAAATGAATAGATGTACACATATATATTTTAAAGCCATCAATGACATAAAATATAATATTAAAAAAATTCAATTTTTAGTATCATATTGAATTTATTTGCGACCTTTAAAAGGATCACCAACTTCCAGCATACTTTTAACTTTTAAAAACTAATAATTAACATGATTGTGATTTCATATCTCAATATTTGTAATATTATTTATTATTTTTAGAATATATTTTCTATCAATTATGTAACTTTTTTTTTTCTAAATCTCTAATTGAATATTTAAAAAAATTATAATAATCTTGAATTTTATTGACTTAAAATACCAAATCATCCTATGCTCTAAGAAAAACGAATAATTTCTCTTTAAGATTGTTTTCTAATTAACCTTTTCCAAGTAGCACACATTGCTTGAATGAAGTGATGATTCTTCCTTTAGATGTTGTGGAGTGTATAATAGAAACAAGACATTTTTACAAAATTAACTATTTGTATAATTTTTTGCATTATTTAAATAAGATACAATACAAAATATATTTACATAACACTTTTATAACTATTAACACAAAAATATGTAACATAGTCATTTGCATTGCTTTTTTTTTCTTTTTTCTTTTTTTTTTTGTTGGTGCAATGAGACCCCTAAAATTATGTACATATTGCTTGAAAATATAGTTCATTTTATTAGCTAAAGAAATCAAAGAATCTTGAAAGATCATCTAGAATTGAGATATACACTATTACAAAAGGGGTATTTAAGTTGATATATAAAGTCGATTTAAAAAAACCGACTTATAATGAATTTAAAGTTGGTTCGGTGTAGAACCGACGCTATCCACGTAGGATGTAGCATCGATTGATGTGTCAAACTGACGCTACACGTGAACGTAGCGTCGGTTGACGTGATGAACCGACGCTACACACGTGGATAGAATCTTTTCTTTTTTTTCTTCTCCGAATAGAAACTATTCCAAACGCTGCATAACTCTCAAAAACCCAAAACCTCCTCGACTCATTCTCATTTTCCGGCCACCTACGATTACCAATTCCAACACCGATTATTAGATTTTCTTTCTCTCTAACTAATCTTTTAGATCCCTTATTTTTTTGAGCAAAATACTCAAAAAATTTATACTCATTTTTGACTTATAAAACACCATTTTTTCTTTATTTTCTTCATTTTGTCACTTCATTTACTCTTGTAAGTATTTCTATTAATTCTACACATTTATTATTTATATTTTTTCTGTTATTATGTGTTATTATTTTTATGTATAAATTTTTGTATTATATATGTAGGTTTGTATTATAACATTAGGAGAAAAATATGATTATCTTGAATAACATAGAACAACACAATAATAATTTTATTAATTAATATTTTATTTTTTCAATTATTTATATTATTTAAATTATTTGTTAAACGTATATTTTTTCTTGCTATTATTTAGTGATCGAATAGAGATTTTAATTTAAATATAATAAAAAATAAGTAAATTTTATATAAAAAAAAATTAAATCGATTCACGCGTTGAACCGACTTTAAATTTTAAATCATTTCATTTAAAGTCAATTTTTAATCGATTATAATAACATTTTTTATAGTAGTATAAAACTTGTAGGTTCTATTATAATCAAAAAATCGACTTTAATATATTTTTATAGTAGTATGTAACTTTTAGGTTTAGTATAATCAATTTCATGCTTTTCAATAATTAACTTCTGTGAGACGTAATATGCATTCATTAGAGAAGTACTTGATTTAATATTCGTTTAAAGAGTAATGGTTATGCCTGTGCTATAAAAATTGTGAGCTTAATATGCCCCGAAATTTGGGTTTTTGCGTACTGATTGTATTCTATTGGTCCTTGTTAATAATGTGACTCTACTCATATATTTTATTATTATTTCTTTAGCCGTATATGAGTTGGTGCTAAGAAATCCCTCTATATAAATTATATTGGTCCAACTGACGTGGATGAGCAACAAAAGAAAAAAAGAAGTTCAAAAATCTCTCCATATAATCCGGAGAGAAGGATAGAGTTTTGGCTCTATAAAAGCCATACTTTCTCTCAATAGATACATATCAGAAGCGTAGAAAAGAAAAGAGAGATAATTTTTCTGAGAAAGTTTTGAAAAGAAAAATTAAGAGAGCTAATTTGTGAAGTTTTACCCACAAATTGAAGATACATATTTGTTGTATTTGAGTGAGAGATCCACCTAAAGGTGAAGTGTGTAATCTCATCTTATTATAGTGGAAGTTTAAGTGGCCTACGGGTTCCGTGGTTGTTACTTTCATTTTGAAAGGTTTTTCCACGCTAAATTCTTGGTGTTATTTTTATTCTATCTTGATTAAGCCAATTATCCTCGGTGTGTGGAATTTATTTCTTTACAACCATCTATTTTTCTTTTCCCTACAAAGTGGTATCAGAGCCTTGGTTTTATTCAATTACTATTCACAAAGTACTGTTCATATATACGGTACTATTCTGTCGGTAGGCACTATTCATAGAGTACTGCTCAAATCAGACATTGAATGGGCCGTTCTAAATCGAAAGTGTGCTGCTCAAATCAGACAATGGATCGACAAAAGCATTTTTCAAAATTTTGCTAATGAACACGATGCTTACGTTCTTTGGCAAAAGTTGGAGAAAATGTATGCAAGGATAACTGCACAGAATAAAGCAAATCTGATGCGACGATTAGTCAATTTGAAGTATAAAGACGGAAGCAGCGTATCAGAACATATGAGTGAGTTCCAAGGCATTGTAGATCAACTCAACTCTATGAAGATGACTGTAGATGACGAGCTACAAACGTTATTGATGTTGAGTTCTCTACCAAAAAGTTGAGATACTCTAGTTGTGTCAGTTAGCAACTCAGCTCCTGACGGTAAGCTTACCATGGATATGGTAAAAGACAGAATGTTAAATGAAGAGTCTCGACGAAAAGATGAAGGATATACTCATGACACTAAAGCGCTTGTCATGCAGAAACAAGGCAAGCAAAAATGGCGGGGGAGAAGTAAAAGTAAAAATCCCCGTAACCAAAGTCAACAAAGAGGATGGTCGAAGTCTAGATCAAGGTATGACATGAAGTGTCATCATTGTGGCAAGCTTGGACACTTCATTCGAGAATGTAGAAGGTTAAAGGCAGAATAATCCAGAAATCAGGAAGCAGAAACCCGAACAAATGACACCACAACTGTCACTGAAGAAGTTGTCATCGTTCGAGATGCTGATTATGTCAATCTTGCATGCCAAGACACTACTTGGGTAGTTGACTCAGGCGCTTCCTATCATGTCACCTCATGACGGGAATTCTTCTCAACCTACACTCAAGGTGATTTTGGACGTGTGAGGATGGGAAATGATGATGCATCAAAAATTGTCGGCATTGGAAATATTATCTAGAGACTAATCTTGGATGCAGATTACTTCTGAAAGATGTGAGACATGTTCCTGATATCCGCTATTTGATCTTTACCGGTATGCTTGATGATGATGGATACAATAATTATTTTGGTGAAGGAAAGTGGAAGCTCACCAAAGGCAATCTGGTAATAGCTCAAGGCAATAAAGATACATCACTCTACATCACAGAAGCCAGACTGTGTAGAGGATAAGTAAATGCCACAAGGAAAGAATTTCCTACTGAGCTATGGCATAAGCGACTCGGCCACATAGTGAAAAAGGTCTCAGAATTCTTTCCAAAAATGAGCTCTTACCAGGAATGAAAGGTACTCCCTTGCAAACTTGTGTTGACTGTATTATGGGAAAACAACATAGAGTTGTATTTCGTAGTCTTGCACCATCTAGAAAGGAAAATATTCTAGATTTAATACACAGAGATGTCTGTACAATGAGTTGTAAGTCATTAGGAGGTGCTCACTATTTTGTGACCTTTATTGATGACCATTCTAGAAAAGTATGGACTTTTGCTTTGAAAACTAAAGATCAAGTACATGAATCTTTCAAGCAGTTTCATGTAAAAGTGGAGAGAGAAATTGGCAGACGTTTGAAGTGTGTACGTGCAGATAATGGTGGTGAGTATCGTGGACCATTCGAGGAGTACTGCAAAAGTTTTGGCATCAGGCTGGAAAAATCAGTACCAAAGACACCTCAACACAATGGTGTCGTAGAGAGAATGAACAGAACCATCTGTGAAAGAGTCAGATGTATGCTCTCAAATGCAAAATTGCCAAACTCCTTTTGGGGGGAGGCAATGAGGACAACAATCGATTTAATCAACCTTTCTCCATCAGTTCCACTGAACTACGATGTACCGGAAAGAGTTTGGACGGGGAAGGATGTTTCTTACAAACACTTGAAAGTATTTGGCTGCAGAACATTTGTTCACATCTCAAGAGATGAGCGATCCAAGTTGGATGGAAAAGCAAAACAATGTATCTTTATGGGATATGCCCATGAAGAATTTGGTTACAGACTTTGGGATCCTATTAGCAAAAGGATTGTCAGAAGTAGAGACGTAGTATTTCTTGAAGATCAAACAATCGAGGATTTTGAGAAATCCAAGAAACCACAGTCAGATGAAATTCCAGTTAATCTGGACCCAGTCTCTTCACCAATAAATCCTGATGACGGGGGAGTTACACCAGATACTGATGATGTCAATCCACCAACTAACAGTTCAGAACTAGAACAAGTTTCTGAACAAGTCCAACCAGAAGTACAGACAAGGAGATCCACCCGAGTACGACAACCTAGTCGTATATATTCTCCTAACGAGTATGTGATGCTTACTGAAGGGGGAGAACCAGAGAGTTATGACGAAGCTATCACTGATTAGCATAAGACTGAGTGGTTAAAAGCCATGCAGGAATAAATGAAATCTCTGCATGAGAACCACACATTTGACCTAATGAAACTACCATAGGGAAGAAAAGCTCTCAAGAACAAGTGGGTGTATAGAATCAAAAGTGAAGAAGGCAGCTCGCAACCACGGTACAAAGCAAGATTGGTTGTGAAAGGATTCGAACAGAAGAAAGGCGTTGACTTCGATGAAATATTCTCACAAGTAGTTAAAATGTCTTCAATCCGAGTTGTTCTTGGTTTGGTAGCTAGTCTTAATCTGGAGGTTGAACAACTTGATGTAAAGACTGCATTCTTACATGGTGATCTTGATGAGGAAATCTATATGGAGCAGCCCGAAGGTTTCCAAGTCAAAAGCAAAGAGAAGTTGGTATGCAAGCTAAAGAAGAGCTTGTATGGTCTGAAGCAAGCACCAAGGCAGTGGTACAAAAAGTTCGACTCATTCATGGAGAAAAATGAATACAACAGAACGACGGCTGATCACTGCATCTTCATCAAGAAATTCTCTGATGGTGATTTTATTATTCTTTTGCTTTATGTTGATGATATGTTAATTGTGGGTCAAAATATTGACAAGATTAACAAGTTAAAGAAGGAGTTGAGCAAGTCCTTTGCAATGAAGGACTTAGGACCTGCCAAGTAGATTCTTGGCATGACGATTACCCGCAACAGGCAAAAGCAAAAGATCTGGCTTTCCCAAAAATGGTATGTTGAAAAAGTTCTTGAAAGATTCAACATGAGCAAAGCTAAACCCGTTAGTTGTCCACTTGCAAGCCACTTCAAACTTAATGTGAGTCAATGTCCCTCAAGTGAGGAGGAGAAATCAGAGATGAGCAAGGTGCCTTATGCATCGGCAGTTGGCAGTCTAATGTACGCTATGGTATGCACTAGACTAGACATTGCACATGTTGTTGGCGTTGTGAGCCGATTCCTATCAAATCTTGGAAAGGAACATTGGGCAGCTGTCAAATGGATACTTAGGTATCTCAGAGGAACCTCCAGTCATTGTTTATGCTTTGGTAATAATAAACCTGTATTAGAAGGATATACAGATTCAGATATGGCTGGCGACGTAGATACGAGAAAATCTATATCTGGGTATCTAATAATATTTGGAGGGGGAGTTGTTTCATGGAAATAACGATTACAAAAGTGTATTGCCTTAAGTACCACAGAAGCAGAGTACATTGCAATTACTGAAGGTTGTAAGGAGATCCTGTGGATGAAAAAGTTCCTACAAGAATTGCATCAGAACCAAGAAAACTATGTTCTTTATTGTGACAGTCAAAGTGCAATTCACCTTAGCAAGAACCCAACCTTCCACTCAAGGTCCAAACACATCGACGTAAGGTATCATTGGATTCGTGATGTGTTGGAACATAAACTACTGGAAGTTGAGAAGGTTCACACCAATGATAACGAGGCAGATATGATGACAAAGACCGTGACTAGAGAAAAACTTGCTATCTGTAGAAAGATTGCAGGTATGGAAGAGCCATGTCCCACATAAGGTGGAAGGGGGAGATTTGTTAGTCCAACTGATGTGGGCCAGCAACAAAGGAAAAAAAAGGTAAACACTCTGGCGTCGAAAGAAAAGAAGAAAAGAAGAAAAGAAGAAAAGAAGAAAAGAAGAAAAGAAAAGGAAGAAAAGGAAGAAAAGAAAAAGAAAAAGAAGATCAAAAATCTCTCTGTATAATCCTGAGAGAAGGATGGAGCTTTGGCTCTATAAAATCCATGCTTCCTCTCAATAGATACATATCAGAAGCGGAGAAAAGAAAAGAGAGAGAATTTTTCTGAGAGAGTTTTGAAAAGAAAAATTAAGAGAGCCAATTTGTGAAGTTTTACCCTGTGACAGTCAAAGTGCAATTCACCTTAGCAAGAACCCAACCTTCCACTCAAGGTCCAAACACATCGACGTAAGGTATCATTGGATTCGTGATGTGTTGGAACATAAACTACTGGAAGTTGAGAAGGTTCACACCAATGATAACGAGGCAGATATGATGACAAAGACCGTGACTAGAGAAAAACTTGCTATCTGTAGAAAGATTGCAGGTATGGAAGAGCCATGTCCCACATAAGGTGGAAGGGGGAGATTTGTTAGTCCAACTGATGTGGGCCAGCAACAAAGGAAAAAAAAGGTAAACACTCTGGCGTCGAAAGAAAAGAAGAAAAGAAGAAAAGAAGAAAAGAAGAAAAGAAGAAAAGAAGAAAAGAAGAAAAGAAGAAAAGAAAAGGAAGAAAAGAAAAAGAAAAAGAAGATCAAAAATCTCTCTGTATAATCCTGAGAGAAGGATGGAGCTTTGGCTCTATAAAATCCATGCTTCCTCTCAATAGATACATATCAGAAGCGGAGAAAAGAAAAGAGAGAGAATTTTTCTGAGAGAGTTTTGAAAAGAAAAATTAAGAGAGCCAATTTGTGAAGTTTTACCCACAAATTGAAGATACATATTTGTTGTATTTGAGTGAGAGATCCACCTAAAGGTGAAGTGTGTAATCTCATCTTATTATAGTGGAAGTTTAAGTGGCCTATGGGTCCCGTGGTTGTTACTTTCATTTTGAAAGGTTTTTCCACGCTAAATTCTTGGTGTTATTTTTATTCTATCTTGATTAAGCCAATTATCCTGGGTGTGTGGAATTTATTTCTTTACAACCATCTATTTTCCTTTTCCCTACAAAGTAATGCTATATAACGTAATTTTAAAGTCAGTTTCAGTCATAACTCATTCATATTTATTGCGAAAAAAAAACGTAATATAAATAAGCAAATCAAAGCAAGGGGATGATAGAGTCATAACACAGAACATGACTCTAAAAATAGTGTTCTGAGCATTTTTTTTATAGTGAAAATGTGGGTTTTCAAAGTATTGCTATATATAATAGAAAAGTCATAAAACACACTCTCAATATCTTAACAATTCCTATCAGGCTCCAAAAATCTTTCCATGTACATTAATGAAATTAATATTATTCTATCATAAATATAAAAACAAAAATCTTTCCATGTACATTAATGAAATTAATAAACAGCCATAAATTCTTTTGTAATGTTTCCAATTACGTTTTAAGTTGGTTTAGTAGTTCTATGATAATTTCACTTATTGTTATTATACTTCTTTTTAAACACATTTGTATCTTATTTAAAGAAAATAATATTATTCTATAGTTAGCACTACTCATGCCTCTTAGCTCTATTTTTTAACAGTTCAATTCATGTGCATGATTTTTTTTAATATTTATGATATTTGAATAATATAACATCTAAAAACCTTTTTTCCTTTCTTTCTTGATTTGTTTTTGGTTTTTTGGTTGAAGGGAACATCTAAAAATCTTGAAAATATAAAGGAAAAAAAATGAAAACAGCAAAAACTAAAAAAGATTTAGGCTAAAGTGGATGTAATAACCCTGCGCTTAATTCTAATTCTTACTATTTTTTTCGTCACCGAACATATATCACAGAGGTAGGCATTTTTTTCTTCTAAAATAGACAAACCAATCTAAATCCAAGCCAAAATTTAACTTATATTTTTTTGAGTTTGATTGTTACAACATGGATTGTTATTTGAACAAAGTAATTTTTATATAAAAATAAAAATATAAAATGATAAAGTATCAAGAAGTCAAGAATTTGATTTAAACTAAGTTTTTACCTTTTTGTTTGTTATTCATTTAATGATTATATTCAATAAGATATTTATTTTGATAAAATAAGGTGGATTTGAATATCACATTATCTTCACGTTAATATTCCTTAAATTGACTTTATAAATTGATTTGAAAGTTGATTATTTTTGAATAATAGGTTAATGCACTACTACAAAAAAATATTTAAGTCGATATTTAAAGTCGGTTTGGTGTAGAATCGACGCTATCCACGTAGTACGTAACGTCGGTTCTAAGTGTCAACCGACGCTACACTACGTGGATAGCGTCGGTTCACCACGTTACATCCACGTGTAGCGTAGTAAAGTCGTTGACGTGTCGGACAGACGCTACACGTGGACGTAACGTCGGTTGACGTGGTGAACTGACACTATCCACGTAGCGTAGCATCGGTTGACATCTGGAACTGATGCTATCCACGTAACATAGCGTCGGTTCGACACGTCAACTGACATTACATCCTATGTGGATAGTGTCGGTTGACATGTAGAACCGACGCTACACACATGAATAAATTCTTTTCTCTTCTTTCTTTTCGAGACAGAAACTATTCCAAACGCTGCATAACTCTCAAAAACCCAAAACCTCTTCCACTTCTCTTCCATTCTTTCTCATTTTCCAACCATCTACGACCACCAATTCTAGAGTCGGTTAGTAGGTTTTCTTACTCTTTAACGAATCTTTGAGATCCTCTATTTTTTTGAGCAAAATATTCAAAAAAATTATACCTATTTCTTACTTACAAAACACAATTTTTTCTTCATTTCCTTTATTTTGTCACTTCATTTACTCTTGTAAGTATTTCTATTAATCTTACGCACTTATAATTCATATTTTTTCTGTTATTATGTGTTATTATTTATGTGTATAATTTTTTGTATTATATATGTAGGTTTGTATTATAACATCAAGAGAAAAATATGATGATCTTGAATAACATAGAAAAATACCATGATAATTTTTCCGATATTATTTTTTAATTATTTGTATTATTTATAGTATTTGTTAAACAGATTTTATTTTATTTTTGTTATTATTTAGTGATCGAATATAAGTTTTAATTTAAGTATAATAGAAATGAGTAAATTTTGTAAAAAAAAATAAAAAATATTTAATATCCGTTCACACATTGAACCGACATTAATACCCCTTTTTTAAATTTTTTTAAAACTATCAAGATAAACTTGAATTAAAAAATATCTCAAAATTTAACTAACAAACCTACGACAATCCTAATATATTATATACAAAAATATAAACTACAAAAGTATATCATAAAAAAAATAAAAATAAAAATCATTGTATACAAAAATATAAACTACAAAAATATATTATCAAGAAAAATAGAAATAAAAATCAATTTTAATTTGTAAGAGCTTTTAGAGCTCATTTAAAAATAGAAAAATAAGTAATATTAAATTTAAAAAATTTATTTACTACAACTTATTATATAATAATATATAATAAAGTATGTTACATTCAAAAAACAAACTAGATTATTTTAACTAATAGATAATTATAACATTAGTCGTTGTTTTACAATGAGTTGTAATATCTATACCAGGGGTGTCAAATGTCTAAGAGACACACTAATAAGATATAATATGGAAAAAAAATTAATAAAAAATTAATAATTTTTTATATATTTAAATATTATATTATTTATTATTATTATAAATAGATAAAATAAAATAAAAACTAATTAATTTTTTTTCATATAAATTAATATAAAAATCCAACCTAATTAATATCAAAATACACGACTAAATTGCGACCGTCTAATTTAGAAAACGTGGCCAAAAACATGTCGTTCACTAGAAAACGAAAGCAAAATTTACAAAAACATTGCATTTGAGATCCTTCTCTTCATGAGCACGCACTACGTTCCAATTTTCACGCAATTCTCTCTCTCTCTCTCTCTAAAGAGTCTCGCATCTACACAGATAATAGAGAGTGAGTGTGTGTGTGTGTGTGTGAGAGAGAGAGAGATGGTGCTAATGGACATAGTAGAGCCCAATACTTGCATTAGAGGTTGCTGCAAGAGTACCACAATCCCTCTTCATCTTTCTCCTTCTTCATATACTATCCTTTCCCCTATTGCTCGAGGTAGGTTACTTTCATTTCTCTTTTGCTTTTTATTGTTAGGTTGCACTTTAATTGATTGGAAATTGAGTTGAATTTAGTTATTGAATGCAATGAAATGTTAAGGTTAAGAAACACGGGTTGTTAAAAATTTTGGGTAATTTTTGTTTATGTTATTATTGATGTTTAGTTTTGTGTCTGTATGTGAGAGTAGGGGCAGAGAGTATAGTCTACGAAGCGATGTTGTGCGGGAAAAGGGTTGCTATGAAGAAACCCATATTGTCTACTTCTGAAGACCTTGATAAGTTCCACAAGGAGTTGCAACTGTTATGGTAATATTATTGGTGTTATTATTGTTATTTATATTTTCATGCATTCTATTTGCATATGAAGTTGTCAATTGATGTTTTAGGAATCTATTTTAAGCAATTTCATTTATTAATATTTTTTTTAAATGATCTTGAAGTAAGCTAGATCATCCTGGACTTGCAAAGCTGGTTGCCGCACATGCTAAGCCACCAAACTACATGTTTTTCTTTGAATTCTTTGAACCTCCGAATCTTGCGGGCAAACTACACTTGGAAGAATGGAATCCAAGTGTTGATCAAGTCCTCATAATTGCGATAGACTTAGGTACAGGTTTTCTTCGCCATTGAATTTATTTATTTATTATATCAAGGTATTGTTTTTGTAAATGCAAGTCCATATCGATATCAAATTATTAGCTGAAACTTCATATTATTACACATCTATCATGTATTATCTAGTTGCATGTTTTTTTCCTTTTCAATTCATGTTATATCCAAGGATGAGTTGCTTGATATTTTACCCTTTTTCCCCTCTCCCGTTCTTTTCTTTGTCCAGCCAAGGCTTTGCAGTATCTGCATAACCTCGGGGTTTTACATAGGGATGTGAAACCAGCAAACGTTCTAGTAATGCCTATCATAAATTTCTGATCTTCTTTTCAGTTTTCAATTAATATGCTTCAACCATAGTTGGATTTTTTTTTTGTGGTAAAAGATATCTAACTCTGGTAACATAACTGAAGCAATGTTATTTGCTTATGACACAGCTTGACAAATATCTTCATCCCCGCCTATCAGATTTTGGTCTGGCAGAATACAAGAAAGATCTTAAACAAGTTTCTGTTGAGAATTGGAGGTCATCTGGAAAACCTACTGGTGGTTTTCACAAAAGAAATATGGTTGGCACTTTAATTTACATGGCTCCTGAAATTTTGAAGAAGGAAGTGCATACAGAGAAGTCAGACGTATACAGTTTTGGTATATCAGTGAAGTATGGCCTTAAAACATATTGATTATGAAATGGACACTTGCATATCTTCTGCTTTTATACTTTCTGAGTCATGGATTATTGGATTGTGTAATTGGTTAAACATATTGTTTGATTTTAATTCCATATGCATGTTTGTTTTTTGTTACTAGAACATGCCAACATTGACTGTTATGTTTTCCTATGACATTATGACCATTATTTTATTTTGGATAATGTTTATTACTTCCCTAGCAACTTTTCTTTTAATGACAATTTTATCCAACATTAACGACAATAAATTTGTATTCATCATAGGGGATAATTCATGCAAAGTTTGCAGGCAAACAAATTATTCATCATTTTTTTTTCTGTTTTGTGTTGTGAACGTGAATGAGAAATGGCTCTATTGCAGTGAGCTTCTTACTGGCGTTGTTCCATATACCGATCTTCGTGCAGAAGCCCAGGTTAGTTATTAAACTATGTTCCCTTTTGGCTTTCAGATTGATTGCTTATTACAAGTCACTCTAAAGTCTAAATATTTACATTGGTGCTCATTTCTTCCTATCAGCTAAGTTTCTTACACACTATAATCTGTATATATGGCACAAATTACTTTTTTTTATTAATCATCATACACCTCATTTCCTTAATTTTACATTCAGGTTTAATGCCCTTAAATATCTCCACTCAATAAAGGCTGTTTTCTAATTCCCCATCACTCCATCATCAATAGCATTGCTTGTATTGTGATCAATGTCCCTCTAAGCACTCCATTCTTACAAAATTTAGTTGCTTTTGTTCTAACAAGTTCATACAGTGGTACATGTTCAGACACAAGTGTAATCATGTTTTAAGCATGGGTTTAGGTTAAAACATGGAGCAATATTATATGGTATCTATTCTATTCTAGTTAATTTGACTCCACAAATTTGTTAACAGAAAACCCGTAGTTGTTAATGTGGAGTATCTAACTTGAAACATACTTGTGATAGGCCCACACTGTGCTGGAGATGAACTACACTGAGCAGCAGCTTACAGCAGCTGTGGTGTCTGATGGACTGCGACCTGCCATTGCTGATCCGGAATTAAATGTACCTTCAATTTTGTTGTCCCTGATTCAAAGATGTTGGGACACAAATTCTCAAAATCGACCGTCTTTTGACGAGATTATTGGTGAACTTGATTTGATATTAAAATATAGAAAGCAAGCAAAGCCACAAAATATGATCCTCACCGAAGCTCCTGTTTCTTATGCTGATCAGCATAAAGGTTTTTCCAACAACTACAAATATTTTGAAGAGAGTATTAACTGGTCTGCTCAGGGAGAACATTTTTCCAAGAAAGCTTCTTATGAAGCTAATATATGTTTAACTAGTTGGCTTGATTGTTCATGTGATCCTGTGGAATATCGTCCAGTGCTTTCTTGGGGATCCTTTGCTACATGTGGGAGAAGGGAGACTATGGAGGATACACATTTTCTTCTGCCTCATATGTGTAATGAAAAAGATATCTTTGCATTTGGTATCTTTGATGGTCATAGAGGTACTTGATTATTTTGAATGATATTTCTCTTTTACCCTTTCTATGGCAATGAGAACCCTTGTTCGGCATTTGTTGAAAATATTGTTGAACAAAATTTAGTTAGGCATGACTAGGTCTCCTGAAAATATCAAGCCCAAAAGAGAGAATCATAGTTATTTCTTTAAAATAACTGATAGATAACTTAATTTCCTATTTTTAACTCTAGTAAATTCTTTTATTCTTCCTTGGGCTTTTGGTAAACTTAAGCTTTATTTCATTAATTGTGTAATGATGAATTTCAATGGAAGACATACAGGTGCCGCAGCCGCAGAGTTTTCAGCTCGAGCTTTACCAGGATTCTTGCAGGCTTTGGGTCCCACATCCAGGTTCCTTTAGTCCTTCAATTTTCTTCCAAACCTCGCATGATTATGTGTATAAATATGATCATAACTATATGTATTAATAATGCAGTCCCGCTGATGCGTTGCTGAAAGCGTTCGTCAAAACAGATATTGAATTCAGAACTGAACTGGAGTGTTATCGCAAATCCAAGAGAGTTACTCAGAAGGATTGGCATCCTGGTTGTACTGCAATAGCAGCTCTTGTTGTTAGGAGCAAGCTTTTTGTTGCTAATGCTGGTGATTGTCGGACAATCTTATGTCGGGCTGGCTGTCCCATAGTTTTAAGCAAGGTTCAACCTATTTACTTTATTTATTTATTTGATTAAATCTATGCTTACATATTAGGCGTCATTATATCCAATACAATTAACTTTGACATATTAGGATCATGTTGCTAGCTGTCTTGAAGAGAGAGAGCGGGTCGTTAGTGCAGGGGGAGAAGTCAAATGGCAAGTTGATACATGGAGGGTTGGTTCTGCTGCTCTCCAGGTTCATCTCTTTGACCTTGCTTCTATAGAAACACTCATTTTGCGTTCATTTTCTAGTTCCATATCCGGAGAATTGAAGATGTGAACGGAATTTGCTACGTGTATCATTTTTTCCCCGCTTTGTTTTTGGGTTCATTCTTAATATTCATACTCTGCATTTTTATATTTACCCTGAATTCAATAATAGACAACTATCTTTTTTTCCCCAATATTTTCTGTGTTGGCATTTTTCTATTAATAGGTCACTCGTTCTATTGGGGATGATGACTTGAAGCCCGCTGTAACTGCTGAGCCTCAAATAAATGAAACTACTCTATCAGCAGAGGATGAATTTTTGGTAAGTAGCTTTATTTTGATGAAAGCAGTTGCAAACTTGCACATAGTTTATCAAGGAATCCGTAATTTAATTTATTTAAAGTCAAAGAAAAAAAATAAGAAATTGTTAGATTTAAAATTGTGGAGTTGAATATTATGGGTATATAGCAAGTATAATATATGCAAAGTAAGCATTTGAATTTCCTAAGTGAAAGAACAAATGTAGTCTCCCATTTATGGTCTCTATTCTTATGCCTACATGTCCCATACAACAAAGGATGTAATAAACTTTGGCACCGTTTATAACAGCTTAGGATTTTTCTAAGAGTGCTAGCTTATCAGTGCAATTGAGCATTTTGATCATGTTTTATTAGGGGGTGGCAATTCGTATTAGTTGGGCCAGTTTGAGCTTAATGGAGCTAACTCAACCCAAATTGATGAAACCCCAACTTAATTTAAATTTAATTTGAGCTAACAAAAGTGAGTTGGAACCCAAACGAAGCACAAACAAACTGGTCCAAACTAATTCGAATTGTTAATTACATGTTTTTTATAAATAAAAATATATATTTAATGATTGAAGTTTATCAGCTCAAACATTACACAAAATACCAAAAATGAGGTAAATAATATTAAAACAATTGGTTTTTGAAATAAATGATAAATTAACATTAAATGAATAAATCACGCACACAACAAAGTCTATTGAGATAATACAATTCTTCACACACACCTGTTATGTTGCAATAACTAGTTAATTACAAAACAAAAACACTAATAAACATAAGCTAAAGAAAGCTAATTCTTAAAGCAAGAAGTTCATTTTTAAATAAATTTGAAAAATATAAACGTCATCAAATTCCTTTCATGCAAAAGTTAGAAGCTGTCTTGTATTTATGAAAACTCATAATTTGAATAAGAAATTTCATATTTCAATAAAATTTTCCCCAATCACTAACTAAACAAAAAAAATAAATGAGTAAGATCAAACAAATAATTTCCTCCAAAACTGATCACGTATATATATAACTCTTTTAGTGTATTCAAGTAGACTATACAGTAATCATTAAGAAAAAAAACCTTTTTTTTAAGATGCCACTAAAAGTATTTTAACCTACTTCAATAAATATAGGGTTGATGCTAGAGAAGGGTGAAATAGTGATGAATATAGGATTGCTGTTGGAGAAGCAGAGAGATGAGGGAGTAGTTATAACTTTTTCTTTAAAACAAATTATTTCGGACTAACGAGCTGGTTTAAACCCAATCCAACTCGGCTCGATTTCTTTCGGGTTATTTGAGCTTATCTAAATTTGGCCAGAATTTAATAGAAATTTGGGTTTTACTATTTGGGTTCAATTTGATCAATCGAATTATGACACAAATTGCTATCCTTATGCTTTATACCTAAAATATACCGGACAAGTACCCAACGCTTCAATGCCTTATTGAATATGTTAATAAAGTTTGTGCTTTTTTTTATTTGTTACTTTTTTTTATTTGTTACTTTTTTTTTTGAAAATATTCTTATCTAATGATGTAGTCACTGTAATATTCTGGATTCCGGATGTTGGAATATAACACAAAGTCAAGTTTGCACAAATTCTCATCAGTTTGTCTTCTCTATGATAATTGTTCTTTATTATAGATGCACAATCTTGCTTCTGTAAAAGAGAGAATTTTCTTTTTTTACCAAACTATAACTGGGTGGGGGTCCAACTAGGGTTTTTCTTGTGATAATACCAAGCCTTTACCAATTTACTTGACGGTGGCATGTAAAATTTACTGTTAAAAGCATGAAATAGGCAAGTTGATCACTTTTGATTGTAATGTAACCTATGCAGACCAATATATCGAGTCTGCTTTGCACAATAACATGTCACTTTGACTGCACGAAGCTCCATTTTTTCCTTCCTTATTAAGTTTAATGCACCGTTTGTTTGTTAGGTAATGGCAAGTGATGGACTATGGGATGTTCTCAGCAATGTAGACGTCCTGAGCATAATAAGGGACACTGTCAAAGAACCCGGAATGTGCTCCAAGAGATTGGCAACTGAAGCTGCAGAGCGTGGCAGCAAAGACAACATCACAGTAATCGTCATCTTCCTACGTTCTGTGTCTACTGCAGAGAGAATATACTAGTTTTATTTGTCTATCTTCATATTGCAGCAAATGTTCAGATCTTATATTCAAATTAATTGCAAGAAAACTAGTACATGTTTATTCTTTTCTCCAAGAGAGGAAAACAGAATAAAAGAAGCTAGCCGTGTACATACGGTTACTCAAGTGTTACTTTTTCAAATTTTCTTTTTTGGTTTTGAAAAATTCATGCTCATTTTTCTTGTAAATGATCTGCTTTTAGATTTCCGAACAAATAATTATTTCTGTTCAGGGTTGTAGTAGTATGCAAAGGAGGGATATAAGAGTGCTAAAAACTTGTGTGGAAAATGCACTCCATTGTTTAGAATAAGATTAAGTTTGGAATCTTCTCATGTTTAGTTGAAGACAATGTTACTCTTGATATATAACAAATGTATTGTAATTTATCTTACAATAAATACTCAGTAAATTTTTTATAATATTAAATTTTATTTCAAACATAAATTATTCATTTTGGATAAAAAAATGTAATATTTCATTCTATTATGCATATGATGATCTAGTAGACTCCTTTAACTACAATTTTCAAAACAAATCCAAATACACGAGAAGGTTTCGGTATAGTAATGATTGCCATTTTGAGAGAATTGTCCGGTTCGATTTCTTCTGTCCCCAAGTACATTAAGTAGTTCACTAATCAAATTGCTAACACGAAAATGGTGTTAGGCTATTTATTAATACACTCCAAGTTGGAACTAAGAAATCAAAAACCCATTGGCTTGTATAGACAAGAAATCAATATATTCACAAAGAGTATCAAGAATGGTTTCATTCAAATGAAGAGCTCTCAATGAAGCCTCAATCTAATCACCTTCTTGAGCTAGGGCTTTCCAATAACGTGAATGTTAATGAACCCAATTTGGAACTCAATTTGTCTGGGTAGATCTGGTATAAAATCTCCAAATTCTTTGGAATGCTCAAATCAATTTAAAGCCAAAAAGGAGAAGAAAACCAACTATTCATGCAAATTTTGTAGCAATAATTTCATAAACTCACAAGCACTAAGTGGGCACCAAAATGCCTACTAACGTGAAAGAGGTATAAAGAAAAGGGAAGATACGGTTGCTTTTGGATTAATTAGAAATCACTTGTATACATATACAACCAAAACAAGAACTGTTACTTTTCAGAAGAAGACTCCATTACAGACCAAGAATCCCCAAATCCAAATAAATCCTAACCTAAGCTAACCCCATTAACCGGAAAATGCTAAGATACCGACTTATTGCTCCGAAACCGGCAAACGGAGCTGGGATTTTCGGTGAATCGGGTTTATATAACAAGAACTGTTACTTTTCAAAAGAAGAACGAAGAGAAAGTATATCAGGGTTCGAAGAAACAGTAGGAGTAGTACTGGATATTCAAGAACTAAAAAGAAAACTATGGCTAATCAGGAACAAGGTAAAAATGGTTTCGCTACTCTTCAATTACTACCAGAGACAGATAGAAGCGATACCAAAAATCATAAATGATGTACGATCTTTGTGTGATTTAGATCCAACGGTGGCAAAAAAACGTTTTGGAGAATAATAGTGTGAAAACACAATCACAGACGAACTTTTTTTTTTGGTAGATAAGAGTTGTAAACTTGGAGGGGCGGGATCCGAGATTCCCTCGTGTTTTTTTTTTTTGTCGTCTATAATTTATAATTTAATTATCATTTTATTTAAAACTTTTGTTGAAATATATTGAAAATCCTTAATAAAAAGTGAAAATCTTTAAATAACTATCGAAGATTTAAATAATATTTCAAATATTATTTTTATTTTTAAAATTTAAAATTTTTATTATAAATATAAATTTATAAAAATAATAAGTTAATAAAAAATATTTTATATTAAAAAAAATTAAAATTTTAAATCAATAAATAATAAAAATAAATAATATTTATACGAAATAGATAAAAATAAAATATATACAATAGAAAATATATAATCATTTTATATTAAAATATCTTGATAGTATTTTATTACAAACTAATTTAAAATAATAATAATAATAAATTATAAAATTTTAAAATTTTAAAATTTAAATAAATATTATGAATAATTTTATAAAATATAAATTATTAATGTTTTAATAGAATAAATAAATATAAAATGTACAATGTATTTCTTATGAGTATAAATATAATTAAATTTATAAATAATTAAAAATATTAAGTTTTTATATATTTATTAAAATTTAGTATATAATTTTGATAAAATACAATTTTCTTTTTTATCCTATCTTATTGTATAAAATAGGAATTTTTGTTTTTTATTTATCATTTTATTATCTTCATTATTAACTCCAATGGAATAATCCTTCTAAAAATTTATCACAACCCTAATTATTAAAAAGGGAATACATTAAAATATTACTATAAATAAATTTTAAAAAAAATTTATTCTCAAAAATTATCAAAAGAATAATTAAATTATCTTTTTTTTTCTATTTATTAACATATTTTATAATCAAAATTACCATTTAACATTAAATTTAAAAATAAATAGATTAAAATGGCAATCCACCCTATATTTAATCTCAACTTTTTCTGGAAATTTCGTTTTTAATCATACCATAGTCGATACTTAAACACAGTCCTTAAAACACAATTCTTCATCTTGTTCAAGAGAGTGAATTCACTAAATTTTTCATTCTTATTATTATAAATTTGAATTTAAATTTTATTTGGATAATATTTATTTTATTTAATTAAAAAATACTGATGTGTCTTTTTTTATTTAAAAAAAAAGGTTGAATTGATCTAAAGCTAAATTAATTTTAATTTGATGTGACTCCCACACGTTGACTACTTAATGCTTTATTTATCAGTTTCTTCAATTACTCAATCCAGCTTTAATTAATTGATGTCAGACAGTTCTTTATCTTTACGTGATATATATAGCATTTTTCCGATCCAATTAATTAACACTAATCTTTTTTTTATTCCATTTAAAACACTAGTGTGATAAAATATAAATTATTTAGAGAGTATAGTGTTCAATTTCTCGACTTTAAATATATTAGTAAAAAAAAAAAAGAAATTTGAATTTCATCCGTTGAATGTCAATTTAAAGCACATATTAGTAAGCAAAACAATCGATAAAATATGTCAATGTTAACATTTAGATTGTAATATTTTATTGGCAAGTAAAATTATATTCTAAATTTATATCTAATAAAAAATTATTATATTAATTAAAATTATAACAATAACACTACCTTTAATAACAATAAACATTATTTAATTAAATGAGATTAATTTATCAAAATATAATTTAAATAATTTTCAATTTAATAACATTAAATATGATATTTAAGATACATGTTCTCCTAATATTAAAATTATATAAATTGAATGGGTTAGAATTCAAAAATTAATAACTATATTTAATAAATCTAATTAATCATATTTGATAGTTAAAATATTACGATTATTTGTTAATTTATTTTTGTATTAATTTTAATTTTTAAATTATGATAATATATATATTAATTTAAATTATTTTATAATTAAAATAATTGATTAAATTAATTAATTAATAACATTAATTTTTAAAACATTCTCTATGAATAATCCTATCTTGTGATTAACACTACTTAATTATGGGCTCATGGCCGGCCATGACGGACATAATAACTAAAAAAGAAAGAAAAAAAAATCTAGTACAGAAACCAAATATGTTAGGGTGAGTTCCAATTCGATCACTCCTAAAAAAAATAATTAAAATTTGTTAAAAATTGACTTAAAATTTTTGTTTTTATTTTCTTTTTATAAAATTTACTCATTTTTTATTATATTTAAATTAAAATCTGTACTATATCACTAAATAATAACAGAAAAAAATTTGTTTAACAAATAGTATAAATAATACAAATAATTAAAAAATAATATAATAATTAATAGCAAAAAAATTATCATAATGTTGTTTTATGTTATTTAAGATTATCATATTCTTCTCCCGATGTTATAATACAAACCTACATTTATAATACAAAAATATATACATACAAATAATAATACATAATAACAAAAAAAATATGAATAATAAGTGCGTAAGATTAATAAAAATACTTACAAGAATAAATGAAGTGACAAAATAAAAAAAATGAAAAAAAAATGGTGTTTTATAAGTGATAAATGAGTATAAGTTTTTTGAGTAATTTGCTCAAAAAAATAGGGGATTTAAAAGATTAGTTAGAGAGGAAAAAAACCCACTAACCGACGCTGGAATTGTTGGTCGTAGGTGACCGAAAAATGAGAAAAATTGGAGGAGGTTTTGGATTTTTGAGAGTTATGCAGCACTTAGAATAGTTTCTGTCTCTGGGGAAGAAAGAAGAGAAAATAATTTATCCACGTAGAACCGACGATATCCACGTAGGACGTAGCGTCGATTAACATGTCAAGCAAACGTTACGGTTCCAGGAATCAACCGACGCTACGCTATGTGAATAGCGTCGGTTTACCACATCAATCGACGCTACGTCCACGTGTAACGTCGGTTCACCACGTCAATCGACGCTACGTTCGCGTGTAACGTCGGTTCACCACGTTAACCAACGCTACGTCCAAGTGTAACGTCGGTTCAACACGTCAACCGACTCTACGTAGCATAGCGTCGATTGATACCTAGAACCGACGCTACATCCTACGTAGATAGCGTCAGTTCTACACCGAACCAACTTCAAAGTCATTATAAGTTGATTTTTTTTCAAAAATTGACTTTACATATCGACTTAAATACCAAACGATATACTATTTTAAACTATTCTAAACGATATTTCCATATATAGTATTCATATTTAGTAAAAGTTACCCACAGAGTTTTCTTTCTTGAAAACATTACTCTTGGAATTATTATACATATATTTATTTAAAAAAAGAAAGAAAGAATTATAATATATATTGCTTTTTGTGTACTCATTCTTATGCATTCTTACTCCTTAAAAAAAGTAGAAAGCGCTTACAGTTTACAGCTGCTTCTTTTTTTCTTTTAATATAGCTGCTAATTAACACGTTAGAATCAAAACTTCTAATTATTACAAGAAACGAAGTTATACTTAGATGAATAATAGCCAGAACAAATATACTGTTAAAGCTGTTAAAAGAACACTTTATAAGCATGATTTTTTTTAAATAATTGGTATATGATACTTATTTATTGTATAAAACAATAAGATTATAGAACGAAGTTTTGTAACAAACCCTAAAATAATAAAAATTTCAAATTAATGGATGTCGTAAAAAGAAAAGAAAACTTATTCTTCAAGCAAGTTTAAACATTTGTAAAGACAATGCAATACACATGAAGTAAAGTGGAAAAAATTATAAATAAATCGTTATATTCATCTTTTAAAAAATACTTCTTTTAAAAATGTTAGAACAATTCAATAAGCATATAAACTCTTGATAAGCTTCATTAGAGAACTCGTATCT
Organism: Hippophae tibetana; assembly: GCA_037013495.1. Lineage (NCBI taxonomy): Eukaryota > Viridiplantae > Streptophyta > Magnoliopsida > Rosales > Elaeagnaceae > Hippophae > Hippophae tibetana. The sequence continues at coordinate 22,512,785 of CM072812.1, forward strand.
CAAAACCCAAAGAAAAACAATGGGATGCGAAAATTGGGTTGTTGAAGTTAATAATGAACTCCAAAAAATGGAAGACCTTTCACAAGAAACAAAACAATGGAGGAAGAGATCAATTTACAAAATACCACAAAGTGTTAAAGAGTTAAATAAAAATGCTTATAAACCCCAAATTGTCTCTTTTGGGCCATTTCATCATGGAGAAGATCATTTGAAGCCAATGGAAGAACACAAAAACAGAGCTCTTGTCCATTTCTTGAAGAGATGTGGGAAACCCATTGAATTGTTTGTGAATTCAATAGCTGACGATGTGCAGATTTTGAAGGACTCTTATTACCCACTTGAAGCTGTTTGGGAAAATAACACGGAGAGATTCATAAAGCTAATGATTTTGGATGGTTGTTTTATGTTGGAAATTTTGAGAAATTCTACTCAAGTATTATTGAATGATTATGACTGTTTGGATCCAATATTTAGCCATCATGGTCGGGTTCATATGGTGCCGTATATCTTGCGTGACATGTTAATGCTTGAGAATCAATTGCAGTTATTGGTTCTATACAAGCTAGTTGCTCTTGAAACTGAACATGCTAGGGTAAGTAATAAGTTGTTTTTTTTTAATAACCACACGATTCTCACACCTCTATAACTAGAATTCAAACCACAACTCTTGGTAACAAAGTTATAAGTTTTTTTTTCTTTCATTTCATTTGCCAGCTACTTTGGTATGATATTTAAAATATGTATGTTTTTCTTTTGTTAAAACTAGCTTCAGTCAAAATATGGTTTTTGGAAGAAGAAAAAAAAGTGGTTTAAGAAAAAAGCATAAAATTTGTTGCTCCTATTCTAAGGCATTTAGAGTCTGTTATTTGTATTTATAATAAAATTGGTAAATAAAATATTCTAACTTGAGCGCATATTATTTGTGCTTATGTCGGAGAGCAATTTGTTTCATGAACCCTTGAAGCACTTTATGTTAATTTTTTTTCTTCCTTGTTTTGTCTATAAGCACTTTTTGTTGTTAGGGCACTTTATGAAATCTCATAAGTATAATCAAACATATATCAAACAATCTTTTGTTGAAGTCACTTCAACATCTTTTACCTCTCGAAAGCATTTTTTATAAAAGTTTTTACGGTAGTTCGTAAACATTTTTTTTTTGTACTATTAAAAGCTCTTTTAAAAAGCCACAAAAGTTAATTAATTTGCACAAATGTAGGATGAAGAGTATGTGAACAAGCTTATACTAATGGCATATGCAACAACAGCTAATTCAAGTATGGGGAAGTGTTTTCATGTATTAGATTTGTATAGAAAAAGTTTACTTCAAGTAGAACCCAAAATTAAGAAACCCAAAATACAATCTATTGAAACATATGGCGGGAATCATACTGGTAGTGACATTATTGGGTCAGCCACACAACTTCATGAAGCAGGAATACAATTCAAGAGAAGCAAGTCATCAAGCCTAAAAGACATCACATTCTCTCGTGGCATTCTTCGTCTCCCGGTAATTTACGTCGATGATGCTACACAATCGATGTTCTTGAATCTCATGGCATTCGAGCGCTTTCATGTCGGTGCAGGTCACGAAGTATCATCTTTTATTTTTTTCATGGACAAAATGATAGACAATGAAAAAGATGTTACACTTTTACACTCAAAAGGGATTATAAGAAATGCAATAGGAAGTGACAAAGATGTTGCAAAATTGTTTCATTCACTTTCTAAGGACATAACACTTGACCCTGAGAGTAGTCTTGATGCGGTTCATAGAAAGGTCAATATATATTGCAGAAAGCCTTGGAATGAATGGCGTGCCAATTTGATTCAAATTTATTTTAGAAATCCGTGGTCACTGATTTCTCTTTTTGCTGCAATCCTTCTATTTTCCATTACTATAGCTCAGACAGTATTTTCCGTACTTGACTACTACAAACCAAATTCTCCTCCTAGCTCGTAATATTTATGGCTTTGAAGGTTTTTTTAGTTCAGTCGATAAGCACTTATTTCGGTGTGGGAGAAGGGTTCCTCTTTCAACTTTGAAAGTGGATATATTCAACCGATTGAGCTAGCAGGTGATTTTCAGATTGCTCCCGAACTGAGTGTTAGTAGATTCTTTATTCTTTATCTAGGTGTATGGCTTTTGGAAAATTTCTCTATGTAATAATATGAAGTTGTTTGCTAATAAATAATAAAGAAGTTTCATCTATTGCTAGAAATAACCTCCTGAAGAATCAAAAGTAAATCATTGATTACAAAAGATTCACATTTCACATCTTTACTTTCATTGTATCTACCCATGTCAACAAAACATGTTTGTAAAAAAATAAATTGAAAAATAACAACACTATTATAAGTTTATAACATACGTGTTTCAATAATATAATTTTCTTCATTTGAAAAAGAAAAATGAAAGACGATTACTTGCTTAATTATTCTTAAAATACTATTATACATGTTAATGTATATCTAGTAACAGATTAATGTATATATATCTGTTAATGTATATCTATTTACTTTAGGCATATCTATATCTAGCTACTTTAGATATATTTAGTTTACTTATAACTCTTATATAAAAGCACCATGTATATTCATTTAATTACAAAATAGAATATAATCATTAAGTATTTCTAATATGGTATCAGAGCTACTACTCTTATCTTTCTAGCAATCTTGTCTTTTCTGGTGTTACTCAACCCTTATAGCTTCCGCTGTCACAATAGCCGCTGCAACCACTCATCGTTGAACCTCAAAAGACCCAAGAAATAGCTTAGATGTCCAAGGTCTTTCATCTCAAACTGTTGACTAAGAAAATCCTTGAGTTCTTGAATGCCATTGAAATCTTTATATTACTCAAGCTAAGTATGCATCTGACCTCTTATCTTAAGCTGGACTCACTGACAGCAAGGCTGTTGACACTCCAGTTGAACTTAATACGTATCTGACACCCTTGGAGGGGTAACCATTGTCTAATCCCTCTATTTATAGACGATTGGTTGGCAACCTGGTTTATCTTACAGTTACTCGTCTAAACATTTCTTATGTTGTTCATCAGGTGAACCAGTATCTGTCTACTCCACGATCGACTCACTATGTTGTTGTTCTGTCTATTCTACGATACTTGAAAGGCATTATCTTTCATGACCTTTTCTACTAAGCTGAGTCTCCTCTAGTATTTTGTGCATTCTTTGATACTGATTGGGCAGGAGATCCCACTGATGGTAGGTCCACTATAAGTTATTGCTTTCTCCTTAGTTCTTCTTTGATTTCTTGGCAAAGTAAGAAACAAACCTCTGTGGCCCGCTCCAGTACTGAAGCAGAATATCGTGCTCTTGTTGATACCACATTTGAGCTCCTTTGGCTGCGATGGCTTCTTAAGGATTTGGGTGTGTCCATATCCTCTACTACTCCATTTTATTGTGATAATCAGAATGTCATTCATATTGCTCACACCGATGTCTTCCATGAACAGACTAAACGCATCGAGATTGATTCTCACTTTATTCGCTCTTATCTTGTCCATGGTGCTCTCAAGCTTTTCTCCGTTTCCTCCAACAATCAACTTGCAGATATCTTCACTAAGACACTTCCCAAAAGATGCACTCGTAATTTAGTTGACAACCTCAAGCTGATCTCACATCCACCTTGAGTTTGAGAGGGGTTGTTAATATATATCTAGTAATAGATTAATGTATATATATGCTAATGTATATATCTATTTACTTTAGGCATATCTATATCTAGTTACTTTAGACATATCTAGTTTACTTGTAACTCCTATATAAAGGCACCATGTATATTCATTTAATTACAGAATAAAATACAGTCATTAAATATTTCTGACAATACACATATATGCTACTTACACATTTAAGTAGTTGAGAACAAAATCCCCAAATTTCACCCTCATCACTACATTTTCTTGTACATTCTTTGCTAAGAAACATACAAAACCCATGAAATTTTCCACTATCACTTAAACAAAGGCCGTCATAATTTTTCTTTGATTTTTGCATCCCTACAAAGATTATTAGTATGTGATAAATATATAGTTATGTTAATTATCAAGTAATAATTGATACTGTTATACGATTTTTTATTTAAAAAATGCATATAATAAACACAAATTTTTAAATTTGATAAATACGTAGGAATATTTTTGTATTTATTAATTTATAAAAAATACAGTGAATAACTAATGAATAAAAAAATTAACAAAAATAAATGAGATATAAGTACTTTTTTAAATATAATAATGAGATATAGATACATTTTGATATTTATTTGTATATAAAAAATAGATAAAATTTAAAAAGTAAAAAATAATTAAAATGACACACAATAAAACTAACAAAACAATTATTTATAAAAACATATTTGTTTTAGAGATATTTTGATAATTATTTGTGTGTATAAATAAAAAGTTTGTTTATTTTAAAAATATTTTGATATTTATTTATGTGTAAAAGATGTTAAGATAACAAATCAGATTGTAATATTGATTGCTTGACTTTTATTAAACTGAAAAATGGATATTAAATAGCCTTACAATGATTAACTAAAAAATTGAAAAATAGTTGAGTAAATGGCTAAACAAATTGAACGTGAATTATTGATGCAAATCACTCCCCTATAGACTAGTACTTATTGAAACTAACTTGAGATAAACCCTTAAAAATTAACAATTATCCATAGACCTATTCATATCTTCCCTTAAACTAGTTGCAGATTGTAGTTAGTTTATTTCAGAGACATTAATCATTCACATCTTCTTCCTAAGCTTCTCGAAGGCATCAACCTTCCTAGTTTTAGTCATTAAGTTCGCAACCTGCTTTTGTCTTCCACAATGCACCAATTTGACTTCTCTATCCCGCGCAGGATCTCTTAAGAAATGAAAACAAACTCTGATATATTTGCACCTCCTATCCATCACTAGATTTTTTGAAGAGTTTAATTGTAGAGTTGTTGTCATATATGATAGTAGTGCTACCTTCTTAATCATAATTTAAATTCTTCAAAACTTGTCTCATCCATACAACTTAACAAGCACAAGCAGCAACAACCACAAACTCTACTTCTGTAGTTGAAAGAGTAACAATTGGCTATTTTTTAGACATTCATGGTACTACTCCTGCACTTAATAAGAACATATAACCATCTGTGCTTTTAGAATCAGGTTCATCTCCTGTGTAGTTAGAGTCTGTAAAATCAAGCAGTTCTTCATCCCCTCCATTCTCATAGAAAATCCCATAGCTAGTTGTTCCCTTCAAGTACCTCAAGATCCTTTTATAGCTTGTAAGTGCAACTCAATGAGTCTTAACATATATATGCTAATAAAACTTACACTGAACATAATGTACAGCCTTGTAGTTGTGCAATACATTAAACTTCTAACAATTTGTTTGTAATATGTATCATCCACAGTTGCTCCATCTGCATCTCTGTTAATCTTGAGGCCTGGAAAAATTGGAATTTTCATAAGCTTACTCTCGTGCATTGCAAATTTATTCAACACATCAATGGCATACTTCCTTTGGCACATGAAAATTCCTTCTGGTTTTTGTAACACTTCAATTTCGAGAAAAAATCTAATTTTTCCAAGATCAATCATGTCAAAGATTTTCATAATGGAATTCTTAAACTCAAACATCATATCTTTATCATCACTTGTATAAATTAAATCATCAACATAAATGCTAGCAATTAGGATTTTAATTATATTTCTTTTGATGAACAAGGTATGTTTAGTTGGGCATTTTTGAAAGCCTGCACTGATGAAATGAGATTCTATGCAACTGAATCAGGCCCTTAGTGCTTGCCTTAGACCATATCAGGCTTTATATAGCTTGTAAACCTTATGTTCTTTCCCTTTCTTTTCATACCCCATTGGTTGTTCAACATATACATCCCTACTTAATCTTCCATAAAGGAATGTAGATTTGACATCTAGCTGAAAGATGTCCCATCCTCCTCATACTGCTAATGCCACAATCATCTTTACAGTATCTATTCATGCAACATGTGCAAAGACTTATATAAAGTCAATGCCTTGTTGTTGAGAGTACCATTTAGCCACCAAGCACGCTTTATATATATCAACTTCACCAAGCTCATTCAACTTTGTTTTGTAGATCCACTTCACTCCAATTGGCATATCTATGAGCTCCTAAGTTTGATTCTTTTCAATCCAGCTTATTTCAATATCCATTGTTTTCCTTCATTTCTCATGCTTCACAGCTTCTTCAAACAGAATTGGATCATCCTTAATGACATCTTGTACCATGTAGGCTTCTGCTTCTTCTTCACTTAGTCATTCTCCACTTACATAATCATTCATCCATGTGGGCATCCTTATTTCCCTTTGAGTCACAATGCATGCGTCATTACCTCATTCGTTATTCCCATCATCTCTAGCATCAAACTCTCATTCATTTTCTTCTTCACTATCCCCATCAGTCCACAGTAATTCTATTCTAATTTGTTCTTTGAAATCACTGTCCTAATTCCAATTTTTTTCTTCCTCAAAAATTACATCCTTACTGACCACAATTCTCTTAATCTTAGGATTAAACAACTTATACTCTTTGGATTCTTCACTAGTACCTAAGAAAACATAAAGGAAACTCTTATCATCCAACTTACTCCTTTTTGCCTATGTTATATAAACATATGCAATACAACCTCAAATATGAATATGCTTCACTGAAGGCTTGATTCCGCTCCATGCTTCTTGAGGAGTGACATTCTTGACTGCTAAGGTTGGACATTTATTCAGTAGATAGAATGTCCAATTGACAGCCTTAGGCTAGAAAGTTTTAAGGACCTTCTTGGTAGTGAGCATGCATCACACCATATTCATGATTGTTCTATTTTTCCTCTCAATAACTCTATTTTGGTGAAGAGTATAGGAAGTTGTGAGCTTTTTCTTGATTCCTTTCTCTTCACAAAAGGCTTTGAAATTGAGTGAAATGAACTCTCCTCTCTTATCTGTCCTTAAGCATTTGATGGATTCTTTTGCTTCTTTTTCTACCTATTTCTTGAAAATTTTGAATTTTTCCAATGCTTCTAATTTTTCCACTAGCAAATACACCCAGGTTTTACAACTATAATCATCAATAAAACACAACATATACCTCTTTCCACTGTGTGATGTGGTATCAATAAGCCCATAGATGTCAGCATGAAAAAGCTTTAGTATCTTTGTTGCACACCGTTCACTTCTTTTTGGTATCACATTCTTGTGTTGCTTTCCTATATATAAAGTAATTAGTGCAACTGATACTTGAAACTCCTATTTGAGGTAGTTTGTACACCATCCTTTTGGATTGCAAAGTCTACAAGCCCTTTAGGTTTAAGTGACCATATCATTGATGACATAAATGTGTGGAGTTAACATTGGTATACAAACACTCTTTTGGTGTACTTGTATTGGTTGTGGATCTTTCATTTATCAAGATAAATGTACAATTAGTACTCATTTTAGTACGAGCAATGAGTCATTTACATGGTTGATAAATGTTGTAGGTCTCATTCTTAATCAGAATATTAAGACCCTTTTTTCTGCAGTTGTTTCACACTCAACAAGTTGTTTCTTAGTTTAGGAACATAATACACATTATTGACCACAAAATGAATGCCATTAAACACCAACTTGACACTGCCTTTTCCAACCACTAACATTCTAGTATTGTTGCCACATTTGACAAAATGTTTAATATCATCAACCAAGCTTGAGAACATATCTCTATCACCACACATATGGTTGGAAAACCCTGTGTCAAGGAACTATGCATCATTTCTCTTTGCCTCATGTTCATCTACATACACCATCAAGAGCAATTCCTTTTCCTCATCTAGTTGTGTTTAGTTAGCTTCTTTGTTCCAGTTAGGACATCCATACTGAAAATGTCCCATATTTTGACATTTGAAACACTCTATATAGGCTTTATTGAAGGTTGTATTGCCTATACTATGTCCTCTACCTTTTCCATGAGACAATATGAGAATACAACCTCTTTCTTCTGTGTTTTTGTCATGAGTTACTTTTAATACATGCTCTTCTCCTTTGGGCCTTTGAAATTTCTGCTCATGGACAACTAAATAGCTTTGTTATTCACTAATTGAAAGATTATCAATATCTTTTGATTCTTCAATTGAGTAGACAATATAGTTGAATTTGTCGCTCAATGACCGAAGTATCTTCTCCACTAGAACAACGTCCTTCATCTGTTCACCATAAAATCATATCTTATTAGCAACATAAATTACTCTTGAGAAGTACACAGAGACACCTTCATCGGATTTCATCTCAAGAATTTCATACTCTTTGTGAAGAGCTTGAAGGATAAATCGTTTCACCCGGTTGTTGCCTTCATATTTCTTCTTCATAGAATCCCATATCTGTTTTGGTGTGTTCTTCTCGATAATAGTTTTTAGAATACTTCGATCAATGGTTTGAAACAAGTAATTTTTCACCTTCAAGTCTTTCAGCTTCATTTCATCAAGCTTTTTCCTTTGTTCTTCTGTCAATGTTTCTTTAATTTCTGGTTTAACATAGTCTGTCTCTATAAGACATCAATATTATATAGACCTTAAGAAATCCTCAAGACGAGGGATAACAGGTTGAACAAAATTTCTTTTAGTTGTCATCGTTATCAGTTTTATAAATGAAAAAGACTGCTACTTTGTTTTGCAGTACCAGTGTAATGTTGATTGCTTGAATTTTATTAAACTGAAAAAATGGCTATTAAATAGCCTTACAATAACTAACTAAGAAAACTAGAAAATAACTAAGTAAATGACTAAACAGATTGAGCTTGAATTGTTGACGAAAATCACTCCCCTTATATATTAGGACTTATTGAAAATAACTTGAAATAAACTCCTAAAAACTAACAACTATCCAAAGGAATACTGTCAATTGTTATTCTTGTATTTTTATTTATAATTATAAAAAATGTATTTATTTTAAAAATATTTGTGTATACAAATAAATTTTTTATTTGTTTTTAAAATATTTTAATATTTATTTATATGTATAAATAAACAGTATATTTCTTTAACAAAAGCACTAAAAAGAAAGAAAAAATCATAAAGAACGACTAAATTTGAAAAAAATAATTATATATAATGATAGACATATATGATTCAAAGCTTTGTAACTTTAAAATACATATTTATGCTTTAGAATTTTATAAATAAAATACATATTTATGCTTAATAGCTTCGAAACTTTAAAACTTGTGTATAAAATTTTAAATGCCTAAAATTACAACTTACTAATAACAAATAGATTTTATGTAGCGATTTTCCCTTATAATTTGCTATATTGCTTGCAGAGTTGTTTTTAGTCAAGTCTGCATGGTGATCAAAGTAAACAGTATAATTGCAAATGTGGTGTATTATGATTTGTTCTTACCATTGACTAGTATGTGATGCTAGTATCAGCCTATGTAACAGTTCTTGTACTGATTTAAAAAAAAAGTAACACACACTGTCTAAATAATTGTATCACAGACAGTATACATTGGTAGAAACATCTTCATCATCATCGTTTTTCTTCTAGTTTAATATTTACTCTTCTCCTTGCTTCTGTTGCTGAAGCTCAATTTCTTTTTCTTCCATGCAAAAATATCAAAATGGAAAATCAAGATCGTCCAGTTCAGCAAGAAGCCAATGCTGCGCAAAGATTGTATAATCTGAACAACAGTTCTGATTTGATTTCTTTTCACAATCAGGTATCGTCAATAAAACTTGATAAAGATAATTATACTGTATGGAAAAAACAAATGACGAGGGTTTTGAGGAGCTTTGAATTAGAAGATTTTATTACTGGTATACGAAAATGCCCTGGAAAGTTTCATATAGATGAAACTATCAATCAAGAATACTGGTTCTGGATTAGGCAAGACCAATTGATTGGTTCTTGGCTAATCAGTTGTATGACTAACGAATTCATGAAAATTGTTTCTGATTGTGATACTAGTAGAGAAATGTGGATGTGATTAGAGAAGTATTTTGATTCTCAATCAAGAGACAGAATGTTGCAATATAAATCTGAGTTGAATGCTGCAAAGAAAGGGTCCATGTTTGTTACTGAGTTCATACACAAGATTCAAACTCTTGCCTCCCAATTAATCTCTGTTGGATGTTATATTTCTGAACAAGATCAAATAATGGTAATCTTGAATGGTTTAGATTCTGATTATGACTCAGTAGTGGCCAATGTTAAAGAAGGAGGTACTGTTTCGTTACAAGAAGTTACACAAAAGCTTGTCAGTCATGAGATCAAGTTGGAAAGAAGAAGAGTTGTAAATCTGACTTATGCGCAGCACTTAATTGATGAGTCTCTTGCAAATCTTGCACACCAAAGGCCAGATTCTCTAATAAACTCTCAGAATAACTCTTCATTGCAAGATAACTTGAGAAGTAGAGAGTCTTCTGTTGAGAAATTACGTAAATTCACGATAAATTAGATTTATGAGAAAACAAAATAGACAAAATAACACACAAATTTGATAATAGAGTTCGATTAATCTTGCTTACGTCTCCGGACCTGCTGTAGATCTTTTTACTGAAATGAGATAAATTACACAAGGTGTTTACAACACTCACAACTCACAACCCACGACTCAATTACATCCAAAAAAATTACTCTCAATTTTCTCTCACAAAAGTTTTTCTCTCAATTGGAATGAACACTTGGTTTGTTTAATTCATTACCATCACATATCTATTTATAGGAAAATTTACTCCTTAAATTACTCTTTAAATTAATGGTTCATTGAATTTCTCTTTGAATTAAGCTCCTTGTTTTGCTCCATGTTTTGCTCCTTAAATTAAAGAGTTTCATAGCAATCTCCAACAATCTCCCACTTGAAGACTGATTTCAATTTGTCTTCACATCTCGATCAATGCAACAGTTTTTTTAGTCTTGTTACTCTAATAGACCAATTGAAGTTGAGCACAACTTCAATTTCATGGCAAGCTCCCACTTGCTGGCATCTCGAGTCTAACAAGCTTCATCATAGCATTCAGACTCTCATTCATCAGTCAGCAACATATAGTTCATGTATCTCTTGTTAGACACATGAGATCGAGAAGACCTTCTCAATACAAGAGTTGTAGTATGAGGTTATGGTGTGTTGGACTGCTACGCACTGCTCTGTCCAACAAGTTCCTCTGCCTGAGGACTTGCTACAATTTGTTCCTTCACGGAACTATCTGGGACATCATCTACTTTGTTTTATGCATGTCTCTATACATCACTCTTTCATTAAAAATTACATCTCTACTATGGATCACTTTCTTGTTTTCGTCATCCCAAATGCGGTAGCCAAACTCATCCTCACCATAGCCGATGAAGGTACATTTCTTAGATTTGAGATCAAGCTTATTCCTGCCTTGATCACTAATATGCACAAATTCTACACAGCCGAAAACTTTTAGATGTGATAGTTTTACCTCTTTTTTGCTCCATACCTTCTCTAGTATTCTGTGCTCCAATGGAACAGATGGGCCTCGATTGATCAAGTAAGCTACCGTGTTGACTGCTTCTGCCCAGAACTGCTTCGGTAGACCTGACTGTATACGAATTCTTTTGGGTCTTTCTTTCAACATTCAGTTCATACGCTCAACTACACCATTGTGTTGAGGTGTGCCTGACACAATTCTTTCCATTCTGATCCCGTGCTCACAACAAATTTATTTGAATTTGGTGTCTTCATATTCACCACCATTATCGGTTCTGAATTTTTGATCTTTAAATCTGTCTCATTTTCCACCACAGCTTTCCATCTTCTGAAAACCTCAAATACTTCAGACTTGTGCTTTAGAAAGTAAACTCATACCTTTTGAGAGTGATCATCAATGAGAGTCACGAAATAGTGTTTCCTACCAATGGATGAGACAATAGTTGGTCCCCAAACATCAAAGTGGATAAGTTATAACCTTTCCTTCTTTGGGGTTCTACCACTTCTCTGAAAGCTAACTCTCTTTTGCTTTCCAAGTATGCAATCTTCACACATGTCTATCTCCGCTGACTCTAGACCTGGAAGTTTTCCCTTTGAGTGCATAATCTTCATTCCTTTCTCACTCATATAGCCTAGTCTCTGGTGCCACAAATTTGGTGTTTCATTGCTTGCTACAACTGCAATCGAACAACGTGCTCCTACTATCATATAAAGAGTGACACTCTTCTTGCCTCGAGAAACCATCATTGTACCTTTTGAAATCTTCCAATCATCACCATGGAAGATCATAGTGTAGCCTTCACTAGCCAATTGCCCTACTGAGATTAATTTCTTTCTTAGGTCGGGAATATGCCTGACATCTTTCAGTTCCCAAATAGACTCGTTCAACTTAATCTTCACTACACCTTTGCCAATAATAGCACACAGTTGATCATCACCAAGATATATGATAACTGTATTTTATATAGTTATTTTCATCCATTTTATTAATTATAATTTCTATGTTCTTAATGTTTTTAGTTAATTTTAGTTTAATAAATTAGTATTTACTGTTTTTTATATATTTTAATAAAATTAAATAATTTGTATCGAAAACGTACTTAATTGCAAATTTGTGTCCAAAAATATAATTTCAAATAAAAGATTATTTAATTGCAATTTATAAAAGTCGAAAATATAATTTAAATTAAATTCGGGCTTGATTTTAATTATTAAAAGTTTAAAAATTTAATTTAAATTAGAAAAGGGCTAAACTGTAATTAAAGAAAGTTGAAAATGTAATTTGAATTAAATTTGTGAGCCAAAATGAAATTTATTAAAGTTGATTTGTTTGCGCAAGAGAGAAGATACCACGCGTCATATACGATGCGCGAAATGTGGCCGTCCGATCATATACGCAACGGCGAGGATGCGCGCGCCTTCACCAAACCCGACCAAAGCGAGTGGGTTCTGATTCTGTCAGACACGCTGCTCGGTGCCCGAGTGGGGCCCACCTGCCGCGTAGGCCGGCGTGCATATGGGACCCACATGTCTGACGCGTCTAGCCGTTGTCCCCCACTTACGCGCGCCTCTGATCCCGTGCGCTGATCTCTGCGTGCAACCGGATTTTCAGCGAATCAGAAGCTACCACGTGTCCGCCTGAATCCTTACCTCGATCAATCTTGCTTACGTCTCTGGACCTGTTGTAGATCTTTTTACTGAAATGAGATAAATTACACAAGGTGTTTACAACACTCACAACTCACAACCCACGACTCAATTACATCCAAGAAAATTACTCTCAATTTTCTCTCACAAAAGTTTTTCTCTCAATTGAAATAAACACTTGGTTTGTTTAATTTATTACAATTACACATCTATTTATAGGAAAATTCACTCTTTAAATTACTCCTTAAATTAATAGTTCGTTGAATTACTCCTTAAATTAAACTCCTTATTTTACTCTTTAATTTATTATTTAAATTAAGAAGTTTTATAGCGATATAAATTCTTTACTTTTTCTACCATTCAATCTCAATTATTCTCCAACACTCCTTACTTTCCAAACAACATTCAAAATCCACAAGGCTTTCGTGGAAAGAAATTTTCTAGGTCTAGGGCACAGTGCCAAATTTGTGGAAAAAAGGGACATTTTGTAGGTAAATGTCGGCAAAGGTTTATATTGGAGATAAAATTAAGAAGTAAATTAAGGAGTGTTAACTTCTTAATTCAAGGAGTAAAATAAGGAATCCTTAATTCAAGGAGTAAAACAAGGAATCCTTAATTCATGGAGTAAATCAAGGAATATTTAAATCAAGGAGTAAATCTCCTTATATATAGCTATAAAATTGTAATGAAAATATGAAAGAAACAATACAATTTTGAGAGAGCTTGTTTTATTTGGAAAGGCCTTTAGGCCTTTGGCCTTGACGTTTTCTATACAATTTCAACATGTTGGAGATAAAATTAAGGAGTGTTAACTTCTTAATTCAATGAGTCCTTAATTTAAGGAGTAAATCAAGGAATTATCATCCTTAATTTAAGGAGTAAATCAAGGAATTATCATCCTTAATTTAAGGAGTAATTCAAGGAGTAAAACAAGGAATCCTTAATTCATGGAGTAAATCAAGGAGTAAATCTCCTTATATATAGCTATAGAATTGTAATGAAAATATGAAAGAAACAATACAATTTTGAGAGAGCTTGTTTTATTTGGCAAGGCCTTTAGGCCTTTGGCCTTGGCGTTTTCTATACAATTTCAACATGGTATCAGAGCAAGTCGATCTTCTTGAAAAAAATTGTTATTCCTATGCTCAAAGTGCGTTTGGCACTCTATCAGAGCGATTTCTTATTCTATTTATTTTTTTTTTCAAACCAAATTTCTTGGTGATGATGGATTAAATCTCTCCTACAGCTTCTACCGACTTGACGTGGAGGAGGAGTATTGTGGTAAAAGGAAAGGTTCCACATTGAAATCAAGTTCTTGGCGATGATGGATTAAATCTCTCTTGCAGCTTCTACCTCCCCGATGTGGAGGAGAAGTATTGTGGTAAAAGAAAAGGTCCCACATTGAGACCAAGATCTTGACGATGATGGATTAAATCTCTCCTGTAGCTCCTACCTGCCCGATATGTAGGGAAAGTATTGTTGTAAAAGGAAAGGTCCCACATCGACAACAATAATTTATTTTTTTTTAATTTTTTTTTGCTATCGAAATCAGCATTTTTGTTAGTTTTACCTTTGCTGTGTTCTCATCAGTTTCAATGACTTCTGTGCAAGCTTAGATCCATAAACCTTATGGATCCATCTTGAGGGGGAGTATTGGAGATAGAATTAAGAAGTAAATTAAGGAGTGTTAACTTCTTAATTCAAGGAGTAAAACAAAAACCTTAATTTAAGGAGTAAATCAAAGAATTATCATCCTTAATTTAAGGAATAATTCAAGGAGTAAAACAAAAAATCCTTAATTCATGGAGTAAATGAAGGAATGTTTAAATCAAGGAGTAAATCTCCTTATATATAGCTATAGAATTGTAATGAAAATATGAAAGAAACAGTACAATTTTGAGAGAGTTTGTTTTATTTGACAAGGTCTTTAGCCTTTGATCTTGGCGTTTTTTATACAATTTCAACAGTTTAATACCAATTTTGTTCCAAAATGTAAGGTAACTAATATGTCAATCACAAGTTGGACACCAATCTGGTGCAACTGGTGCTCAAAGCAACCCACAGGCTCACTTGGCAGCTATGTATAATTCATTTCCAAGTGCTGTCACTGCCTATCAGCCATCTATGATGCCTATGCCTATGCAACAACCTATAATGGGTATGCAGCCACCTATACAGCAACCTGCTTACTTTCATAATTAAACTGGGGTTAGTGACTGACTAGTCTTGTAACTAAGGCTAGTTAGAGTGCAGTGAATTGTGATTGTTTAGTAGTGTGTAGAGAATACAAGTACTATATATGAGTGAAGACAAACTGAGGGTTTATTAGAGTGACATTTATTTTGTATCTGAAGAGCTTATGAAAGTGAAAGTATAAGAGTCATGTTTGTGAGCCTCGTACGTTTTCATTTTCCTTAATTTCTTCTAAAGCTTTTACAATTTGCGAGTGTTTGATTGCATCTGAAATTTGTTTGATCTTGTTCAGTCATTTCTTGATTGGTGGTGCAATGTTAATAGTTTTCAATCCTTGGATTAACCTCCTCTCCTCTACATGGGTAAGTAAGTCATATAGAGCTTTGGCACAAATCAAAAACAAGTAGGGAGATAATGAATCTCCTTGTCTTAACACCCCCGTTTAGGTTTTAAAAAAACCCACAATGTCATCCTTAGGTAAAAATATACTTTGATTCAAACTCACAACAGAGACCAAAACTTTCCTGAACTGAGATTTTTGCAATAATTTTATAAATTGTAGAACATAAGTTAATCGGTCTTAGGTGGGTTAAGTGAGTGGAATTCTCAACTTTAGGAACAAGTTGATGTTTGGTTCGGTTGAATCAATTATGGAATGAAAAGAAGTTTCGTTAATATCATGTTTGGTTGTCTTAAAATTAATTGGGAATCGTAAACCCTTTACCAAAGAAACAGAAAAGTCATTCATTAACCCAACCTCTATAAAGGCTTTTCCTTTCCAGCTCTTACTACATCAACTACATTGTTACTTCTTCTTTTTTCCCCTTTGTTATTTACTTCTCAAGTTTGAGTTCATTTTTAAATTTTATATAAGAACTTTTGTAAAAATATTGAAAAAAAAAGTAGAGACAAATATTGAAAACACATCATTTTGAATTTAAAATTACATTAAATTAATAGACGTATGCCTTTATTTTTAAAAGCTATAATTTTTAATTTTTAAGGTAATATTGATATGCAAGAGAATAATATGGAAGAAGAAAATTGTTAAAAACATTTTTTTTCTTCCTTAATTTTTTTAAATTAAGTAATATTTTTAAATAATAATTATTTAAAAAAATAATAATTAAATAATATTATTTAAACTTCATTTAACATAAAAATTATTATAAAATACACATAAAATCTTAATAATTTGAAAGAGATGATCATATAAAATCATAAAAAAACAACACAATTCTTTTAAAGTGATTCGGTCAAAACTTGTCTATTTATCCAACCCAACCATCTTTCTTAATCTTTATTCTACCATGAACTTCATCAATTCACTTACAATATAAACAAACTCTTTAATGATTTCAAAGGCACCAAGAATACCCTATTCATTCTCACTTTCTTTCTCACTAGACTCACATATTTACAAGTATTTTTTTCTTCACTTTCTCAAGTGTTTTCCATACTCACAATTTATACAAAATAATAGTCTTTCTTATTGTGTAAAAATTAATTACAAATTCACAACGGATTAAACCTTTATATGCATATCATAGTTATTAGAATCATCGCACTACCTAAAGCCTTAAGTCACTCTCTTTATCCATTGGTTCATATAGTCAACTGGTGAAGTGTTGGTGCTACCTCACAAATTACCACCATCATGCTAAGACTACAAGTTGCTTGTTGGAGTTGTCTTAATCTACTAACTATTTTCTAATATCACCATTTACTTTCACCAAACTCTTACAATAAGTAAGTTGGCTAATGTGACTGCTTTTGTTACAAGATCAGTTAGATAATGATATGTATGAATTTTTTCTAGCAATATAACACCTTCTTCAATACTTGATTTATTTTCTTAATTGAAGCTCAACTTGTGTCTTCCAAGCCTTAAACCTTTCAAGGGATACACCCACATTTTTTTTGAGTAGGTATCTAAGAATGATACAAAATACTTTGAGCCAATTAGTAATAAGTTTTATGCAGGTCCCTATAAATCAGAATAAATCAGAATGAACATACATTATATCTTTTGTCCATCAAACCTCTCAATTTCTAGTTTCAATATGTTCATTCTCGATCCTTTTCTAGTTACATCCTTTCGAGTATTAAACAAAGAAAAGACTCGACAAGAATGCAGTTTCCAGTCACAATTGTGACTCTGATACTAATTTATTAGATAATCACATAAAATCATAGAAAAATAACATAATTCTTTTAAAATGGTTCAACCAAAACTTGCTTGTTCCACTACCCAATCCAACCAGCTTTGTTGATCTTTATTCCACTTTGTTGATCTTTATTCTACTACTAATATCAACAATTCACATGCAATATAAGCTTACCCTTTATTGATTTCAAGAGCTGCAATGATACCTTATTCACTTTCACTTTCACTTTATTTCTCACAAGACACATTTACAAGTATTTTGCCTGGTTATAAGTAATACAAAATGATAACTTTTCTTGATATTTAAAAATCAATTACAAACTTACAACTTATTTAACCTTTATATGCATATTATTGTTCACTATACTACTTAATGACGTAGTCAACTTCTTTACTCATTAATAAATGTGATTAATTGATGAATTGTTTAGCTAGTTTATAAAGATATTAAGATAATGTATAATATATTTTATATTATTTTAATTATAAATTAAATATTGTAAAAATAATTCATTGTTTAATTCCAATAACAATTGAATATAATAAAATATATTTATTTATATTTAAAATACAATGAATAATAACACATATATATATACAAAAAATAAGAATCTAATTTTAATAAAAATATATTAATTATATACTATCAATATATACCTGGTAAAAATAACGATAACTTATTAATAATAACTATAAAAAATATCATAATAATATTATTATTTATTTTATATTTAATTTCATTGTAATTTCGCTCTTATTATTTTTGGGAACTAAACTTGCCTTAATGGAATAAAGGTGTAACTGTAGAAATAGTACTGAACCTGAAATGCTTTGACAGCTGCAAGAACATGTTGCCAACAATATAACAAAAGGATTAAGAGAAAGATGCTTTGCCGGCATGTAACTTATAAGCTACTTCATAATTTTTTAATATTTATGGGTACTTTCCAATTAGTATTGAAATTTAAAAAGAACAGGAAAAAATGAATCAAAAGAATAATCAAAATTAAATTACTTTTCATTATATTTACTGCTTATATTATTTGTAAATAAAATAAAAATAGTTATTACTATTTTATTGATATAATAATTATTATTTAAAAAAAAATTAATTTGAGAAGATAAATTTTGTATTTTTATAGAAAAACTTAGTTTCTGACTTTATTAGAAAAATAAATTACTTATCTTCGATGAATTTTTAAGGATAATTAGAAAGAAAAGTTTAATAATAAGAAGTAAGGTTGTCAACGAGTGGGTGTAGAGTTGTTCATCGGATTGAAACCATTGATTTTATACTTATTTGATCTGATTCGACCATTCGTTCGGATTGAAACATCATAATCTGTAACTGATCCAATTCGCTCAATCCGATCCGTAAACTATTCGGATGACATCCGATTAATCCGATCAATAAACTTAATTAACTCTATTTTTTGTATTTTTAAATAAATTTTTTAAAATTTTACATAAAGCGTAACATAAAATTATTTGACTTAAAAAAACATTAAAAAATTAAATAAATATATAATTAATTTCGGTCGGATCAGATCAGATGAATCGTAGTGAAATTCGTCATCCGATCTGCACTTAACAGATAAATTTTTTTCCATCAAATCCGACCAAATCCGACCATCGAATTAGATCAGATTAGATTGATCGGATAAGTGGGTGGGGTCAATGAACCTTTCTCAATTTTTCGTTTAAAATTTAAAATTTATTATTTATGTTAGCATAAAATCTTTGATATCAAGAATTTCAGTAAAAAACAAAAACCTAAAATAGAAAACAATAATACAATTAAATATTTTAAATATTATTATTTTTTATTTTTTTATAATTTTTTATTTTTATAATATAGAAAAATTATAAAAAAATATAAATCAATAATAAATATTTTATAATGAAAAAAATAAAATTTTAAATCAATAAATAACATTTATGTAAAATGAAAAAAATAATATATATATATATATATATATACATGTAACAATAAATACATAACCTTTTATACTAAAAAAATTGATAAAATATTATTATAATCTAATTTAAAATAATAAAGATAAATTATAAGATTTTAGATATTTAAAAATTAATAATTTTTATAAAAAAATTATAATGTTTTAATAAAATAAAAAATAATTTAAATATATAATATAAAATATGATACATTATTTATGATTCGTATGAGTTTAAATATAAAAATATTTATAAAATAAAATTATATTTTTATTAAAATAAAATTTATAATTTTAAAATATAAAATTAAAAATTAAAAATACAATCTCATCTTTAACGTACTTTATATTATAAAATATAAATTCTATTTATATTTTATTATCCCTCTACTTACCTAGAAACTAACAATCTCGTCGTAAACTTGATAGAAAATTGATAGCGGTTAGTGCATCACGCCCCTCTTCAATACATTTTTAAGCACTTTTCAATTCATACTGAGATTTACAAAGAAAAAAATAATAAAAATTAAGAAAAAAATATTTAAATTAAATTATTTTCATTGTATTTACTTATATTATTTTATAATCAAAATAAAGATAATTATTTTATTAAAGTATCTTATTAATATAATAATAATGATTATTTAAAAAAAAAATTGAGAAGATAAGTTTAATTTCAAACTTTCTTAAAAAAACCAAATTACTTATCTTCTATAAATTTTTAACAATAATTAAAAAAATTATTGCATTTTTTCTCAAATTAAAAAATTAAATAAAGCATAAAACTCAAAATTTTAAAAATAAGCATAAAATTAAAATCTTTAAAATTTATAACATTAAAAATAACATCCTCTAATACTAACATATCTATAAATATAATATTTTTATTATTATAAATTTTAAGTGTATTATTTTAAGTAATTTTTTAAACTTTAATCTAACATTAGCTTTATAAAGTGAAAAAAAAACATTCACAATTTTTTTCCCTATGAAGAAAACAAAACTCATAACAAACAAAATTATAAAAAATAAAGCAGTGGACATATAAGGAAATAACATGAACTATAAATTAGAAATATCAAAATTATAGAATTAAAATAAACCGTAAATTATTTACAAATGAAAGGAAAAAAGGAGACTTATTTTTGTCCTTCGTAAAATATTTTATTTTAAACTTTGTGTATTCACGAAGGACAAAAATAAATAACTACTTTCAATTTGAAATTTATTTGCAAAAATATTAGCATTTATGAAATATTTTGTTGGCGCTAAAACAAATTGTAATAATAGCTAATGAGAATGATAAAATTTTCTATAATTTTTTGGTGTCAAATATCTGTTTTACTCTCTATAAACCCTATATATCGAGTGATAAAACTAAAAATTCTAATTTTATCCATATATATTATATTTATTTGATATATTATAATTATTTAGTAGTTCAGTTTTCATTTTTCTTTATCGCACGAAATCTAGTGTAAGGAAACTAGAAAATCAAATTACTTTCTGAACAAAATTGAATTGTATGATCTTAAAAGTGCAAATTTTCAGCAAACTAAAATCACATAAGGGTAGGTGGATAAATTTTTAAAATTACGGGTACTCTCTATTTCGTAATAAAATTTAAAAAGAACTGGTAAAAAAAATCAAAAATTAAGAAAATTAAAAAAGAAAAATATTTAAAATTAAATTATTTTTTATTGTGTTTATTTATATTATTTTCTAATCAAAATAAATAATTATTTTACTAAAATATCTTGTTAATATAATATTAATTACTTTTAAAAAGATTAATTTGAGAAGATAATTTTTTTTTTTGTATTTTTATAGAAGAATTTAATTTCAAACTTATGCGAACACTCTGATCACTCAAGCAAGGATTTATAATAGTTGGCTTATGCGAACACTCTAATCACCACCTTTGCCTTTCAAAACAAAGACGCACAAACTCTCTCTCTCTCTCTCTCTCTACTCTGTGTGTAGATCTATAGCTTTAAGCTTTCTTTTGGGTTACAATGGCCCAACAGATCATTTACAGGTGTGCACAGGTTATTATTCCGACGTTGGCCTTGGAAGCTGTGAGAAAATTTGGAAAAGTCGGGGAAGGGAAGCAGGATCTTCTTGGCCCCAAAGAAATCGGGTCACTCAAAACTTGGCTTGCCAGATTTGGATATGTTGCTCATGTTCTTGAAGACTTGCTGGAATGCATGGAGGCTGAAGATTTGCCAAGACCCCCATATCAAGAAATTGGGTACGATAAATTACTAAAACTGATTAAAGAGGTACGGATTTTTTTTATCCTCTTCAAACCGATTTGCTTTTCGTTTCAAAATGGCTAATTGGGTACGAGATATTAAGAAAACTTTAATTAGCTGAAATTCAAGCTGACAGAAGAGTGTCAAGATTTGATTTGTGAAAATTTGTGAAATTATATTTGCTTAGAAAATCTGTGCTATAATCCCTCTATTATAGTAATAGAATAATATTCTTTCTTAATAGAATTTAGGGATCTGATTTTTGTAGACATAATCTCTCTTATAACTAAAATTAGAGATGCAATTTAATATGATACAATATTTCAACTTATCTTTGTATCAGATGGTTGATAATATGAAGAAGCATTCGCAATTTTTCACGGAGGATATTGATTCAACAAGCTTCGTCCAAAAAAATATCAACACAAAAAAAACTACCAGTCAAGAAAACCAAAACAACACTCATCAAACCAAGTCTTCTCCAACCATTGATCCATCTGATCCTCTTTTTATTCATACCTCGGATCATTCAAGTATGATTCTCGTGCCAATAGTTCTTAATGGAACTAACTATGCTATGTGGATACTGTTAGAGATTATCATAAAGCTCCTTAAATTAAGGAGCAAAACATTCTTTCTTAATAGAATTTAGGGATCTGATTTTTGTAGACATAATCTCTCTTATAACTAAAATTAGAGATGCAATTTAATATGATACAATATTTCAACTTATCTTTGTATCAGATGGTTGATAATATGAAGAAGCATTCGCAATTTTTCACGGAGGATATTGATTCAACAAGCTTCGTCCAAAAAAATATCAACACAAAAAAAACTACCAGTCAAGAAAACCAAAACAACACTTATCAAACCAAGTCTTCTCCAACCATTGATCCATCTGATCCTCTTTTTATTCATACCTCGGATCATTCAAGTATGATTCTCGTGCCAATAGTTCTTAATGGAACTAACTATGCTATGTGGAGACTGTTGGAGATTATCATAAAGCTCCTTAAATTAAGGAGCAAAACATGAAGCAAAACATGGAGCAAAACATGGAGCAAAACAAGGAGCAATTCATGGAGCAAAACAAGGAGCTTAATTCAAGGAGCAATTTAAGGAACCATTAATTTAATGAGTAATTCAAGGAGTGAATTTTTCTATAAATAGATGTGTAATTGTAATGAATTAATTATTCAAAGTGTTCATTCCAATGGAGAGAAAAACTTAGAGAGAAAAGCTTTTGTGAGAGAAAATTGAGAGTAATTTTCTTGGGTGTAATTGGGTTGTGAGTTGTGAGTGTTGTAAACACCTTGTGTAATTTCTCCCCTTTCAGTAAAAAGATCTGCAGCAGGTCCGGAGACGTAAGCAAGATTGGCCGAACTTCGTTATCAAATTTGTGTGTTATTTTTCTATTCTTGCTTTCTCATAAATCTGGCTTATCGGAAATTTGCGTAATTTCCCAACAACTGGTATCAGAGCTATTGGTGGTAATTTCTGTCAATTTTCTACAAGGTTACTATTTACGTGAATAGTGAATTACGTGAATAGTGACATTTTGTCGACGATATTTGTTCGTTGACGTAGGTGTTCTAATACACGGTGGTTTACAGAAATAGTCAGAAACGATCCAGAGGAAGTCAGATTTTAGTGGGAGCAATGGCCGCAGATGAAGGAAGGGTGAAACTCGAGAAATTCGATGGCACAGATTTTGGGTTTTGGAAAATGCAGATAAAGGATTATCTGTATCAAAGAAATCTATATCAACTTCTCTCAGGGAAGAAACCAGAAGCTATGAAGGAAGAAGATTGGAATCTTCTAGACAGACAAGCCCTCGGAGTTATTCGATTGACGTTATCCCGTAATGTTGCCTTCAACATAGCAAAGGAAAAGACCACGCGGGTCTTATGGCAGCTCTCTCCAATATGTATGAGAAGCCATCAGCCTCAAACAAAGTGCACTTGATGAGGCATTTGTTCAATTTGCGGATGAATGAAGGCGCATCGGTAGCTCAACATCTCAATGAACTCAACACAGTCACAACCCAGTTGAGTTCAGTAGAAATTGAATTCGATGAAGAAGTACGAGCATTGATACTTTTGTCTTCTTTACCAGAAAGTTGAAATGCTACTGTCACGGCTGTGAGTAGCTCGTCAGGAAGCAATAAGTTAAAATTTGACGATGTTTGTGATCTGGTTCTCAGTGAAGAGATCCGACGTAGAGAGGTAGGTGAATCGTCAACTTCTTCAGTTTTGCATACAGAGTCAAGAGGAAGAAATTCAACCAAAGGGAATGGACGTGGCAGAACAGACTACCGAGGTAGATCAAAGGACAGGAGGTCCAAATACAGGAATCCTAATAATTCCCATAGCTCGAAGACCATCGAGTGTTGGAATTGTGGAAGAACCGGGCACTACAAAAATCAGTGCAAAAGTGCACCGAAGGACAAACAAGTGAAGGCAGAGGCAAATGTTACTTCCACCTCAGGAGGAGACGATGTATTGATATGCTCTTTGGAGAGCAAGGAAGAATCTTGGGTGTTAGACTCTGGAGCATCATTCCATGCTACTTCACAAAAAGAATTCTTCGAGAAATATGTCCCCGGAAACCTTGGAAAGGTATATCTTGGTGATGATCAACCATGTGCTATTATTGGCAAAGGTGTAGTGAAGATTAAGTTGAACGGATCTGTTTGGGAGCTGAAGGATGTCAGACATATTCTCGATCTCAGAAGGAACCTAATCTCAGTCGGGTAGTTGGCCAGTGAAGGCTACACTACGATCTTCCATGGTGATAATTGGAAGATTTCAAAGGGTGCAATGACAGTTGCTCGAGGCAAGAAAAGTGGCACTCTTTACATGACAACAGAGGCACATTGTTCAATTACAGTTGCAGCAGGCAATGAAACACCAAACTTGTGGCACCAGAGACTAGGCCATATGAGTGAAAAAGGGATGAAGATTATGCATTCAAAGGGAAAACTTCCAAGTCTACAGTCTACGGAGATAGACATGTGCGAAGATTG